>CP092722.1:10870257-11470257 GCA_030273425.1 Microplitis manilae
TTGAGCAGAGCAGCGTAACTCTGACTCCATGAGCAGGTGTGTGGACTTTGATGAACACGGCAGCTGCCATTGCCAATTGCGAGGCATCCGAGAATCCATGAATCTCGGTGGTTGAGCACGTGGATGAGTGGATCCATCTTGGAATCTTGATTTCAGATATTTGTTTAAGTTCATTCTTGAAGTTTCTCCATTTATGCCGATGATTGGCCGCCAATGGAGTGTCCCAGCTGAGCTTTTCGAGCCAAAGCTCCTGCATGAATACCTTGGCTCGAATGATGAGTGGTGCTAGAAATCCAAGAGGATCAAAGATTTGAGCTATCTCTGATAAAATGATCCTTTTTGTGAATTTTTGAGTAGAGCATGGTGGTGAGTATGTGAAGTAAAACTGTTCTGAGTATGAGGACCAGTACATGCTCAAAATCTTGGTGCTGGAGTCTGGATCCTCGAATTTGTGATTCTTGATCGCTTCCACATGATTGAGTTGTCTTAATTTTGGATGATTACTTGCGCAGTCAGCAAGAGGGAATCCGCCCGCCTTGCAGAGTGCTTGAAGTTAATCGTCAACTTGTTGTGATGAGTTCACCTTACACGAGTGTAATGTCTAATTCGTTTGAATGCCTAGATGAGAGTTTGTGTTCGAATTGACATTGAGCTCTACCAGCATTGGATACACTGATACCAATGATCTTAGTAGTGTGTGCGTGCGTTAGAGTTTAGTGAGTGCACCAAGGAATCTGAAACAAAAATGATTCAGAATTTGGATCCAGCAAGATACATACTGGATGAGTACTTAACTGATGATAAGGGCAAGTAGTCAAGTTGCGAGTAAGATTGCTTGGTGATTACTAGTATGATGAATGCCGGAAGTGTTTACAGATAAATGTAGTAGATGAGTGCGTGGCTGGAGTTTGAGTATCAGATAAGTGCGAGTTTGAACCAGCAGCAGCAGAGTACGACGCTGGTTTCCCAGATGAGCGCGGTGGATTTGACGATGATGCCTGTTCCACTCGTTCTTGAGCACGAGCACGACTGACCAAGAAGTAGTTGAGTGTTGATAGTGCTGGGTATTCAGTGGAAGCGCCCATCTTGTTCTCCCAGAGCTCCCTGTTGTGTGAATCCAGCTTGGATATGATCAATTGCGTAAGCAATGGATTCATATCTGAGCACAATTTCACACCGGTTGACTTGAGTGCGTTAACTGCCACTGAAACGGTGTTCAGCAGGTAATTGAGCTGTTCAGATGAGCGTGATGTGAGTGCGTGAATGTTCAGGAGCTTGTCAAGTTGAGCACCGATGAGTAGACGAGAATTGTTGTATCTCTCCTTGAGCTGGTTCCAGGCAGGTACAAACTGGTCGTCGCACATTTGTACACTGGCGAGGCTGAGTGCTGCTGGTCCCTGAAGACAACTCTTCAGATACTGAAGACGCTGTACTGGAGCGAGTTCCTCAGCATTAATCACCATCGAGGTGAATGAGTCCCTGAATTCAGGCCAGTTCTCGTAACGCCCATCGAACTTGGGAATTGCGAGTGCTGGCAGATGAGTTGGAGCCCTAGTTGAGTGCACTACAGCTGGAGCAGCAGCTGGAGCTGGAATTGAGTTGATGAGTGCGATGAGCTTGCCCTTTGCGCCAATGTATGAGCGGTACACCAAATCGTATACCCCGTCCTTGACGTATGAGCTCTCCAAGAACTCCTTGGTGCAGTTGTCGCATAGTGAGTCATGAGTGAGGTTGAACTAGTGCCATTCACCCTCGAGAAGTTCAAGCCTAGACTTGAGTTGAGCCAAACCGTCGGCAACGGTGAGTGTGGCAGCCAGAGCTTCCCAGTCTGAGAAGGCTCTGAGCCGTGAGTGCTGACTGATCACCTTCATCTCGAGTGCTGGAGAAATCGTCGATTTCTTTGGAGTGCGCTTGATTTTGAGTTTAGGAGGGTCAGTATTGCCATTGTTTCCAGTGTCGGTGATACTGGAGTCACTGAGTGCTGTTTTGTCGTCGACTTTGATCTCTGGTAGCAGATGTGGATCTGGGTTGTTGCCTTCCAGACCCGATGAGTGCTGAGTGTCCTTGGGAGGATCCTCCTTCTCCTCATTATCTCCCATATTGAGCTCCGTGACCTGTAAAGTCCATATGAATGCAGCTGCCCACTGATGATGCTTCAGACACAACCAACCAACCATCCGGCTCGAAGGACGATAAAATGTTGTAATAATAATTAAATAAATACATGCCAGGACTGGTTGGTGGTTGGGATGCTTGAAAAATACGCTTTTAAAAAAATATAACAATATTTTTATTCGTCACAGCACATAATATCGCTGGGTTACAAAATTAAATCGTTGATTTAATTTATTAATACTGTTTAATTTTTTGAGCTCATGATTACGTAATTAAATGAATGCAAAGAGTAAAATTAATCTCGAGTAAATAATTGAAATAATTGATTTGAGTGTGATTGAACACTGAGTTGATCGCAAAATTGTCATGAGAATAAGTAACATGAATTCAGAGGTTACCGAGCGAAGTTAAATTATTGAACACTTGGATTATTATTTGTAATAGCACAAATTATATAAATAATTGAGTTCATTGTTTAATAATGTTATTGATCACTGAATTTAATTTAATTTATGAGTTTATAATAAATTGCACTGTATTGAATTTATTGTATGAACACGTGGTAGCATGATTGCAGAGGCTACCGAGCGAGAATTTACTGTTATATTATTAAAAATATTAAGCATGTTGATAATTAATTAATAATAAATTGAGTCTTTTATATTTATGAACACTGGATATAATTATTTATGAAATAAATAAGCACCTGTAAAGTTTTCCGCTGGAATAACCTCTTGAAAAACGTGGTCGTTGATCACTTGAATGCTTGAGTTTTTTATTAATTTATTAATGAGCTCTGGTGCCCACGATTACAAAAATAATTATATTTTTGTTGAGCTTAATGATCACTTAATTGATATTAATTGATAGTTTTGATTAATTACTCGAGATGAGCGCAAAATAAAACGATGAATTATAACACGTGTTACTTGTTGAACGTACGTATGCGAAAGATATTGGCGGCCGTCTTCTCGACACGAAGCAGGAAAGCGGAGATGCGCATGCGCTGAGTTGCGCATGATCAAGTTTAAATTTATGAACGAGGCCCCAGTAGGTGCTGCCTCTATCTGCGGAAGTGACACTATATTTAAATTTAAATATAGTTTCTAATTACGCAACAATATAATACCGGATACTTTTTGTAGGAAATTAAATTCGCTACAAGACCGTGCTTGTCATTATTTGAAAAAAAAATTTCGATAGAATTAAAATAAAAAACAACAAAAAATAATTTGATACTGAGGAAACTACATTTTTGTCGATGTTTGACGCCCCGTAACTTTTTCCCAGTTTGTTTGATGTACAAATTGCATCAGCACTTTTTGTAGAGAATTTGATTTCCTACGAAATTATACCAGGCAGAATTAAAAAAAAAATTTTTTATAGTCTTAATAACTAAAAACTAAACTGAAAAATTTTCGTGTGTATTTTAAATGGGAAAGGGGACCCCCTTTGTGATAGTTCAAGTCTAAAGATATCTGGCTGAAATTAGGTGAAGTTTTTTTTTATAATATAAAGTAACTTTTGGGCACATAAGAGATTAAAAAAAAAGTATTTGTTTTTTTTTGGGACACCCCAATATATATGTATGTAGGAGAGGGAAGTCACCGGTGCTATAAGCAGCAGTGGAAGTAGTTCGGAGCTCACCACGAGATCGCGCCCACCACTTGTAGTGTGTCTCTAATAAGAAACTTATTTCAGAACTGTTAAATTCGAAACTTGAGACTATTCTGGCCCGGGTACGCCTCCGTTATTTGGCAGAGTGACAAGTACCTTTTTTGATGGTAATATAGTACATTCTATATTACATAATGACAAAAATATTTATTATCAATGTTTCCATAAATAATTTTTCTTAGAAATTAAACTTGGACTTTCAAAAAAAAAAAAAAATGATTTAAATAAAAAGCGTAGAGCCTCTACTATACAAAAATTCACAATTTATTTAACAAATTGCATAGGAATTCAATTATATATAGTTCTACATAATTATATATAGTTATATATAATTAAATATAGTTAAATATAATTATATATAGTTATATATAATTATATATAGTTATATATAATTATATATAATTACATATAACTATATATAATTATATTTAATTATATATAACTATATATAATTATGTTGAACTATATATAATTGAATTCCTATGCAATTTGTTAAATAAATTGTGAATTTTTGTATAGTAGAGACTCTACGCTTTTTATTTAAATCATTTTTTTTTTAAGTCCAAGTTTAATTTCTAAGAAAAATTATTTATGGAAACATTGATAATAAATATTTTTGTCATTATGTAAAATAGAATGTACTATATTACCATCAAAATAGGTACTTGTCACTCTGCCAAATAACGGAGGCGTACCCGGGCCAGAATAGTCTCAAGTTTCGAATTTAATAGTTCTGAAATAAGTTTATTACTAGAGACACACTACAAGTGGTGGGCGCGATCTCGTGGTGAGCTCCGAACTACTTCCACTGCTGCTTATAGCACCGGTGACTTCCCTCTCCTACATACATATATATTGGGGTGTCCCAAAAAAAAACAAATACTTTTTTTTTAATCTCTTATGTGCCCAAAAGTTACTTTATATTATAAAAAAAAACTTCACCTAACTTTAGCCAGATATCTTTAGACTTGAACTATCACAAAGGGGGTCCCCTTTCCCATTTAAAATACACACGAAAACTTTTCAGTTTAGTTTTTAGTTATTAAGACTATAAAAAATTTTTTTTTTAATTCTGCCTGGTATAATTTCGTAGGAAATCAAATTCTCTACAAAAAGTGCTGATGCAATTTGTACATCAAACAAACTGGGAAAAAGTTACGGGGCGTCAAACATCGACAAAAATGTAGTTTCCTCAGTATTAAATTATTTTTTGTTGTTTTTTATTTTAATTCTATCGAAATTTTTTTTTCAAATAATGACAAGCACGGTCTTGTAGCGAATTTAATTTCCTACTCAAAGTATCCGGTATTATATATACGTCAAATGAATGCGAAAAAAGTTAAAGGGTTTTAAATATCAATGAAAAATCAAGTTCACTTTTCGTTGATATTTAAGTTCAGAAAGTTGATAATTTTTAAACTTGTTTTTTCGTTGACATTTAAATCTCTGTAACTTTTTTTTCATTCATTTAACGTATGTATGATATCAAATACTTTTTGTAGGAAATTAAATTTCCTACAAGACTGTGCTTGTCATTATTTGAAAAAATTTTTTTTGATCGAATAAAAATTAAAAATAACAAAAAATAATTTGAGGAGACTGAATTTCTGTCGATCTTTGAAGCCCCGTGCCTTTTTCCAGTTTGTTTGACGTACATAATGCATAATCACTTTTTTGTAGAGAATTGATTTTCTACAAAATGATACCAGGTTGAATTTAAAAAAAAATTTTTTTCACAGTCTTAATAACGAAAAATTAAAATGAAAAGTTTTCGCGTGTACTTTAAACGGAAAAGGGGGCCCCCATTTGTGATAACTCAATTTAAAAGATCTTTGGCTGAAATTTAGTGAGAATTTTTTTAGTTATATAAAGTAACTTTTGAGCTCATAAGAGGTTAAAAAAAAAAAAACAAATTTTTTTTTTCGTGGTATCCAAAAATTAAATTATAAATAAAAATGAAAATTTTGGTACCACTCCAGGCTTCTAATGGTATTAAGGTTTGTCTCAATCAATTTTTCTATTCTCCGTTTAAATAACACGGAAAAAAAAAAATTTTTTTTTTTAATTTTTTAGCTCACAAAGCAATCAACGGATTTTTATGCACAATAAATGTTTTCGTAGGAAATTGAACGCTCTACAAAAAAAGTCACACATAATTTTTTGATAAATCCCACTGTTCAAAAGTTATTTAAGCTTCAAGTCAAATTTATAGCAAATTTAGAGATTTTTTTACTTTTCCGGTGAATTTCGAAAAACTTTGTTCGTAATAATTTGTAAGGAATAAAATTATCTACAAAACGAATCCTACGATATTTTTTGATAAGACCGTTATATCCACCGGAAAAGTAAAAAAATCTCAAAATTTGCTATAAATTTGACTTGAAGCTTAAATAACTTTTTAACAGTGGTATTTATCAAAAAATGATAAGAGACTTTTTTTGTAGAGCGTTCAATTTCCTACGAAATCATTTATGGTGCATAAAAATCCGTTGATTGGTTTGTGAGCTAGAAAATTAAAAAAAAAAAATTTTTTTTTTTTTAAACAACCATATTTACATATATATCTTCACTCCCAAGTTATTTTTCTCTATTTTCTATTTTTGTATAGAGTTATATATGGTTCATATAGAATTATATGTTTTTATATATAGTTATATATAACGCTAAAAAAAATGACAGATGATCAGATATAATTATATGAAATTATATATCATTGTATGCAATTATATATAATTGTATGTAACTATATATAATTATATATAATCATCTGAGATTTTTCTTAGCGTTCTATATAATTGTATATAATCTTGTAAAATTATATATAATTATATATAACCAGTTGAGATTTTTTCTCATCGTTATATATAATTATATATACTTCTGTATAATTATATATAATTCTGTATAATTATATATAATTCTGTATAATTATACATAATTCTATATGAATCATATATAATTCTATATAAATCATATATAAATATATAGAATTATATATGATTATATTGAATTATATATAATTTTTTTTACCCGGGCGGGTAGTAAATAAGTATAAAATATTTTAAGGAAAAATTATTTATGTATTTTAAAATGAGATTACTTTCATTATTGTTTATAAAAAAGTGATCCTTAACATTTATGCAAAATTTTTCGTATTGATTATAATCATTTTTATTTAACAAAAAATCAGTCTAATTTATGACAATATTCCATTACTTATACTTATTTTATATTACCGTCGAGATCAATAACTACTGGATATTTGGTTTTATTTAAATTAGTATCTCCTTAATTATATGTTAATTTGTATTGTTTGGAGAAGAGTGATCTTCATTATAAATCTTTATTAAGTTAAATTTTAATTGTATCATTTAAAGGAGAAGATAAAGCTGATCTCATATGGAACATGAAACGTTTACTTTTAATTTTAATGGCTTCAATCCTATACATTTTATATTATTGTGACATATTTAATATATTTTTAATCAGACATATCAATTTTTATTAGGATAGAGATAAAAAAACAGATCTATTTATATCTAGCGAATTAAATCAAATTTGATCTAAGCAGATCTAAGAATGTTTTTTATTTACCTTGATCTGTTCAGATCCAAGCAGATCTATACTCATCAGAGTAGATCTAATTCGATCTAAACAGATCTGGCCGAAATGCAGATTTGTTCAGATCTGAAACATCAGATCTAATTTGATTTGAATAAATCTAAATTTTTTTTCCCGGGAAGTCTTATGTCCAAATTGATGACATTTGCCGCACTTCAACTTGAATTTCTCTTTGTTTTTACCATATGATGGCCAGCTTTTGGCTATTATAGCTCCATGAATGTCATCGTTTGTCCTTTGCTTGCGTGACTCAGCTTCCTCGAGAATTTTTACCTTTAGAGCCTCGGCCGAAGGTAAAGTGTCTCGCCCTTCCATAGTACAACGGAAGTTTTCGTAGGATTCAGGGAGAGTATTTAATAACAAAATACTCAGTAGATCACCGTCGATAACAAAATTCATTGCGTCAAGTTTGGCAACGATGTCGAGGAAGTTGTTCAAGTGCTCGCAGGTTTCCTTTCCTTCAATAAGCTTCAGCGTGGTTAATCGCTTTAATAAGGAAGCTTTTATCACAGAACCAGAGCAAGCAAAAATTGATTTGAGTTTTTCCCAAATTTTCCAGGAAGTTTCGCAGTTTCGTATTTGCTTTAATTCGGCTGGACTGATAGACAATATTAGGTCAGCTCTGGCCTTTCGATCCCTTTTTACCCAAGTTTTTAGGGCCATAAGTTTATTGGCTAGATCGGGATCGGTTGCTTCTGGCTCTGGTGGTTTTGAAATTTCCCCACTGACGTAGTCCCACATATCATTTTTTACAAGCAACGCTTCAGCTTGCATGCACCATGTGTCGTAGTTTTCCCCAGTCAACATTTCCAACGTTGCGGAATTAACGGTTCTTGTAGCCATTATAGACAGAATGAGTTAAATGTTTAATAGTTTTTTTTTTTTTTTTTTGTAATAATAAATCACGTAGTAAGTCTAACCTCAAATATATGTGTACATATATCTATAAATATATTTATTTATAACCAGCTATTTCCCACGTACCTGGGGAGAAGATGAGGAGACAAACGAATTATTTATTTAAACAATTAGTTAGAATAATCATGAAATGTAAGTTTTATTGCGATGCACAGTTTTACAATGTAATCAGTATATATATGTAGTGACTGGGATGTGGTTCTTGGAACTTAATCACTACGATAAATAAATTATCTGACTCCAATTATTAGTATTAACAAAATAATAAATAATTAGTTTTATTTAAATTATATAATACAAGATAATGCTAGTCGCATTAGATATGTGTTAGCTAGTTGCTGTGTATCTCTCTATTGTACGCGTGTACTGTACTGTGTACTTGTGTAAACTGTTGCTACCAAATATCATGTACGCGTGGGGGAAAATATTCGGCGATCGATGACGATCGATGATTGACGGACATCCGAAATTATGAATATCAAATAATGTAAGTAGTGACGTGGTCGCTACATATATATATGTATAGTATAGATCGCGTACATCATTGCCGTCGGTAAGCAGAAATCCTACTTAATCGATATAGATTGGAAATGAAAATATGTTGAATTGAATATTTCCAACAGAAGAAAATGCGGGTCTTTGCTTTGCAAGAATCCCAGCCCACTGCTCTGTCCAGGTAAAATAAAAATTTGTTAAAGGCCAGCCCAAGCCAGGGTTCAAACCGCGAATTCTGGTGGCTGCTGATGAAAATCGCGAAGACAAAGAGCGATTTGCCTCATGTAAATGCTAGATACAATACAGATGGGCGCGTGCCACAGTTTAATCTTTTAGTACACTGATTTTATAATGTTAAATAAAATATTTTTCGCAAGTATATCGCCGGGTACGTAAAATAATACTTAAATGTAATTAAACTTTATTTACAACACTTAATAATAAATCTAAGATGAAATATTGCAACTGAATTGCCAGTGATCAAATATAATGCAAGAAAATTGCCCGTATTAAATAGAATTGAAAATAAATTGTCAGTATTTTATAATAATAATTAATGTATGGTACGTCTTAGTACTAATTGATCCAGGATCGAAGTGTCTATCTAATAATTTTGGGCGTAGAACTAGCCTTGGGATTCTGTTCCAACTTCACCCTTACGGTCATGCGTCGATGGGAAAATAAGTCATGTGACCACGGCACTATGACATTATTTAGTTTCAGGTGGCAACGAGACGGGAAAAATGGGAATCGCAAGGCTGAGGACGGCGAAGATAATTCACATTGTCCATATATATATATAGACGTGTGTTTTGGGTGCGAAAAAAAAATAAAAGGTAACGGTGCGAGTATCGGTTGTAATAGTTGTAAACAATGGCTCCATAAAAAATGCAGCCAAATTAGTGATGATTTGTTTAAAAAACTTGCAACTGAATATAAAAAAAAAGGTTCATATGCTTGGAAATGTCAGGCATGTAGTTTTGAGGTTAGCATCATTGATTCGGATGATGACAACGTAGAGGATGGTGATACTAATATTACACCAAGTGTAACTAGAAGCAATGAAAAACTTTTCAAAAAATACTTGGCACCTTTCTCAGACAAAATCAGTATACTGGAGTCCAGCATATAAGGTATTAGATCAGACTTGAATAAGCTAGCTGAGAACAGTAAATCGACTAGTAAACATTTCGCACACTTAAAAAAACGGATTACCGACGTGGAAAAAAAATTTAGCACCGAAGGGCAGTCTCTATCATCGGATAATATTATTGCTGAGGTAATGGAACGACAAAAAAATGAAACCAAGGTTGTAGTTTTGAATGTACCAGAGTCAGCTAAACCAGTGGGAATTGATCGTCTACATGATGATCGCGAGAAAATAAATACGCTACTACCAGCCGACTTAACTAGTGCAACACCAAAGTTCAAACTACGTCATCTAGGAAAAGCAGCATCAGGAAAAACCTGACCGCTCCTCGTAGAAACAACAACCTCTCAAGAGGCGAGATTGATATTACGATCGCAACCACCTGAGGGATCAGAGATTATTTTTAAACGTTACCTAACACCAGGTCAGCAGAAACAACTTAGAGATGTAAGATCTGAACTTCATAATATAATTGACAGTGGTGATAATAATAAAACAATTAAGTACATCAACGGAGCGCCTAAAATAGTCGATAAGCGTTTTTTTCGCCAAACAAAGGCAAAAGAAAAGTCTGAAAGCGCATAATTTCCATATACTTTACCAAAATGTTAGAGGCTTAAGAACAAAGCTCAAAAAGTTCTTAACCTCGGTCTCTAGTGATATTGATGTGATTTACTGTATAAGTGAAAGTTGGTTAAACCCAACTATTTCGGATGGTGAGGTTGTAGAAAAAACTTTTAATTTGTTTAGGAAAGATAGGGACATCCAGAACAGTAAATTTGAACGCGGTGGTGGTGTATTAATAGAAGTTCATCGCAGTGTCACGGCTGAACTGATTCAGTTGAACAAACAGAATATAGAGCAAGTCTTTATTAAAATTAAAGGTTCAAATGGTGAGATTATTATTATTGGCTGTGTATATTTGCCACCCCAATCAACGGTGGAGATCTTTAAGGACCATATGGACACAGTTCACTACATAAATAGCATTTATCCATATGCGAAAGTTGTAGTAATAGGGGACTATAATATTCCAAATAGCTACCCAACTGCTGTGTGCGAAGATTTGATCTATAATGAGATGATTCTGTTGGGCTGTAACCAAATGAATAATATATTTAATAGCAAAGACCGTCTGTTAGATCTCTGCTTTAGTAATTCGGAAATTTTAATAGAAAGAGCGGATCCTATCCTCGACGAGGATGCTTACCACCCAGCTATATCTATACACTTGTCTTGTACAGTCAGTATGAATGTGTACAAGGAACCACAATACTCTTTTAAAAAAGCCAACTATGTTGCACTTAACGATTTTTTCTTAAATACAAACTGGATAAAATTGTATAACATAAAAACAGTTGATGATAAGTTAATATGGTTCTATGAGAAACTAAAGTCAGGCATCTCAGAGCATGTCCCAGTGTTCGCTAATAATCGTAGTGATTATCCATGTTGGTTCTCTAAAGAGCTCATAAGAAAAATTAAACTAAAGAAACAAATTCATAAGGTTTACAAAAAGCATATATACTATACGTATAAGGAGTTCCAGAATATAAGGCAAGAATGCAAGAGAATGAGCACTATCTGCTACAATAACTATGTCTCTCGCATGGAAAATCTAATTCATGAGGATACTGCCCAGTTTTGGAATTTTGTGAAAAGCAAGAGGCGCAATGACTCAAATATACCTCGTACGATGAACTGGAGTAAAAAAAAACTGCTAACACCGGTGATGAGGTAAGCAATTTATTTGCATCATATTTCGAAAGTATATACATTGAGGCACATGACAGCTCGGTGGTTCAGCTAAAAAAAACTGCCTACTTATTGCGACGCAAATCTACCCCAGTTGGAGGTACGATATGATGAAGTGCTGATAGTTATGAAGAATCTTAATGATAAAAAGGGAGCTGGTCCGGACGGAATACCTAATCTCTTTCTCAAAAATTGTGCAATAGGACTTTGTGAGCCAATTACTCATATTTTACACAAATCAGTTGAAGAAGGAGTCTTTCCTCGGGAATGGAAATTATCATACATCTGTCCAATACACAAGGCAGTATCCAAGTCCAGCATCACCAACTACCGTCCAGTCTGTATACAATCATCTCTGGCTAAACTCTTCGAAAAACTTATACTCTCACAACTAATACCAGCATTCAAAAATATTATTTCAACCAGACAACATGGTTTCATAAGTGGTAGATCCACCACAACAAATCTCTACATGTATACTGATTACATATATACTGCCCTGGAACATGGGTTCAGCGTCCACGCACTGCATACTGATTTCAGTAAAGCGTTTGATACAGTTAATCACGATATTCTGGTTGAGAAGTTGAAATGTTACGGGGTAACTGGTAAAGCCTTGAACTGGTTCCAATCTTATTTAACTGGAAGAAGTCTCCAGGTGAGAGTCAATGGTTACTATTCTAAGGAATATGAGGTCAATTCTGGAGTTCCACAAGGCTCGCATCTAGGTCCGGTCCTCTTTAATATCTTTATCAATGATATTGCAGACAATTTAAGCTCAGAATATCTTTCTACGACATGAAAATATTTCGAAAGATAGTTGCCGAAGATGATATAATAACATTACAGTAAGATCTAGATAAACTCTACCAATGGTGCTTAGAGAATAAATTAAGGTTAAACATCGATAAATGTGCTGTTATGCTGTTCACTAGATCTCATGGTATTTTCCCAGTTGATTACAATATAAATAGCCAGCTGCTACCTAAACCTCTTGTCATAAAAGACCTGGGTGTGCTAATTGACACCAAGTTAAACTTCAATGAGCACGTGGACAAAACAGTATCGAAGGCATATAAAACTCTAGGGTATATAATTAGGTCAGGTAACGACTTCAAGAACAAAAGAACTCTAATACTTCAATTTAACGCCCTTGTCAGACCAATTTTAGAATATTGCACTGTAATCATCTGGTCACAATGTACGACACAAGCTATCAATAAACTAGAAAAAATACAATACAAACTGTGCAAACATCTAGCAAATCGTACATTTATGTCTACTACTCAAGAAGCCTACAGTAGCTTCCAGATCAGCAAGCTGTCCCAGAGGAGAAAAATATCGGACTTAATCTTTGCTTTTAAAATCATTAATGGGTACATTGACTCTCCAGAGATTCTAGAGCAATTTGGAATTATTCGCCCTAGGTCTAACTTGAGATCGATCCGGTTAATGGAGACAATTAAAACTACCAAATGCTATATATACAATAGTCCAAGAAATAGAATCGCTAATTCAATCAACGATAATTGCTCAAACCTCGAATTACTTGACACTTCAATCACATCGTTTGTATCATCGGTCAAACGGTTACATCTAGCCAAAATCACCACTAGTGTGTTGTAATGTAATTTTTTTTTTTTTAATTTTTTTCTTTACTTTATAAGTAACTAGCAGATCCTACCCGCTTCGCGGGCAATAAATATTGTATTACTAAGATAAATTATCACATGTATATATTATATATATATATATATATATATATATATATATATATATATATATATATATATATATATATATATATATATATATATATATATTATACAAGAGGAGGTGTTTGTGCCTATAATACGATTTGAAGTAGAAACTAACTTGATAACTATGAGGGTGTGAAAGATGGGAGTTAAAATAATATGAACTTTGAAAATGGATCTATGATTGATGGTGAATATTCTACATTGTTTTAGGAATTTCAAGAATAATCTAGACATTTCGGGAATAATCTTGAAATCTCAGTTATAACATATAAATTAGTTTTCCAAATTATTCGAAAATTAATTCTAATTAATCTGGAATGCTTCAAAATGAATTTGGTTGATTTAAATTACTTAAGATTAATTTTAATTAGTCAAGAATGGTCTGGATTGTTCTAAAAATTTCGAGACACATCTAGGATGCTCTAAACCGCACTTAGTTGATTTAAATCACTCAACATTCATTCTAAATAGTTCTAGATTGTTGCGAATATTTGGATAATCATTCGGAAAGCTCTAAATTACAATTAGTTGATTCAAATCTTATAAAAATGATTCTAATCGGTCTAGAATGTTTTGCAAGGTTCCGAAAATAACATTCTAGAAACTTCAAATATATATATATTTATATATTATATATATATAGGTATGTATTTGCATTAATGTAAATGTAAATGCATTAAATTAAATTACATTAAAGTTCAATAAATTAAATTACTCAAAAATGATTTCATTGATGTTGGATGCTTCCGATTGTTTTAAAAGTTTGGAAAACGTGATAAAAGTTGAAATATATATCTTGAAGTCGTAAGTTATACGAAAATAATTGGAGTAGCCCGATCGAAAAATAGTTTAGAACTATCGGAATTAATTTGAGGGGATGTTCGACGTTCAAATATTTTAGAACTTACCAAATCATTGTCGAAATTTCAGAGCAAAAAATTTAACATGTAAATAAAATCACCACCAAAAAAAACCCAGCGAAGCGCGCGTTCACAGCTAGTATATATATATGTAATAAAAAATTTTTATTAAAACTATTATCTGCATAACAATAAAATTTCTCAACATTAAAGTTACTATCAGACATTTAAAATAAAATTTTTGTATTTTAAAACAAAAATTGAATTTGATGATGATCATTATAATTATTATAAGTATTTTCAGTACTTTTTAAAATATTAAGGTAAAAACCTCATCTATATCCGCTCTCTTTTCATTGGAGTGAGATTAAATCACTCAATATAAATTGATAAATAAAATGAAAAATCATATTGTTAGTTTTTTCTAGTTTCAAGTATCAAAATAAAATTTTACTTTGAAAAATAATGTTGATAATGAATTATTATTAATTTTTTAAGCAAGGTTCTTGAGTGTATTCGTAGTCGCTCACTTAAAGTTGTCATGTGCCATTACTCGATCAACACATGGCTCTATACTCGCTTAAAGTCAATATCGATTAAATTATGATAAGTTTATTGATTTGGAAAATAATTTATAAATTATGAAACTTTATTTTTACATAATATAAAATTTCATGAATTTCAAAAATATATATAATAAGATATAGTTCTAACCATTCTTAAATAGTCTAACGAATGAACGTTAAAGCGGAAAATGCCCGGCAGAGCATGATTTTGAAAACAGTCACTCAATTTGAATTCATAATCTATTATAAAATAATTTGATACATGATATTTTAACGTATTTAAATTCACAAATAATTATTCATTAATACTAATTTTTCCAGTTGAATTTTTTTCTTTTATAAAAATTATAAAAAACGCATTAAACAGTGAAAGTGAGCAACTAATGATACTAAGCGTATATAGGGACTTTTACTTTAATTAGAAAATCAAATAAAATTATATCATATCAAAAAAAGGACAGATTCATGTATATTAATGTTCTTTTGTTTTATTTGAAAAAAAAAAGAACAATCGATAATCGATAAAATTTATTAAAACAAAATCTATAAAAATATAGTTTTTATCATCAAAATCATAATAATATATAGTTTAAAACCTTCTTTAAAACACGCAGAATTTTGTGGTGTAAATTTCATGTCAAAATATTCAGTAGTTTATACGTGATGCGCGTTCAAAAAAAAGGCCTGTCATTTTATAGATATAGATTATAAAGTAAAGGAAAATTAAATTAATTTAATTTTAAGTGAACTCTAATAAAATGTTTATGTTTTTCGCCTAAAGATAAAATTTATATGTTCGTAAATATAATGTATGAAGCCGATTGGCGTTTACATAAATAAATACATAAATAAATAAATAAATATATATATATATATATATATTAGCAATATAAGTGTCATGAGCAATTTTGTAGAGCATAAAATTTCCTAAAAGATTGGTCCTATGCATATTTGTTGTGAGATGAATCATTTCTTCACTATTAACAAAAATAAATGAAAAAAGTGAAAATTTGTCTTTCGAAGCTGATAAAATCGATGTGGATCGAGTTAGACCAAAATCGTCGTATACACTTTTGAAAAGAAACAAGTACTATACAAATAAAAACAGGTTTCAAAACGATAGCTCAAAATCGGGCTAAGTTATAATAATTTTTAAGAAAAGTTATTCGATTTACATGCTTTTTAAATGGGAAAACTTTGATGCTCGATAGGAAGTACTTAAAATTAAAATTAAGAGCCGAAATTTTCAGGGAATTTTTCTTTTAACATAAATAGCAAAATTTTCTTGTGTCCGTTAAAAAAAAAATCTGGGCATCGGTTGACCCTGCGGGCCAGCCCCAAAACTTCCCGCTGTTTTCGAGCTCAAGGAGCTCAAAAACATCGTTGTAAATACATTTTCGAGCTCTTCGAGCTCGAAAATACTTTTGCATACCATTATTTTCGAAAAAAACAGTTTTTAGCATTTCTTTCTCCCGCGATAACTCTCAAACGAATTATCCGATTTTGATGTTTAAGGTGGCAATCGACGTGTTTTAATAAAGTCTAAAGCTGATTAGATTTTTGGATTGTTTGGTTGAGTTGTTTCAAAGATATTCGCAAAAAACTGTATTTTACCATTTTTTTCTCCAACGATAACTCTCGAACGAATTATTCGATTTAGATGTTTGAGGTGGCAATCGACGCGTTTCATTGAGTTCTAGAGCTGATTAGATTTTGAAGTCGATCGTATAAGTCGTTTTCGAGAAATCAATAAAAAACTAAAAAAAAAAATTTTTTTTTTTCGTAATTGGCCAATATCTTCGAGTCCACTTGGTCAAACGATCTGAAATTTCCAGAAAAGTTGATGGCCAAAAAACTCTTTCGATTGCCGCCTTAACCATCCAAATCGGTTTATTAGTTAAAAAGTTACAAAGAGTTTACATACATACATACACACACACACACACACACACACACACACACACACACACACACACACACACACACACACACACACACACACACACACACACACACACACACACACACACACACACACACATACATACAGACACTCGGACATCATTCTAAAAATAGTCAGAATAGCTTCCTAGGAGCTCAAAACGTCGACATCTGATGAAAACTCGATTTTTGAAAATCGGGGTGAAAACAATAACTTCCCGAAATTTTTGAAAATCATCGATTTTCTAAGCGGGAAGTTAAAAAATGTTCGTTTTAGATGGAGCACCCTAATATATATATATATATATATATATATATATATATATATATATATATATATATTAGACTGTTTCAAATTAGGGGACTATTTTTTTTTTTTTGATGAACATTGAAAAATCGAAAGGGAATCTTAAAATATGGTGACAGTTAAAATTTGAGCTCTTAATATTGATATTTGGAGGTGGCTATTTGTAATTTTCGATTTTTTATTTAGAAACATGGTAAAAAATACATAACTTCTGAAAAAATCAAGATACAAAAAATCTCTTCGCAATCGTTTTGTAGCAAATTTACTGATCTACAAAAAAGGTCTTCTATGATTTTTGCATAACTACAACCATTCACACGATATCCGACGTCAAAATTTGATAAAATTCAAAGAACTTGTTTTTGCTCGTTTTGAATTTTATACCATGTCAACCAATGAGAATTCAGAAATTTTCAATACAATTTTTTGTAGGAAATTGAATGCTCTACAAAAAAACTCTCTTATTATTTTTTGATAAAACCATCTCTTCGAAAGTTATTAGAGCTCGAAGTAAAGTTGGAGATCTCTTTACTTTTCCGGTGAAACTATCGGACTAATCATAAAATGTCAGAATCTTTTTTGTGGGCAATTTTATTTCTCACAAATTACCTCTGATAAATTTTTTTTAAATTCTGCATTCTCTTCTAGTTATTTCCATTTTAATGCCAAGCTACTAAAAAAAGTGTTCTGATCGATTTTAAGAGCTCGACATTAAAATGGAAATAACTAGAAGAGAATGCAGAATTAAAAAAAAATTACTATAACTTTACTTCGAGCTCTAATAACTTTCGAAGAGATGGTTTTATCAAAAAATAATAAGAGAGTTTTTTTGTAGAGAATTCGATTTCCTATAAAAAAACTATATCGAAAATTTCTGAATTCTCATTGGTTGACATGGTATAAAATTCAAAACGAGCAAAAACAAGTTCTTTGAATTTTATTAAACTTTGACGTCGGATATCTTGTGAATGGTTGTAGTTATGGAAAAATCATAAAAGACCTTTTTTGTAGATCAGTAAATTTGCTACAAAATAGTTGGGAAGAGATTTTTCGTATCTTGATTTTTTCGGAAGTTATGTATTTTTTACCATGTTTCTAAATGAAAAATCGAAAATTACAAATAGCCACCTCTAAATATCAATATTAAGAGCTCAAATTTTAACTGTCACCATATTTTAAGATACCCTTTCGGTTTTTCAATGTTCATCAAAAAAAAAAAAATAGTCCCCTAATTTGAAACAGTCTAATATATATATGTATATATATATATGTATATTAGGGTGGCGCAAAAAAACCGACTATTTTTTTTTTTCGATCTCGCATGAAAATTTGTTGGTTTACGATGTTGTAAGAAATCTCTCCAAAAATTAGCTCGATAAAAAATTTTCAAGAGGTCGCTCACGAATTTTGAAAATATCAAAAATGATCGAAATTCGACTTTTTTATTTCAAATTTTTTTCTTTCTCATGGCAGCAATAGTTTATATTTGTGAAATCATGACTACGCTGAAAATTTAAGCCCAAAATTTAAATTTTTAAACCTCGCTCAAGAATTTTGAATGTTTTCGAGTGCTGTCTTTTGAACGTTTTTCAGCGACCCTTAAATATTAATAATAAAGCTTCTCGATTTTTTCACCATCAATTGGCATCACAGTGAACAAAAATATAACCCGAGAAATAGAAATAATAAGTTATTTACATACTCTTTTATTTTTTACTTTAATTTGTAGGTTTTTTTACTTATTCAAAACTTAACAAACTTTATTGTTCAAGACTGTCCTGTATATTTTTGGTTATGCAAAAGTTATATTTTCCTGAAATGAAAATAATTGAGTCATAAAAAAATACAACAACTAATTCAAACTATTAGTTACGAATTATCAATTAATATTCCAAATTCTTGAGCACCGTTTAAATATCAAAATTTTGGGCTTAAATTTTCAGCGTAGTTATGATTTCACAAATATTAACTATTGCTGCCACGAGAAAGAAAAAATTTAGATATTAAAAATTCGAATTCCAATCATTTTTAATTTTTTCAAAATTCGTGAGCGACCTCTTGGAAATTTTTTATCAAGCTAATTTTTTGAGAGGCTTCTTAAAACATCGTAAACTAACAAATTTTCATGAGAGATCGAAAAAAAAAATAGTCGGTTTTTTTGCGCCACCCTAATGTATATATATATATATATATATATATCGGACGGTTTGAAAAATTTTAATTTTAGATTTCCTCAATTTTTAAAATTTTTTTTTTACCCATCAAAAAACTCTTTTTCCGAAATGTTGAAATTTTTTTGATCACCCGTTCAAAAGATATTGAATTTTAAAGAAAACCGCTCTTTGTATGGTTTTTTACTGATAACTTTTCAGGGGATGGTTTAAATCAAAATACTCACTGAATAAAAAACTATCATTTTCCCAAGTACTTTTGGAAAAAAAATACAAAAAAATTATTTCAAGTGTTTTAAGACGTTTTTTTTTTTATTTTTAAAATTTAAATTGCATTTTTTAAAGTGAGTGCACGGAAAAAAATGAACTATAAAAATTGAGAATGACAAGTAATATAATGATAAAGTAATCAGTAAATATTATTATTCTAAATAGTAATTTTTTCATTTACGATTTAAACGTGAATAATTACAGGATAAGTAGGAAAATTTATTATCTATGCAAGGAAAATTACTATTTGAACTTTAAAAATTGTAACTGAAACTTAAAAAATAGACGACACGTATTATAAAATTTACTATTTGAATGTTAAAATTCCCCATATGGACAACCGGGTTCCGAGTTATAATTTCAAATAGTAATTTTTAGAGTTTTTTTTTTCCGTGTGCATATTTCGATTTTCTTTAAAATTTTTTACAGTAAACTACTATTCAAGCCACAACTTTTTAGGCCGGTCTGGTCGTGGGTTTTCAATGGCTACTATTTTTTTTTCGATATTTGAAAATTAAAAAAAAATTTTTTTTCTTTATTTTATCAAATTTTATCACTGGTTTCTCTCTTTTAACGTATTCTGAAAAAGTTCGTGTATATTTTTTATTATAAGAAGCATAGGAAATTGTTAATAATTAAAAAAGACTAATGATTATATTCAATGCAACTTCCTGCACTGATAGAACGATTTATTACTGAGAACTAAATGGATCTAGTAACAAAATTTTTAGTCACTTATTTGGGAGAAAAAAATATTTTGTGCCCATTCACATAATCTATTATAATTTAAGAAATCATTTTTCTATCCCAACTAAATCTCATTATGGTAAAATAAATATTTGTTTTCACTAAAAAAATATTTGGTAATCGGTACTAAATATTTTTTTGGTAAGTTTTGTCGGTAGATGGCTGGTTTAGGATGAAAACCGCATGCAATAAATATTTTCTTTATTTGGATAAATAATAGTATACAAAAAAAAACCACTCATTTTAAATTAAAAAATGTTCTCATAAATCTCTCGTGTATTCTTTTTTAATTATTAACAATTTCCTATAGGAAAAAGAAATTTCGTCACTCCAAGATAAGATAGCTTACGGTAACAAATATCTGCCTTAGTATACGGATAACGAAACATTCGTTGTAGTCACAATGATTTTGTAATGGTAGCAAATCGCTTGTTCTGTCTAGCAATGGTTTGTAACTGTAACAAAACTGTTGTTTTACAGTAAAAAAATTGATTTGTTAAAGTAACAAACTGCACTTTTAGCACTGACAAAAATATTTTGTAACCATAAGCTAAAATTACTTATGGTAACAATTTTTAGGTTTGTAGCACGAACAACGAAACTTTTGCTAAAGTTACATTATCTTTGTAATACTAACAAACTATTTGTTACGCTAAGTAATGGTTTGTAACTGTAGCAAAACTGATTTGTTAGAATAACACACACTGTAAAAAATTTGATGGACCCGGTGTGGTGTAGATGCATCGGAGTAAAAATTTTGGTGTGAATATTACACCAAATCCCGTGTGAAATTTGAGCAATATGAATTTTAGTTTTTCACACCGCCAAACGAGTAAATGTATAAATGTAAGGGAAGGGGCTGGGCAAAATGGGTCCCCTGAAATTTCTGATGCCTTGATATATTTGGAGGCAAATTGGGCCTACCAAAATTCTTAACATAAAGAATGTGAAAAGTGTTGGGACGGGGAGGGGTAAAATGGGTTAGCGGGGCAAAATGGGCCAGTGAGACGAATTGGGCCCGTCAAAATTCGTAACATGAAAAGTGTTGGGAGGAGGAAGGGTAAAATGGATCACCGGGGCAAAATGGGCCCGCCAAAATTCATAACATGAAAAGTGTCGGAAGGGGGAGGGGTAAAATGGGTCACAGGGGAAAATTGGGCCACTGAGGCGAATTGGGCCTGCCAAAACGCGTAACGTGAAAAGTGAGGGGGGGAGGGTAAATGGGCTGCCTGGACTTTGAAAACCTACGAATATCTTTTAGCCAATGGGCTCGTATAATTTTTTCAACAGAATTGAATAGAGAATTATGGTAAGGGGTTCTTTGACGGGGGAATTTTTTGAAAAATTATGTTTTGGCGCGAAAATTCAATTTTTTTTTAATTAATCGACTAATATTTGAACAGAATACTTCAAATTTAGTTATTTTAAGATCCAAATCTTTACTATTAACTCTTTTTTATAGTCAATACATAACAAAAAGTTTTAAAACATAAAACAAACGAGAAACATACATTGAGTTTCGTTGGCGCCCGTTTTTGCCAACTTTTCAGGATTTTTCACTTTTAATAAACACAGCTAATTACCACTAAAAACTCAGCAGAAGAAAAAAAAGCAAAACAAGCTTGAAAACTCACATTGAGTAAGATCACGTCAAGTGGACCCCCCATTTTCCACTTGATCATGAAAATTAAGTTTATGTATTTTTTTCTTATGTAGTCACTATGAAAAATTAAACCCTCAAACGATTTTTCAAAATTTTCATTTTAACAACAATTTTTTTTACAATGAAAATTTTAAGTACTTTTAATTAAAAAATAGATTCCAAAACAACCGTTAAAGATAAATTAATGAAATTTTCAGGATTTATTGTCAAATATCTATATTTTATAAAAATATTGATAGCTTGAAATAATTTATTTATTATCCTATTGTTAATTAACTTTTAAGTAAACAAATGAAAATTTCATTGACTTCTCAGTCAACAAATGAAGTTTTTTTTTCATGGGTTACATGCATTATTTATTAAAGTTTAAGATCCCGAAAGAAAATTTCACTGCCCGCGATTAGTTTAAACAATATGAATTTATTTATCACCGCGCGCCGGTCGCTGAACGCTCTCAATACAGTGCGCGGCCGAGCTTCTCAGGCTCTATTGCAGCTTTGGTCCGTCATAATTCAAAGTAATATTTAAAAATATTATAACTGAACAAATTTTTTTTTTTTTTTAACAATATCATGAATAATACAACAAAATAATTTTTTATTATTAAACTGAAACAGGGAAAACTAACTAATAATTAAACTTAATTATTAATTAATAATAATTTTTTTTTTTTAATAATTTATAAATTATTATTAAGTATTTATAGATACATTAATTATTCATTAAACAATAATCAGGGAAAACTAACTAATAATTGAACAATTAAACTTGATTATTAGTTAGTTTTCCCTGATTATTGTTTAATGAATAATTAATGTATCTATAAATACTTGATAATAATTTATAAATTATTAAAAAAAAAAAATTATTATTAATTAATAATTAAGTTTAATTATTAGTTAGTTTTCCCTGTTTCAGTTTAATAATAAAAAATTATTTTGTTGTATTATTCATGATATTGTTAAAAAAAAAAAAAAAATTTGTTCAGTTATAATATTTTTAAATATTACTTTGAATTATGACGGACCAAAGCTGCAATAGAGCCTGAGAAGCTCGGCCGCGCACTGTATTGAGAGCGTTCAGCGACCGGCGCGCGGTGATAAATAAATTCATATTGTTTAAACTAATCGCGGGCAGTGAAATTTTCTTTCGGGATCTTAAACTTTAATAAATAATGCATGTAACCCATGAAAAAAAAACTTCATTTGTTGACTGAGAAGTCAATGAAATTTTCATTTGTTTACTTAAAAGTTAATTAACAATAGGATAATAAATAAATTATTTCAAGCTATCAATATTTTTATAAAATATAAATATTTGACAATAAATCCTGAAAATTTCATTAATTTATCTTTAACGGTTGTTTTGGAATCTATTTTTTAATTAAAAGTACTTAAAATTTTCATTGTAAAAAAAATTGTTGTTAAAATGAAAATTTTGAAAAATCGTTTGAGGGTTTAATTTTTCATAGTGACTACATAAGAAAAAAATACATAAACTTAATTTTCATGATCAAGTGGAAAATGGGGGGTCCACTTGACGCGATCTTACTCATTATAAAAAATGTTTAAGGGGGGCCTATTTTGACCACATTTTTTTATTTTTTATTTTTAATGAACAACAAAAATGAAGGTCAAAAACGAAGCAAGAGAGTAAAAAAACGTAAAAGAAGTAAAAAAAACTGAGGATTCGAAAATTTTGTTCCTAAGGGGCCCATTTTGTCTCAGTGACCCATTTTACCCCTCCCCTTCCCAACACTTTTCATGTTATGAATTTTGGCAGGTCCAATTCGCTGCGGTGGCCCATTTTGCCCTGGTGGCTTGTTTTACCCCTCCCCGTCCCAAGACTTTTCATGTGCAGAATTTTAGTAGGTCCAATTTGCTCTCAAATACATTAAGGCATCAGAAAGTTTAGGGGGCCCATTTTGCCGCGCCCCCTTCTCTTACATTTATACATTTACTTGTTTGGCGATGTAAAAAATAAAAGTTCACATTGCTTAAATTTCACACGGGATTCGGTGTAATTCTCACACCAAAATTTTCAAACCGATGCATTTACACCACACCGGGTCCATCAAATTTTTTACAGTGCATACGATTTATCATAGCAAATACTGGAAATGTTTTGTACCCAGAGAAGAAAGTACACTGTGAAAAATTTCCATTAAATTTTACTGTGGGTGCATTGTAACCCCGGACCATAAGAAAACTGATACAAAATTTACAAGTGTACCATAGTAAACGGTGTGCGCATAGGTCCTAATCGTGTCGTCTGCGCATACCGTTTACTATGGGACACTTGTAAATTTTGTACCAGTTTTCTTATGGTCCTGTGTTACAATGCACCCATAGTCAAATTTGTTAGAAATTGTTCACAGTGTACGACGGGCCCACACGGAAAAAAATAATCGGTAGCCGCTACCGATTAATTTTCGGTAACTGTTACTGATTTTTTTGATAGCAGTTACCGGTTTTATTTTGGTAGCCGTTACTGTAGTAATCGGTAGCTGTTACCAAATCATCGGTAGCCATTACCGAAACAATCGGTAGCTGTTACCGATTAATTTTCAGTAGCCGTTACTGATTATTTCGGTAGCTATTACCGATTTTTTCAGTATCAGTTACGTACACACGCACCCTCACACACACGCTTACACAGCCGCATTCACGCGCAGTCACGCATGTACGAACACACTCGCCCTCGCACACGTGTGAACGTACTCGCACACACACGTCTGTACACACTCATACGCACACATTCGGCCACACACTCATACGCACAAGCACGCGTATGCGCACACATGGGCACGTACGCACACTGATACCAAAAAAATCGGTAACAGCTACCGAAAAATAATCGGTAGCGTCTACCGAAAAATAATTGGTAGCGTCTACCGATTATTTTTTTCCGTGCAGGCTTGGCCCAGGCTTAGCCCAAATATGTAAGATCTTGGGCCAAGCTTGTAAACCAGCCTTGGTAGAAGCCGGGAATGAGAACACGGGGCCGGTTCTGGTTGCTAGACCTGGCCCATGCTTGGTTGCCAAACCCGGCCCATGCTTTGTTGCCAGACCTGGCCCAGGCTTCGTTGCCAGAATTGACCCATAAATCGAGAAAACGAATAAATTTAATGAATAAAAATTTTATTATTATTAACCTCGTAGAAATCATGATCATTAAAGTTTCAACTATCTAAGGGAGGTAAATGATGTGACAAAAACTCGGTGAAAATTCTGCCAGGCTCTGGGCACGAACTGCCGTTTTTTTGATTGCTGGGTCCGAAGGGTAGCTACTGGACGTACCTACATTAGTTATGTTGAACTGATGCATTTATATGATCTACTTATTAAACCACAGGTATATCCAAACTTGGATAATCCTACCTTGACTCAAGTCTGGATTGCCATTGGAAGGCCCAAGCCTGGCTTGCCATTGAAATACCAGGGCTAGGTTACCCAGTCTTGGCCCAAGCCCGGGTAATCATTGTGACGGCCAGGACTGAGTACCCAATCTTAAGCCAAGCATGGGCCAATGTAGGTGTGCCAAAACTAGGTTCCCCAGTGCTGGGGAACCTGTCATCAGTTGTCCCTTGTAGACTTCAAAGGAGTATGGGTTACTCTCATTCAAATGTAAATAGTAACAACGTACTTGAGCCCTGTAATTCACTTCCTATCATATGAGACATATAAATGAAGATATTTCTTGTGTGAGTGTCAGCTAAAAGTATAGCATAGGATGATAATAATAATAACAAAGATAAATAATAATGATAATGAAAATAATAATGCAGACTCACACAGCAGACCTGAAATTCCTAAAGAGGCATAAAATACTATCGTTAATCCTCTATTTAATTTTTTACTTCCTATACCTTTTAGCAATGAGCTTCAAAACACTTGGACCAATTGGTGATCGACAAATGGAACGTTTAAAACTTAAACAATGCCTGTATCCTACTTCCTAAGGCCCCAACTAATTTATTGTACCTTGTACCCGTGACTAACCTACTCTGAAGCACCTGGAGACGTTGCAGACTCTTACGGCAGACCTGAAATCCCTAAAAATCCAAAGATTACCATCCATAAACATATTTCATTTCTTCCTGCCTAACATCTATAAGCTAACGACATCAATCCTCGGATGAATTAGTGACACATAACCAGAACGTTCAGTACTTAAATGTTTAAGTTCTCGGAGCCTTAAATTATTTATTCGTTCGTACCCGAGACTATGTTTCTCCGAAACACCTGAATTTTTGGTTAATTAAACTTTAAATTTTTATGTCTATATGATGTATGATCTCATTGCATTAACAGATTTTTTTTTTTACAAATTTAGTTTGCTATGATAACGAATCTACTTCGTTATGATTACAAGAATAAGTTTGCTTCTACAACAAATATTATTCGCTATGACAGCAAAATGTTATTTGTTGCTGTAAAAAATCTTGTGGTGCCCTAAGAAATCGACTTCTCAACTACGACACAATTCCATTTGTACCCTCGCAACCTTGAGCTCACCGTGGAAATACCGTGGAAACACTGTGTTTGTGGAAACACCGTGCAACCTATGCAGTTTCCACGCTGTTTCCACGGTTGATTTGTTACATTTTTCCACGATGTTTCCACGATAGTTTTTTGCTGAGTCCACGGTGTTTCCATACCAAATTTACGGTAAAGACACAATGAATAATCACCGTGATTTCACGCTGAATCCACGTTCGTTACACTTTGAACCCATAGTTAATCCACGATGATTTCATTGGGCTTATGTCATTGATCCACAGTGAAAACACGATATATTTACGATGGGTTTGCAATTAGTTTTTGCAATGATTAAACGAAGAATCCACGGTAAATTCGCGGTGATTATATAATAGTTACACAGTAATAACATCGAGAATTTACGATGAAAACTCGATAATCTAACAGTAACAACATACTGTCTATGAGAAATTAACATAAAAAATCAATTGTGTTGCATCTACTTAACTGGGAAACTCTTATCAATATTATCTGATTGAATAATTAAAAAAAAAGCGCTTATGAGAGCTTACCTATGACAGTTAAATGAACATCTTATTTATATTTATATCCAACAATTTCTATTAAAATAAATAAAAATGTCTTTAAATATTTTTCCAATAATTTGATTTCTGTCCACTCAATATCAAAATTATTAGGATTTTTTTATTTTTTAACTGGTTAAATTTTCAATTCTGATTTAAAATTATAAAACGATTAAGTATAAACTATTAATAATTAAATAATTCTATATAGTTACAATTTAGCGATGTATATATAAGGGTTGGCCAAAAAACAACTAATTTTTTGAAGTTGACTTCTTTTGGCGCGTTTAGTAGAGAGTGAAATTGAGAGCTGCACGCGCAAGCGTACCGCAAAAACGACATGATGAAGTTGGCCACCAAATATAATTGAAAGGGAATATTTATTTTACTGACTATTAGGTTAACTCGTATACAGAATAATCGCAAGGTATCCAACAAAACATGTGGTTATATTTGGAATCGATAGAAAAGCCAATGTACGAAAAACATTTCATATACATTAATTATATAAAACGTGAATTATTTATATAAATATATTATCTATAAATTTTTCCTAAATTATGGCGTAAAAAACGTATCAGTGATAAAAAAATTTGTTAAAACTTTAAATGTTTTAAAAATTTGAGGTTAATTTTTTAAATTGTGTAAAACCTTTGAAAGTTTTAAGTATTTGAACTTGATTTTATGTAAGTATTATTTTTAATAAGTTAATGAAATAATTACTAATTTAAGTAATAAGTAATTGAATATTTCATAATACATATTTATTTTTAATGAATAATTAAAACGAATTTTCATTATTTTTAATGAGTAATTTAAGACAATTTTAACAAATTCTAACAAAAAAAAAATATATAATAACAAATTTAATTTTACAAGAAAGAGAAATAATTAATTTTTATTTTTTTGAGAAGAAAAAATCATATAACAATAAATTTTATTTTAAAAGAAAGAGAAATAATTTTTTTTTTTTTGGCGAAAATAAAGAATTTCATTCAATATTAAAAGATTTTAGTAAATGCATTAATTTTAGAGTTACGTTACAATTATTTACAATTAACAACTGTAAATAAATAAATTACACTCAATAATTTTATAATATTTTACCCCTTTTGTAACGAAAGAAAAAAAAATATAAATTGAAAACAAAAAGTAAATAAATGAATTATATTTTAAAAGAAAGGTAAATAATTTATTTTTGCAAAAAAATTAATTATTTCTTTTTCTTGGGAAATTAAATTTGTTATTATATATTTATTTTTTGTTAGAATTTGTCAAAATTGTCGTAAATTACTCATTAAAAATAATGAAAATTGTTTTTAATTATTTATTAAAAATAAATATGTCTTAAGAAAATATTCAATGACTTATTACTTAAATTAGTAATTATTCTATTAACTTATTAAAAATAATACTTACATAAAATAAACTTCAAATACTTAAAACATTTAAAGTTTTTACACAATTTTTAAAATTAACTTCAGATTTTTAACAGACTTTTACAGCTTTGACACAATTTTTATCACTGATAAATTTTTCACACCATAATGTAGGAAAAATTCATAAATAATATTATTATATTTATATATATATAATTCACAATTTATAATTAATATACATGAAATGTTTTTAATAAACTGGCTTTTCTGTCGATTTCAAATATAACCACATGTTTTGTGATAAGTATGATAGTTTATAGTGATAAGTATGACAGTTTCGCCGGACAAGTAAAATGATTTTGGAATTTACTACAACTTGACTTCAAACTCCAATAACTTTTGAACAGATGGGTTTATCAAAAAATGATAAGAAACTTTTTGTAGAACGTTTAATTTTTTACGAAATAATATCTCATAGTTCTGAATGAAAATTATGAAAATCTAACTTATTATACACGTTACTCAGACGTAAATAATGAAAAAAATATGTGGTGTTAAATTTAATAAAATATGTTTTAGTTATAGAATGTAATTATAATAATAACGATTACTAATATTAGTGTATTGACTACTGCTTAAGTTATTGAATGACTTAAATTTAATCTAAATATTGTAATCTTTAGCATTATCAATATAATTAATATTATTATAAAGGCTGTTTTGTAATGTTTTTATGTTTTGAAAAAATAAATTATTCTTTAAATGAAAGCGTATTTGTAATTAAATAATGATATTAGTGTGGATATCGTAAAAAAATTCGAGTTTAGCTACACAGCGGTGTATGGCTGCCTGGATTTTATAGAATGTTTCTACGGTGAATTTATCGCATAATAATTGCGAACCCGTTGAATTATCATTGACAAACTTCTACTAAACCATGGTACATTTGGCGTATTTTCAGCATTACTACACTATGTGTTTGTCGTGGAATGACTGTGGGAACACCGTGGAAACACATCAGAAATATTGGGGAAACGTAGTCAAATTGCTATGGAACTACTGTGGTTTCATCGTGGAAAAATGGAACAAATCCACGGGGTTCCCACCGAGCATTTACGGTGAGTCTGTAGAGTTTCCACGGTGTTTCCACGGTGAGCTTAAGGTTGCGAGGGTAGTCACAACAAATCGATTTGTTACCGTAAGCTAAGCGTGTCTGTTACTATAACAAAATTTTTCTTTATCCCGTCTTTTGTTATAATGACGAAACTCTTTTTCTCTGTGTAGAATTGTTTTTAAAAAGGAAAGCTGCATATACACAGCCATACAGACGTTACACGGGAAATGATATGAACAAATGTCCGGGGCCTCCTAACCTCGCGTTCTAATGAAAACTCGATTTTCGAATATCGAGGTAAATGAAAGAAATTGTCACTATATCACTCTAAAGCTACGATTTGACGACTGTGATGTCAAATCACCATAAAACTAAAGTTAAATCATCCTAAATCTACTGTGGAATCATGGTGAAATTATCATTAATTTATTGTGGAATCATAATGAAATTACCATTAATTTACTGTGAAATCATTATGAAATCACCATTAATTTACTGTAGAATCATGGTGAAATCACCACTAATTCACGGTGAAATCACTACTAATTCACGGTGAAATCATGGTGAAATCACCATAAATTTACTGTAAACTCGCAGTGAAATCACAGTGAAATCACTACTGAGTTACAATGACAAAATGGCACAAAATCACTGTGAATTCACTATGAAATCACCGTAAACACACCACGAACTCACGGTGAAAATGAATTCACTGTGATTTCACTGCGATTTCACAGTGATTCTAAGTCCACGAGGGAATTGAGGGAAGGCTTTAGGGTAGAAGATCGGCCCTCGATTAGCTTACAGGTATCAGAGACCTTCAGTCGTCTGATGTTTAGTGTTTGGAAATTTTGATCGCGGTATTTAACTATCTAATTTTCGTTTAATAAATAAAACAATATGGATTATTATTGGTCATCGTTATTTGATAGGGAAATATATCTTAGATTTTTTGTAAATAATGTGTTGTAAAATTTATAATAATAAATTAGATAACAAAAATTATAAAATAAAATTTAAATCAACTGAAGGATAAGCAGAAAAGACAAGCTGGTATTGAAATTTAGTTAGAAAATATTTTTGAACAGTTTGGAAATTTGTCGGGTTGCTGATGAGATTTGTATGTATGAATGAAATTTGATATATGTGGGTGAATTTTAAAGGACCCGGGTAAAAAAAATTATATATAATTATATATAATTATGCATAATTATATATGAAAAATGGCCCTATATAATTATATACAATTACATATAACTATATATAATTATATATAACTATATATAATTATGTAGAACTATATATAATTGAATTCCTATGCAATTTGTTAAATAAATTGTGAATTTTTGTATAGTAGAGGCTCTACGCTTTTTATTTAAATCATTTTTTTTTAAGTCCAAGTTTAATTTCTAAGAAAAATTATTTATGGAAACATTGATAATAAATATTTTTGTCATTATGTAATATAGAATGTACTATATTACCATCAAAAAAGGTACTTGTCACTCTGCCAAATAACGGAGGCGTACCCGGGCCAGAATAGTCTCAAGTTTCGAATTTAACAGTTCTGAAATAAGTTTCTTATTAGAGACACACTACAAGTGGTGGGCGCGATCTCGTGGTGAGCTCCGAACTACTTCCACTGCTGCTTATAGCACCGGTGACTTCCCTCTCCTACATACATATATATTGGGGTGTCCCAAAAAAAAACAAATACTTTTTTTTTAATCTCTTATGTGCCCAAAAGTTACTTTATATTATAAAAAAAAACTTCACCTAATTTTAGCCAGATATCTTTAGACTTGAACTATCACAAAGGGGGTCCCCTTTCCCATTTAAAATACACACGAAAACTTTTCAGTTTAGTTTTTAGTTATTAAGACTATAAAAAATTTTTTTTTTAATTCTGCCTGGTATAATTTCGTAGGAAATCAAATTCTCTACAAAAAGTGCTGATGCAATTTGTACATCAAACAAACTGGGAAAAAGTTACGGGGCGTCAAACATCGACAAAAATGTAGTTTCCTCAGTATCAAATTATTTTTTGTTGTTTTTTATTTTAATTCTATCGAAATTTTTTTTTCAAATAATGACAAGCACGGTCTTGTAGCGAATTTAATTTCCTACAAAAAGTATCCGGTATTATATATACGTCAAATGAATGCGAAAAAAGTTAAAGGGTTTTAAATATCAATGAAAAATCAAGTTCACTTTTCGTTGATATTTAAGTTCAGAAAATTGATATTTTTTAAACTTGTTTTTTCGTTGACATTTAAATCTCTGTAACTTTTTTTTCATTCATTTAACGTATGTATGATATCAAATACTTTTTGTAGGAAATCAAATTTCCTACAAGACTGTGCTTGTCATTATTTGAAAAGATTTTTTTTGATCGAATAAAAATTAAAAATAACAAAAAATAATTTGAGGAGACTAAATTTCTGTCGATCTTTGAAGCCCCGTGCCTTTTTCCAGTTTGTTTGACGTACATAATGCATAATCACTTTTTTGTAGAGAATTGATTTTCTACAAAATGATACCAGGTTGAATTTAAAAAAAAATTTTTTTCACAGTCTTAATAACGAAAAATTAAAATGAAAAGTTTTCGCGTGTACTTTAAACGGAAAAGGGGGCCCCCATTTGTGATAACTCAATTTAAAAGATCTTTGGCTGAAATTTAGTGAGAATTTTTTTAGTTATATAAAGTAACTTTTGAGCTCATAAGAGGTTAAAAAAAAAAACAAATTGTGGTATCCAAAAATTAAAAGTATAAATAAAATGGAAATTTTGGTACCACTCCAGGCTCCTAATGGTATTAAGGTTTGTCTCAATCAATTTTTCTATTTTCCGTTTAAATAACACGGAAAAAAAAAAATTTTTTTTTTTAATTTTTTAGCTCACAAAGCAATCAACGGATTTTTATGCACAATAAATGTTTTCGTAGGAAATTGAACGCTCTACAAAAAAAGTCACCCATAATTTCTTGATAAATCCCACTGTTCAAAAGTTATTTAAGCTTCAAGTCAAATTTATAGCAAATTTAGAGATTTTTTTACTTTTTCGGTGAATTTCGAAAAACTTTGTTCGTAATAATTTGTAAGGAATAAAATTATCTACAAAACGAATCCTACGATATTTTTTGATAAGACCGTTATATCCACCGGAAAAGTAAAAAAACCTCAAAATTTGCTATAAATTTGACTTGAAGCTTAAATAACTTTTTAACAGTGGTATTTATCAAAAAATGATAAGAGACTTTTTTTTGTAGAGCGTTCAATTTCCTACGAAATCATTTATGGTGCATAAAAATCCGTTGATTTGTTTGTGAGCTAGAAAATTAAAAAAAAAAATATTTTTTTTTTTTTAAACAACCATATTTACATATATATCTTCACTCCCAAGTTATTTTTCTCTATTTTCTTTTTTTGTATAGAATTATATATGATTCATATAGAATTATATGTTTTTATATATAATTATATATAACTCTAAAAAAAATGACAGATGATCATACAATCGCCTGCATTAATTCGGGCAGGTTTTTATGTTCAGAGTTTTTTCGCCACTTGTAAATTTAGCCGTTTCTAAACTTTAAATTTAAAAAATTGTAAATTGTGATATTTGTAAAATTATCTAAATTAAAAAAATCCCACCCCTAAATTAGACAAAGTTGAAATACTGTAAAAAGTAAATTCAGCTAATTGTAAAATATGACAATGGGAAAAAAATTCAACAATAAATAGAGAAATTTTAAAATAAAGTCATCTGGAAAATGAGCAATTTAAAAATTTGACAGAAACAAAATAATACTCATCGTAAAATAGCTTAATTAAAAAAAGAGAATTCTTAAAATGTATTCAAATTGAAATATAAACATTTGAAAAGAAGTAGAATTAAAATAAATGAATCTTAAAGCTTGGAAAATCATAAATGTAGCCAATCTAAAACCTAGCCACGTGAAACCAGCTAATTCTAAACTTGTAAATTTATAAAATTAGCCGTTTGTAAACCTTGCGAATTATAAAAATTGTCGCCTGTAAACCTGAAAATGTATCAAATTTCACCGTTTCTAAACCCAGCGATTTAAAAAATTCGTCGATATTTTTATTTTACAGTAAAAATACAATACATTATACTTTTGAAAGTAATTATATATATATATATATATATATATATATATATATATATATATATAATAAAAGATATTTTCAATATTATTCATGCAATATGATTAAAGTTTTTTTTATTAATATAAAATAATAAATTACAGGTCATAATTACTTGTTTATGAAAAAAAAGTAATTTTCAAATAAAAACGATCATAATTATTATTTATTAAATTTTAAATTACTTTTAAAAGCATAATGTATTGTATTTTTACAATACACTGTAAAAAATTCGCGTAGTGAATGCGGAGTGAATAAATTTTTAATTATTCACTCCCCTCGGAGTGAATTTCACTCCGAAGGGGAGTTTTCGCGGAGTAGATAATTTTTTATTAATTTAATTCCTCCGGAGTAAATTTCACCCCGGAGAAGAGTTTTAAGAATATAATTAATATAATATAACCCCACCTATTATAAGCGAAGTAAAAACTCGTGTATAAAATTACTAATCAGCTGATACGCACGCACACACGCACTCATTGGCACACACATACGAACACACGCACACCTTTGCACACACGCACATATTTGCACACACGCACACATTCGCACAAACGCACACATTCGCACACCCGAACACACACCGTTTAACAGTTTAATATAAATTAAAATAAATTTAATTAAGTAATAAAACTCCGGACCGGAGTGAATTGGGAGTGAAATAAAATCCGCATCACTCCGCCAAAAAAAAACTCCCCATTCACTCCGCATGCGGAGTGATTTTTTTTAAAACTTCGGAACTCCGAGTGGCGGAGTGAATGCGGAGTGAATTCGGATTCAATTTCACTCCGAATTCACTCCGGATTCACTCCTGATTTTTAACAGTGTAAAATAAAAATATCGACGAATTTTTTAAATCGCTGGGTTTAGAAACGGTGAAATTTAATACATTTTCAGGTTTACAGGCGACAATTTTTATAATTCGCAAGGTTTACAAACGGCTAATTTTATAAATTTACAAGTTTAGAATTAGCTGGTTTCACGTGGCTAGGTTTTAGATTGGCTACATTTATGATTTTCCAAGCTTTAAGATTCATTTATTTTAATTCTACTTCTTTTCAAATGTTTATATTTCAATTTGAATACATTTTAAGAATTCTCTTTTTTTAATTAAGCTATTTTACGATGAGTATTATTTTGTTTCTGTCAAATTTTTAAATTGCTCATTTTCCAGATGACTTTATTTTAAAATTTCTCTATTTATTGTTGAATTTTTTTCCCATTGTCATATTTTACAATTAGCTGAATTTACTTTTTACAGTATTTCAACTTTGTCTAATTTAGGGGTGGGATTTTTTTAATTTAGATAATTTTACAAATATCACAATTTACAATTTTTTAAATTTAAAGTTTAGAAACGGCTAAATTTACAAGTGGCGAAAAAACTCTGAACATAAAAACCTGCCCGAATTAATGCAGGCGATTGTATATAATTATGTGCAATTATATATAATTGTATGCAATTATATATAGTTGTATGTAACTATGTATAATTATATATAATCATCTGAGATTTTTCTTAGCGTTCTATATAATTGTATATAATCTTGTAAAATTATATATAATTATATATAATCAGTTGAGATTTTTTCTCATTGTTATATATAATTATATATAATTCTGTATAATTATATATAATTCTATATGAATCATATGTAATTCTATATAAATCATATATAAATATATAGAATTATATATGATTATATTGAATTATATATAATTTCTTTACCCGGGGACTCGAGGGCGGCTATGTGCGTACTCTCGTCCGGTGTTAAGGTAGTTGTTTCGAGGTAGTCACGTTCAAAAGTATAGCATACCGAATTAAAAGAACAGCATAACTGAAGCGGTTAGTTGAACGCCGCTCATTGGAAACTTTTGTAAAAGTACAGTCATATGCTCTTACATACATCCAAGTAGTATCAATACGTTTATATACACATACATCCATAATATTCGAGAAGTGATCGTGGCAACGCCGTTCGCTGTTACTGTGCATCTTTTTTGTGTTCCGTAATATTTTTATTAATGTAGTCGTAAGACATAACCAAATTAACCGTGAAAATAAACTAAGCTATTTATAATTAAATTATTAGAAATGTATGAACGTTTACTTATTATTAATTAATAAATTTTATTATTTTTCTATTTAATTTATAATAAACGCTGAAAAGTTATCAATAAACGAAATCTTTAAGTAAGAGAGCATTTGTATGTCGAACAATTTATTTATTTTTAGAATAAATAAAAAATAAATGTTAAATTATTTTTATTTTGTTTGAAAAAATAAATTTATAAAACGATAGCCTTTTATAAATTTACAAAAATTTAATATTATTGATTAATTTTTTTTGAATAGTAGAATAATTAATTAATTTTATTCATTGGTTAGCTTTTTTTATTATGTGTCTGTTTGTATTTTCCCGCGCCTATTTGGCTATAATATAAGCGCTGTTGCCACATCGCACCACTGTTTTGGTACATCTTTGAAATTTTTAAAAAGTTTCAAGGTTTAATGAATTATATTTCAGAAACGACGTGGTCAATAATTTTCATTTTTCTTTATATAGTTTATAATTTTAGTTTCGATAACACACAAAATTTTTAGAATGATCCTACATTGCGTTTTGATTTTATTAAAAAAACATTGCCCGTAAATCGCTATTCTCCATAAGAGCCTGTGTTAAAATAGCAATATTTTGAAATCGTTTTTCATAAAATTGGGATGGTCAATGTTACTCAGATTAGTCTCATATGATTCGTAGTCAATCAAAGAACAATCAGGTAAATTTTTATAAAAATCCTACATTAAATTAATCCACGCAACAACTACCTTAAGAGGGCTTGAGGGCGGCTATGAGCGTACAATGCATATACAATTCACACACATGTGATTAATAATTATATATACTGAATCGCTGTAGTGATTTGAACTGAACATTTGGATGAATATTATTTACTATTCGTAAATATTAGTAAAAAAAATTGTGCTTATATTCTCTTTCAAGTGCTCTGATATAATTGAGGTTAACTTTCCGTATGAATAATTTATTGATATGAATTATTATATTATTATTTAATATAATTTATACTCAATATTATTATATTATCGATTTTAAATATTTATTATTGATTATTCAATATTTAATAAATAATTCAATCAATTTAATACAAAATTTGTGATAAAAATTACAATCGAATATTAAATTAAAATAATAAATATTCAAAGTTAATAATCTAATAATATTTTGTCCAAAGTATATAATATATATTTATTATTCTCTGAATTGAATATTTTTTTATAAATGATTAAATATTGAATTTAGACAATATTAAACATTTTTAGAATGATTAATTGATAAATTCAATAAAGAAATATTAAATAAAAATAAAAATTAAATATTTAATTAAATTATTAATTTTAAATATTAATTTCTTGACAATAAATTTTATTGACTATGCAACCTAAGATTCTGTTATGGTAGATTTATGACTATTAATGGTACTATTCAATTTCAATTTCAACATAAGTACACGCACCCTTATTATACAACATACATTTCAATAATATAGTATACAAATATTCTTGCAAATATGTGCAAACATTATATTCCCGGATGCATGAGTTTGATGTTTTCAAAAAACACAGTATGAATACTCAGATCTGACAAGATTCGAAAAAGATCCTGTTGGTCATACATGATCATATACGATCATACATGGTTATATATGATTACGTATGATCATGGAGGATCAGATCAAAAAAATGGCCCTGCTCATGTATGATCATGCAGGACCATGTATGATCATGTATGAGCAGGTATGATCATGTATGAGCAGGTATGATCATGTATGAGCAGGTATGATCATGCAGGGCCATTTTTCGGATCTGATCAGATCTGAGTATTCATACATGATCATATATGATTATATCTGAACATTTTTCCCGGGTTTGGCAAACCGATCTTCGCTTTGCCTAACATGGATGTAATAAGGCGCATAATAGGCTTGCCTAAGTTAGGCAATCCAAACTTGCCCCTCACTAATTCTTCGGCATTCCTCACTATAATTTCTAGTCGGGGTACAAACGAGCCGCAGACATCGACATAATTTGAGTATCTGGTTAAAAAAAAGCACAGTTTTTTAATTTAATACACCTCTAATTTTCATATGGTAGGCTGCGCATATCTTATCGAAATACTCAATTAAATCTTATTTTCTTTTATTAAACTGTACATGTACAAGTTAATTCGAGGCATGATTATAATTATAAAGCTACCGGCTAATTAGAAAAGTATAGTCGCTCATTAATTTAATGTATATGTCCTTTTTTATATGGTAGGCTGCGCATATCTTATCGAAATAATCAATAAAATCTAAACTTTTTTTATTAAATTGTACATGTACAAACGAGCCGTAGACATCGACATAATCAGAGTAATCGGTTGAAAAAAACGGATAATTTTTTAATTTAATGGACATGTACTTTTTTATATGGTAGGCTGAATATCTTAATGTTATAGTTAATATATATTTTGAGTCCGGCTGAAAGAATATGACCAGCTAGCTATTAGGTGTTGGGTACTGGTGCTCTCACTTGACTCGTACTTAAGTTTGTTGATTTCAAATGCTGCTATATGTTAAATCAGTATCGCAATCTATTTATTTTTGATTGAGTTAGAATTCTCATAATTTTTTTTACCAATATCATTTTACAGAGTGCTCGGTTACCATTTGATTCCAATAATTTTAGTTCCCCCTATCGCAGCGCCAACTTTTCACTATTTCCCCATATCTAGTTTTTTGGCAAAACTGTACCGACCCCCATTCTGTGTTCGTTCTTACACCAACATCGTAATAATAGAATTCGCGTGGAGTTATTTGTTTTATTATTTATTAATTTAATTTTTGAAATGAAATTGAATTAATAAATAATAAAAAAAATAATAATAATTTCTATAACACAGAATGGTGAGAACATTTTAAATTGCAGTAGATGACAACCACTGAGCCCGGGCTTGCACGCGCCCTCTAGTTCAGTTTCTGCAGCTCTGTTACCGACAGCGTGATAAAATGTAAGCAACTAATTATTTTGTTTTTTTTAATCAATTTTTTTCGCGAACATAATAAGCCCCAGGATATGGCTTTTGGACATTTCTTAATCAGAATTTATCGCCCTTTTATTTAATACCAGTCATCATAGAGTTTTACATTAATACCCGGGAAAAAATGCTCAGATATGATCATGTCTGTTCATGTATGATCCTATATGATCGCATATCTGATCATGCATGACGTCATGTATGATTATACATGATCATACCTGTTCATACATGATTATATATGAGCTCATATATGAAGCCATGTATGATCATGTATCGTCATATCTGCACTGAAATAGGGGAAAAATTTTCAGACATGATCATATCTGTTCATGTATGATTATATATAAACTCATATATGACTTCATGTATAACCATGCATGAGCATATCTGCAGCCTTTTACGAGGAAAAATAATCAGGTATGATCATATCTGTTCATGTATGATAATATATGAGGCCATGTATGATTATGTATCGTCACATCCGCACTCGAATAGGGGAAAAGTGTTCTGACATGATCATATCTGTACACGTATGATTATATATGAGCTCATATATGACTTCATGTATGATCATGCATGAGCATGCCTGATCATATCTGCAGCCTTTTACGAGGAAAAATAATCAGGTATGGTCATATCTGTTCGTGTTGGATCATATATGACTTAAGTATTTATAATTATACTTCTCTAAGCGCGTTATGGAAAAATGAAGAAAGTGAATTTTTACTATGCGTGCGCACAGGGACGACATGAAAACTAAATATAGTTGGATTAGCGAGAGTTTGCGTTTCGGATATTTTCGGTTTTTACCCCCACCATCTAAATTTAATACTTAAGATAATACGCAAACTCTCGCTAATCCAACTATAAATGTTGAAGTTGCTGCATACACAACACGTGTTTTACTTTAATACAAGTGCGAATTTCATATGCGTATACAATTCACACAGATGTGATTAATGATTATACATACTGAATCGCTGTAGTGATTTGAACTGAACATTTGGATGAATATTATTTACTATTCGTAAATATTAGTAAAAAAAATTGTGCTTATATTCTCTTTCAAGTGCTCTGATATAATTGAGGTTAACTTTCCGTATGAATAATTTATTGATATAAATTATTATATTATTATTTAATATAATTTATACTCAATATTATTATATTATCGATTTTAAATATTTATTATTGATTATTTAATATTTAATAAATAATTTAATCAATTTAATACAACATTTGTGATAAAAATTACAATCGAATATTAAATTAAAATAATAAATATTCAAAGTTAATAATCTAATAATATTTTGTATAAAGTATATAATATATATTTATTATTCTCTGAATTTAATATTCTTTTATAAATAATTAAATATTAAATTTCAAAAATATTAAACATTTTTAGAATGATTAATCAATAAATTTAATAAAGAAATATTAAATAAAAATAAAAATTAAATATTTAATTAAATTATTAATTTTAAATATTAATTTCTTGACAATAAATTTTATTGACTATGCAACCTAAGATTCTGTTATGGTAGATTTATGACTATTAATGGTACTATTCAATTTCAATTTCAACATAAGTACACGCACCCATGTTATACAACATATATTTTAATAATAATGTATACAAATATTCTTGCAAATATGTGCAAACATTATATTCCCGGATGCATGAGTTTGATGTTTTCAAAAAACACAGTATGAATACTCAGATCTGACAAGATTCGAAAAAGATCCTGTTGATCATACATAATTATATATGGTCATACATGATCGTAGACGATCTTACATGGTTATATATGATTACGTATGATCATACAGGATCAGATCCAAAAAATGGCCCTGCATGATCATACCTGCTCATGTATGATCATGCAGGACCATGTATGAGCAGGTATGATCATGCAGGACCATTTTTCGGATCTGATCAGATCTGAGTATTCATGCATGATCATATACGATCATATCTGAACATTTTTTCCCGGGTAGATAGAAGTTTTTTAATGAAAATACATGGTGTCTCGGATTCCCTATTGTTATTTTATTACTTATTTAAAAAACGCGGCTGAATTGAGGTTTCTTATTATTATTTTCGTGATCTACCGAATTTTTTACGTATTACCCGTGAAAAATGAATCATACATGGCCATTAGGGTGCTTTTTATTTTTCGAACATTTTTTTTTTCTTGGCCCATATGAAAATTTTATTGTAGGCGACAAAAAAAAAATTTCCTGAAAATTTTAGCCCTTAATTTTAATTTTAAGAGGTCGCTATCTATTTTTAAAGTTTTCCCATTTAAAAAGCATGGGAACGATATCACATTTTTTTATAAAAATTCCTACCCAGGCAGTTTTTGAGCAATTCACTCGTTTTTGGGCTTGTTTCATAGGGCTTGTAGTCCTCTTTAAAATTGATTTTAGTGACATAGATGCATTTACAACAGTTCATAAGTTATGAAACTTCAAACTTCAGAAATTTTTATTTTTACCAAAAAATAATAATTAATGGCTATTATTATTCCAGCTATCAACTTTCTAGAAAAAATGTCATACAACTTTTGTAGTGTGTTAAATACTCTGAAAGAAATACCCAAAACAATTCAATATTATCAACGTTATTGTTTATTTTTTTTAACTTTTCTCTTTTAAAGGGTTTTAGAATTATTTAATTTTAATTTTATTCTCGTGACAAATTGAAGTTTTGTACTTATCCTTTTTTTTTGTATTAAATTAATCGAGCTTTATCAATTCTTATGTAGTTTTATGATTAAAAAATAAAATAATATTTAAAAAACTGATAATAGATTTGTGACTTGTAATTCAATTTCAGTCATAAAGACTGAGATTTTAGACCGTCGAAAACTATCGGCGCTTCGATCGATACGTTAAATCATAGAACTACATAAAAATTGATGAACCTCGATTAATTAAATACCAAAAAGAAGGATAAGTACAAAAGTTCAATTTGTCACGAGAATAAAATTAAAATTAAATAATTCTAAAACCCTTTAAAAGAGAAAAGTTAAAAAAAATAAACAATAACGTTGATAATATTGAATTGTTTTGGGTATTTCTTTCAGAGTATTTAACACACTACAAAAGTTGTATGTCATTTTTTCTAGAAAGTTGATAGCTGGAATAATAATAGCCATTAATTATTATTTTTTGGTAAAAATAAAAATTTCTGAAGCTTGAAGTCTCATAACTTATGAACTGTTGTAAATGCATCTCTGTCACTAAAATCAATTTTGAAGAGGACTACAAGCCCTATGAAACGAGCCCAAAAACGAATGAATTGCTCAAAAACTGCCTGGGTAGGAATTTTTATAAAAAAATGTGATATCGTTCCCATGCTTTTTAAATGGGAAAACTTTAAAAATAGATAGCGACCTCTTAAAATTAAAATTAAGGGCTAAAATTTTCAGGAAATTTTTTTTTTGTCGCCTACAATAAAATTTTCATATGGGCCAAGAAAAAAAAAATGTTCGAAAAATAAAAAGCACCCTAATGGCCATGCATGGCCGTATATGGCTCATACATGGAGCATATATGGCCATGCATGAAGCAATACACGAAGCATGTATGGCCATACAAACTTTTTTAATACAGTCATGCATGGCCATATGCAGTCATACAAAACCATGTATGGCCATACATGGCCTTGTATGGCTGTATTAAAAAAGTTAGTAGGTCCATGCATGACCATATATGCTCCATGTATGACCATGCATGACCATATATGCTCCATGTATGGCCATGTATGATTCATTTTTCACCGGAATGCACGCTTCAAATGCTCGTCCTGTGATAAATGAATCATACTTGGGCATACACACTTCTTCAATACAGTCATGCATGGTCTTATACAGTCATACATGGCCTTGTATGATTCATATATGTCCATGTATGGCCATATATGCTCCATGTATGGTCATGCATGGCCATGTATGATTAATTTTTCGACTATTAGAATTACTTACAAACAGGATGTTGCAGTGTTATAAAAATAAGAAATTTTTTTGATATCACTAACAGCATATTGATGATTATATTGTGCTTTTTCGAAAGTGATTATATTTTTTGAACGTTACGTAGCACAACTAAACTTTGTTGTAACTGTCGGTCGCATAGCCTAGTCGTCAAAGCATCAGTCTCTCGTACGGAAGGTCCCGGGTTCGAATTCTACTAAGCGGGTGTGGTTATTAATAAGTCTAGCGTTTTTTCTCTGAATTAAAAATTTCTATTTCGATTAGGAATTCAATTAATCGCCTATGTGATAATCTCTGCGTCGCCAAAATAATAAAAAAAAAAAAAAAAAATTGAAAATTTTTTTTTAATTTAGTTAAAATTTCTATACATAGTCATGTATGGCCGTATCAAGCCATGTATGGCCATACATGGCCATGTATGGTCATATATGGTCATACATGGCCATATATGGCCATGTCTGGCCAATGATATTATAATTATTTTTTTTAAGGGGCCCACTTTGTCCCCCTTCTCCCCTAAATTATATTTAATGAGCAGTTTTGGTGATCTATTTTAACCCTCATTATATACGAAATTCTGATAAGCTTAAGCGTAAGCCCTGATTTAAAAAATTGATTTGCTTCATGTTAAGTGTATATCTATATATTAGTGGATTCAAAATGTTTTAAATCATTTCAAATTGTTTTGAATTATTCCGAATCATTTTTTTTAACCCGTCAGCACTCCCGTTATGAGCAATTAGTTCACGCTCGATTTTAAATATGATTAACTTTTTGTTTTCAAACGGAACGGTTAAAATTTCTATACATAGTCATGTATGGCCGTATCAAGCCATGTATGGCCATACATGGCCATGTATGGTCATATATGGTCATACATGGCCATATATGGCCATGTCTGGCCAATTTTCGTACATGGCCATGTATGATTCATTTTTCACGGGTATCAATAAAAAAAAATCTAGTAGTTAATTTCCCCCTACAACGCTTAAGAGTAAACTAAGTGGACTAAATACCTTAACAATTTTATAAATCATGTCAATTGTACATTTCACAATTCTTTGACTATCGCTTTATTCATTGAATAAAACAGATCCAGATAATATATTTGATAATATATAAATATAATCAGTTTATTTCAACCACCAATTGGAGGCTGTTCAACCCATACTTAATTATTATTTATCATTATATGTAAGTTTTCATCACATCCAATTTAAATCGACCACTCAACTACGCCAGCGCCAAAACATCAACCAGGACGTAACACTATGTTCAATAAAGTGTATTGAGGTAGAAATCAATGTCAGGGATCAAAATCAAGATTTAAATAAGTTTCGACTCATGTAAGAAACAATAAAATATGAAATATCCAAGAAAAATATTGAAAACTACGTTTTTTCGATTTTTCTGTTGATAATATGATTTAAACTAAAAATCAAGTTCAATGATGACATTATATGATATGATCGAAAGAAACCATAAAAAGGAAGAGTTGGTATGATTTCAGACACATTTTAGTACATTATATTATGATTTATCCGGAAAAAATAACATAAAATGTTACGTTTTTAACTTTTCAACGCTGATATGAACTAATTAATCGATTTGGACGTTTGACATGGCAATCGGCACGTTTTATTAAATTCTAGAGCTGATTAAAATCTGAAATCGATCGAGTCAGTCGTTTCGAAAATATTTGGAAATTACCGTTTTTCACCATTTCTTTCTCCAACGATATCTCGCAAACGAATGAACCGATTGAGATGGCTAAGGTGGCAATCGACGCGTTTTATCAGTTTCTAGAGCTGAATAGATTTTGAAGTCGGTTGTTCCAGTCGTTTCTGAAAAATCACTAAAAAACTAAAAAAAAAATTTATTTTTTTCGTAATTTGCAAATATTTTCGAGTCTACTTGATCAAATGATCTAAAATTTTTAGGAAAGCTGATGACCAACAAGCTCTTTCGATTTCCGTCAGAACCATCCAAATCGATTCATTAGTTAAAAAGCTACAAAGAGTTTACACACATACACACACACACACACACTCGGACATCATTCTGAAAATAGTCGGAATAGCTTCCTAGGACCTCAAAACGTCGACATCTGATGAAAACTCGATTTTCGAAAATCGGGGTGAAACCAATAACTTCTCGAATTTAAAAAAATTTACAATTTTCTTAGCTGGAAGTTGAAAACTAATGATATTATAATTATTTTTTTTAAGGGGCCCACTTTGTCCCCCTTCTCCCCTAAATTATATTTAATGAGCAGTTTTGGTGATCTATTTTAACCCTCATTATATACGAAATTCTGATAAGCTTAAGCGTAAGCCCTGATTTAAAAAAATGATTTGCTTCATGTTAAGTGTATATCTATATATTAGTGGATTCAAAATGTTTTAAATCATTTCAAATTGTTTTGAATTATTCCGAATCATTTTTTTTAACCCGTCAGCACTCCCGTTATGAGCAATTAGTTCACGCTCGATTTTAAATATGATTAACTTTTTGTTTTCAAACGGAACAATGGTTGAAATTTTTCCTATCTTTAAATAGTTTTATCTATTTTCAGATTCCGCTTTAAAAAAATTTTTTTAGTCGTAATAGAAATTTAAAATAAAAATTTTTGTTCATACTCCTCAAAAAATGTGAGCATTTTTTAAATCACAGGCGTAAAGGCGTAAGTAAAAAAATGGTATGTTCGGTTACTCTCGTGACTGCTCGTATACCTTCGGCAGTCTGCGGTGTTCGGTGCTATTCGGTTGAATTTGTTAAAGTTTAAATTAAGTTAATTAATCGTAAATAAATTATAGTTATCATTTATTTATTTATTACTAGCAGATCCAGTCCGCTTCGTTGGCAGTAAAAATGTATTACTCACTCTTACTTGTCGCACTCAAATTTACTTGTCACACGCAGATAATCTTATAACGCACAAAAATGTTGTGGAAACAGTTAAATGGGCAAACAGCTATTTGGCGAACAAAAGAGCGTGCGCCAAGATAGCATTTATATCGCATGAATGATAAAAAAGAAATTAACAATTTATAGGTAAATTCTAGAAATGGATATGACACGGTACTGACATTCAAGTGATATATTGTAAGTTTTCTCTAAGTGGCAGGTTATATAATAGAAATATAATGTTGAAATATGTTCATCACTATCCAATTAACATAAAAATTTTATTAATTGATTATTAATTTATGACCTGTGAGAACAAACAATACAGGACATTGAATATCACAGTTAGAATTCGTGCAGAAACTTCAGGCAGTGAACTTAGAGTCTAAACTGACCGTCACTGAAATTAGTTGCCAGACAACAACGACGTCAGCTACCACCTCTACTCCAGTCAAAGTAGAGTACGACATTGGTACTACGCCAAACAACAAAGCAGTGCTACCATTATTGGCTCAACAAGCTTCTGCTTGCGGTCCGAATCCAGGACTCAAGATTCGCGAGGGCGCTTATCAACGTCCACCGCCGGAAAATGCTAGATTTCCACCATCATCGCTGCTAGCTCGACGAATGGCTCGCCAAGAGTTAACTGAGAAGGAAGAGATGACCATGCGAGCTTCTGGTGCTATTCCTAAGGGCATCAAGAACAAAATTCAAATGGTAACTTTTGCTAACTCGTTACCGTATTCACAGACAGCTCCAGCACCAAGGTATGAGGTTCCATTGCAACCTACTGACGCCTACCAACAATTCTTGTCTGGACTAGGGATGGCGATTCTATCGGAAAAAGATCGGTTTTTAAATCGATTCGAATCGTAACTTCATGAATCGATTCATATAATAATCGAGGTCTAAAAGATCGATTTTTGAAAAATCGACTTTTTTTCAAGTCTGCATTTACTATGCAAATATAAATTTATTTAATGAATTCATTTACTATACAAATATATATTCATTTAATGAAAAACAAGATACTGTAATAATCGATCACTTCGTAGTAAAATCAGGGATTTTTTTAGTTGAGGCAATTCGATAATCACAATTATTTTTATAACCATATCAAAGTATCAGGCAAAAAAGAAGACATCATTTTACTTTCTAAATGTATTTGTTACATTAGATAATAATTTTAACAAAATAATACTGACTTCAAATTATAACTCTAAATCTACTGAACAGATTTTGGTGGGATGGGGAATTTAAATTATGGACCACATGGAAAGCATCAACTTTCGAACGAAAAAAGAATTTTCAAAGTCAGTCCAAGCGTCTTCGAATGATAACATACATACAAATGAAAATCACAGAAAATGGATAAAATAACTTATAGCTCCCAATGCTCAATGTACCACAGATCCAAAAAGTCAGACAAATACAAAAAGTCAAAGACTATAAACATAACTTTTTTTTTATTTATTAAAGAGAGGTGAAGTCAGGAATCTAAGCATACAGCCTAGGGATGCGCGATATTCATCGATATTTCGAGTATCAATGGTTTTTTAAGTAAACATCAATGTGTTTACCGATGTTTTTTAAAGTCGAAGCATCGATAGTCGATAAAAAATGATGAACTATCGATATCCCACTACCGGCTTCCCCTACTCTTATGCAACTCATTTATACCAAATTTGAAAATGAATTAATTGTAAAAGAAAACTCTTGTATATAATTAGATTATTTTTATCAATGAAGAATCAAACTCATATCAATATTAATTTATTGGAATGAAATCAACCCGGTCAAAACTTCGATACAGGAACTTCTGCTCAGCATTCTGCAGAGGATACTGCACCGTAGATATTAATTCCAAAATAAAATTATAAGCTGCAGAATCATAATCTAGCAAAAAAAGTGTTCTTGTAATCTTTTTTGAACATTACTGATTATTGTTATTATTATTACTTTTTTTTTTTTCAATAAATAAATTACTTTACCAGAAATGAAAAAAAAAATTTGCACACGTAAATATTTTTATTGCAATAATTTATCTCTAAAAAAAAAAAAAATTTTTTTTTTATGTCTGTTACTCTCAATATCATTCATTTTTAACAATAATAATTCGAAATTGATAACGCTGATTTCGATTTTTCGTTTTACATTGGTTGTAGCTTTAATTTTTCAAAAATTCGCGCTTATCCTTACCATCAATATTAATAATTGATGTTCAGATATTTTTTTCAAAAACATCGATGGTCTCCCATACGAAGAAAATATATATGCGGACAAATTGCTTATATGAGTCATATATGTCTCATATAAGAAATTTGCCCTCATATATATTTTTTTTGTACAGGCTGATGATGGCAAGAAATGGAAACAATCGATAGTCCGATGTCGATATTTTTTACCAAGATCGCCCATCCCTAACACAGCCATCTCGTGAATAGAAATAATCGAATGTCGATTCTCTAGGGTGAAATATCGATTCACTGAATCGATTCCGTGTTACATATCGATTTAAAAAATCGATTTATTTGGCCCGAAAAATCGATTCTTCGATTAATCGATCTCAGATCGTCATCCCTAGTCTGGACTACCATCTGCTCCAACATCAAACTCTACCACAGCTATTACAGATCCAACGCCACAAGTCGTAATCCATAATGGTGTTCATTTTCTGGATTACAAAACCTTCTGTAAAGCCATTGAAAAGATTTGTATCACTGTCAAGCCTCGTATATGTCATACTGAACTGAGGGAATCATGGACGCAAACGGTAACGACGCAAGCTCAGTCGTTATTCATCCCAAATGCGTGCCAAAATTGTCGGCAACGGGACCATAAAATTGTCGAGTGCCAATTGCCATGGCAACCTGACATGTGCCATGTCTGTTATCAAGACCAAGTGACAACGGCAACGTGCTTCCGTCCACACGACAAAAACTACAAGGACTACATTCGGGGACGTTGCCAAGGCTGTGGGATTCCAGCTCAGTTTTATGATCCGCACTGTAATGCCTGCAATCGCAGATACCCGGGGTGCAAGGATTGGATTCCAACCAAATACACTCCAGAGGACATCGAGCGATTCCATCGAAGCCATCTGCGATCAACGAAGAAACCAGAATGAACTTATTAATCATTTATGCTACCGATTTAGATGTAAATCTAAATAAACACATACATTCAATCATATCCATCTCATTGACTCATTTTATTATTGTTGCCAATTGTAATAATTCAGTTACAGCTCAGAATCCTGAGGCAGTTAGCAGACAACAGTATAAATAATTTTTTTTTTTTCAGCTCAGACAGAAGCTGTCATATTCAAAAATTTATTATTTTTTTTAAGCAAACATTTTTTTTTTTTTTTTGTATATAGTATTAAGTGCAAATATTTATTTTTATTTCTATATTCTATTTTCTAGTTCGTAAGTCGTATAGATTTCCTGATCCAGGTTGAGGTCCCAGGATCGAGGCGGGCCTGAGATTTGGGCTGGGTTGGAAAATATTTTTCAGATCCCTAACGGCTTGCGATCGATTCATTTGGCAAGTTGCTTGCAATTTAACTGGCAATCCAATTGCAATATTTTAAATAATTTTTCTGGAAATTATTTCTTTAAATATTATTAAGTTTTGATTATTACAGTCGGACAACTAAGACGGAAATTCAAAAGGGTAACCTTGGCTTGGTGGGGGGGGGGGATTGAGACAATGTGAATTGTCTTCGTCGTCCTCAGCCTTGCGGTTCCCAATCTTCTCCGTCTCGTTGCCGCCTAATTCAGTACGTCATAGTGCCATGGTCATATGACTTAATTTTCACGTCGACGCATGTCCGTAAGGGTGAAGTGGGGATAGTTTAGAGGCGAGTCCCAGACCCTCAATTATCGGTCAATTACTTCGATCCTGGATCAGTTAGCGTTCAGACATATTTTCTTTTTGCGATAATTATTTTATACTTAGTATATTGCTATATTTTCCATAATTACTCTGGCAAATTTACTTGTAATATTATTCATTACTTTCTATGAATTGTTATGATTATTCTAAATAAAGATTTAATAAAGTAAATCATATTGTGCGTTACCGACGAATTATTCGCAGTATTAATTATTATAGTTTATTAAATATTAAATATTGTGTGTAACTGCGTCATTCCACTGGGAAGAATATTGTATTCGGTATCTACGAGGATATTACACATATTGTTAATTGCGGAACATTTATTGTAAGTAACTAAATATTATTATTGGCAATAAAACTTGCATTTTCTAGTTAACTCTTATCACTCTGTCTCTCACTCACATTATTTATTTTCCTATTCTACTGGTAAGAACTACTCAATAGTCCACTAAGAATATTATTATTAATCAATAATTGATAAGGTTAGTTTAGTATAAGAAATCTATTGATAATTAATAAGCCGTCAGGTAAGTTGATGACTTTTTCATACGTTGCCGAGTTTGAATAAGTGCGGGTCCTTGCTTTGCAAGAACCCTCGCCCATTGCTCTGTCCAAGTAAATAAAAATTTGTTAGAGGCCAGCCTAAGCCAGGGTTAAACCCGCAAATTCTGGTGGCTGCTGGTAAAAATCGCGAAGTTAGAAAGCGATTTGTCTCAATATATAATATTAATGTTTGCTTGAATAATTTTCTCGAAATAAAAAAAACGAAAAATTACCCTGATTAAAAATACTCATTAAGAGGGATTAAAAATTTTTTCAATCCTTTTAAATCCATACAGAAGTTTTGAAAAGTATTGAATGTAATTGAAATTTCGATCATTTGAATACTTTGTAATTCTTAAAATGGATTCCAAAAGTATTGAAAGGAATTCAATCTTTCATCATTTCAATACCTTCCAATATGGAATTATTTTGATTCTGAGAAGGATTCAGAAAGATTCGAAAATTTCAATTTATTTGAATTCTTTTCAATCCTACACTCGATTCGAAATATCTAATTATTTAAGTATTGAGAAGGATTCAATAAGATTAAAAAATTTCAATTCATTTGAATTTTTTTCAATCATACTTTCGATCCGAAAATCGAACTATTTTGGTATTGAGAAGGATTCAAAAAGATTAAAAAGTTTCAATTCATTTGAATTCTTTTTAATCCTACACGTGACCCGAAATGTGATATTATTTTGGTATTGAAAAGTATTTAGAAAGATTAAAAATATCAATTCTTTTAAATCTTTTTCAATTCCTCGGAAGTTTAGAAATTATCGTATTATGTTTGGATTCGAAAGAATTGAAAAGTATTCATTTTATGTCCAGATGAAAATGGTGGGGCATAGAAAGTATTCAAAAGTATTCAATTCTCATCTTTTTCAATCCTTTTCAATGAGTATTTTTAATCAGGGTACGTTTGGATGAAAAGTAAAAAAAAAAAATCGGTCTGTCGGTTGACCCTGTGGGCCAGCCCCAAAACTTCCCGCCCATTTCGAGCTCCTTGAGCTCGAAAAGTTGTTATGGGTACATTTTCGAGCTCTTCGAGCTCGAAAATACTATTGTATGCGTTTATTTTCGAAAAATAACGTTTTTTCCCATTTTTTCTACAACGATATCTTTCGAACGAATAGACCAATTGACACGTTTAAGGTGGCAATCGACGCGTTTTATTGAGTTCTACAACTGATGAAATTTTAAAATTGATTTATCCAGTCGTTTTTGAGAAATTTTCGAAATACTAAAAAAAATTTTTTTTTTTAATTCTTTCGTTGACGGTTTCTCTCGAACAAATAAACCGATTTTGATTTTTGAGGCGGCATTCGACGCGGCCTACAAAGTTTAAGAGCTGATTAGATTTTGGGATCAATCCATTCAGCGAATTAAAAGTTATTCAAAAAAAAACATTTTCGAAAAAATTTTATTTTTGAAATATCTCTGAACGTACCGGACCAATTAAGCTCAAATTTTCAGTGTTTATAGTAAATAAAGAGCCGCGTCGAATGACACCTTAAAGTTCAAAATCGGTTCATCCGTTCAAAAGTTACAGAATATTTACATACGTACGTACGCACATACATACATACATACATACACTCGGACATCATCGTGAAATTAGCCAGAATAGCTTCCTAGGACCTCAAAACGTCGACATCTGTTGGAATTCCGATTTTCACAAATCGGAGTGAAACCAATAACTTCCCGAATTTTTGAAAATTTGCAATTTTCTTAGCGGGAAGTTAAAAATTACATTTCGTAGTGGGTTCTATCACTATTTAAACTAGATTATTGAAAAGAATAAACACAAATATTACTAATTAAAAATGTAAAATTTACAGTTTATAGTGGCAATATCGTTATTTTAAGAAACAAGTTTTAATAATTTTTACGTAAAACTTGCTGAGAAAAACTGTAGATTTTTAAATTTATCGAATAATACTTTGATAATTTTCATGAAATATTATGGTGTGAGAAAGTAAACTTGATACATTTTCAAACTCTAATATGTCATAGTTAAAATGTAAAACTTACCACGTGGCGCCAAACTGTAACTTTTAAAGTTTCGTTTATGAAGCGCTGCATTACTATTTTAAAATGTAACAAATGCTCGTTCGAACGGCAATTATTCCTGTTTTCTTTTTTCCGTGAATCTAACGAATAAACGTTGGAGAAAAAATGCCCGGCTGAGCGCGAATCACCAAACAGTCGCTTAATTTAAATTTATAATCTATTATAAAATCATTCGATATATCATATATTAATAAATTTACATTCACAAATAATTATTTATCAATAATAATTTTTGCAGTTGAATTTTTTTTTTTATAAAAATTATAAAAAACGTATTAAACAGTTAAATCGACCGACTAATGGTACTGAGCAGATATAGGGGCTTTTACTTTACTTAGAAAATAAAATAAAATTATATCATGCTAAAAAAGGGCAGATCCATATATATCATGTTCTTTCGTTTTATTTGAAAAAAGAAAGAACTGTTGATAATCGATAAAATTTATTAAAACGAAATTTAAAAAAATATAGTTTTTATCATCAAAATCATAATAAATAATAAATAACTAAAAACCCTCTTTGAAACACGCAGAATTTTGTGGTGTAAATTTTATGTCAAAATATTCAGTAGTGTTTCCGTGATGCGCGTTCAAAAAAAAGACCTGTCATTTTATAGGTATAGAATATTCTTATAATACATAGAGTAATTAATTTATGAGAAATATTTTCTTGCTTAAAATTAAAAAAAAAACTTGTTTGGTGCCTACGCGCAAGCGCATTGAGCGTGAGCTAAACTCTTATCACGGGCGTAGAGTAGTGCAGCCAGATTGCGGACGAAAAGTTCCCCTTCCTTCGCATCATTTCAGAATCACTCACAGCTTAAACAGTGCTTTGGGAAGAGGAACTTTTTGTCCGCGATCTGGCTGCGTAAAGTATACCGAAAAGTTAACGGGAGTGCTGACGGGTTAAGCGAGGTTATTATCCATCCGAATTTATTGATGTATACAAATTTTTGAGGGGCCCACTTTGCCCTCATACTTTTTGAAAATTTTAAAGGGCTCACTTTGCCCCCAGGGGCCCTCTTTGTTCTCTCCTCGCCTATTATATAGTGATCACTATAGACAATTATATGGTGAACACTATAAATAAAATTTCGGCCACTCCTTACCTCAATGGAGATAGTAGCGGTGCTTACAGAATTTCGCAGTTAAAAGACAGAGACAAAAAATATACATAGCTCGATTACTTTTCGAGGATAAAGAAGGAACCTGCATTTATCCCGCACACGAGACTTGTAACGTGTGCATACGGCCACTAGTCTACCAGTCAGCAGTGAGCCAACCCGGCTTCCGTAATATGACACTAGTATAGAGAGACACGGTTGACTCACGTCACCACACCCGATGAAAAAAGTTTTTGTCTAATCATATATAATTATTAGGGTGGTCTTTAGAAGGGATGGTTTTTGAATTTCTTTGCTCCCAGAGGCTCGAATGCTTCCAAATGGATAAAAAAAAATTCCCTCAAAATTTGAGCTCTTAATATTAACTTTAAGATAGTCCGCATTCCAACCAAAGTTTCTTACGGAAATAACATGGGAAAAATTTCTTTCGTTCTTCAAAATTTTATAATTTGGGGACAGCTAATTCTAAAATCATAAAATATACATAATTGTACCGAGAATTTACCGCTCTACAAAAAAGATCTCTAATGATTTCTCGCTAAGTTTATTGGTTCAAAAGTTATTCGAACTCAAAATTTAAATTTGATATAATTGTAGATATTATTAAGTATTTTCATGAGATATCTACTTGTGCTATAAAATTTATTACCCGCTAAAAAAATTATAAATTTTCAAAAATTTCAGGAAGTTATTGTTTTCACCCTGATTTTCGAAAATCGATTTTTTATCAGATGTTGACGTTTTGAGGCCCTAGGAAGCTATTCTGACTACTTTCAGAACGATGTCCGAGTATATGTTTGTGTGTATGTGATCACTACCAAAAGTAACACAAACATTTAGTTGATCACTTGTTGGTGATTAACTTGCCTGGAAATTTCAGATCATTTGATAATGTAGACTCGAAAATATTGGCGAATTACGAAAAAAACGAAATTTTTTTTTTAGTTTCTTAGTGATTTCTCAGAAACAACTTGAATGATCGACTTCAAGATCTAATCGGCTGTAGGATTTGATAAAATGTGTCGATTGCTGCCTTAACCATTCACATTGATTCATTAGTTAGAATGTTACCAAGAGTTTACACACACACACACACACACACACACACACTCGTTCTGAAAGTAGTCAGAATAGCTTCCTAGGGCCTCAAAACGTCAACATCTGATAAAAAATCGATTTTCGAAAATCAGGGTGAAAACAATAACTTCCTGAAATTTTTGAAAATTTATAATTTTCTTAGCGGGAAGTTGAAAATTATATTAATATGAATTGATCATAAATAAAATAACTTAAAAAAATCGGTCTGTCGGTTGACCCTGCGGGCCAGCCCCAAAACTTCCCGCGTATTTCAAGCTCCTTGAGCTCGAAAAGCTGTATAAGATACATTTTCGAGCTCTTCGAGCTCGAAAATACTTTTGTATGCTTTTGTTTTCAAAAAATAACGTTTTTTACAATTTTTTCTACAACGATATCTCTCGAACGAATAAACCGATTGAGACGTTTAAGGTGGCAGTTGACGCGTTTTATTGAGTTCTATAACTGATTAAATTTTGAAATTGATTCATGGAGTCATTTTTGAGAAATTTTCAAAATACTAAAAAAAATTTTTTTTTTTAATTCTTTCGACAACGGTTTCTCTTAAAAGAATTAACCGATTTTGATGTTTGAGGTGGCATTCGACGCGGCTTATAAATCTCCAGAGCCCAGTCCATTTTGGAATTAATCCATCGAGCCCGTAAAAAGTTATCCAAAAAAAACATTTTTGAAAAAAGTTTATTTTTGGAATATCTCTGAACGTACCGGACCAATTAAGCTCAAATTTTCAGCTTCAAGATATTAAAAAACTGCGTCGAATGACACCTTGACGATCAAAATCGGTTGATCCGTTCGAAAGTTATAGATATTTACATACGTACGTACGTACGTACATACATACATACATACACTCGGACATCATCGTGAAATTAGTCTGAATAGCTTTCTAGGACCTCAAAACGTCGACATCTGTTGGAATTTCGATTTTCACAAATCGGACTGAAACCAATAACTTCCCGAATTTTTGAAAATTTGCAATTTTCTTAGCGGGAAGTTAAAAAAATCTCATAAATGTTATAGCACAAGTACCCTGATTAAAAACTTCGATTGAATCTGATTAAATCTGATTGAAACTTAATCAGAATTCTATCAATTTCAATCAGAAACGAATTTTCAATCAGAAATGTTCGGGAGCGTTCGAGGGCTCTGATTGACTTTCAATCAAATTCAATTAGTTTCGATCAGAAAATAATAATTTTAACTTTCGATTATTTTCCGATTGAATCTGATTGGAACATCTCAATCAGTTTCAATCAGATTAAATCGGAAAATAGTGAGTTTTCAAAAATTATTTTCTGATTGAATTTTTCTTAATCAGTTTCAATCCGATTCAATTGGAAAATAATAATTTTAATTTTCGATTATTTTCCGATTGAATCTGATTCAATCCGATTGAAATATCTCAATCAGTTTCAATCAGATTCAATCGGAAAATAATAATTTTTGAAAAATTACTTTCCGATTGAAACTGATTGAATTTTTCTCAATCAGTTTCAATCAGATTCTATCAGAAAATAATTTTTAAAAAATTATTATTTTCTGATTGAATCAGATTGAAACTGATTGGATTTTTCTCAATGAGTTTTAATCGGAAAATAATTTTTAAAAAATTATTATTTTCCGATTGAATCTGGTTGAAACTGATTAATTTTTTCTCAATCAGTTTCAATCCGATTCAATCGGAAAGTAATTTTTAAAAAGTTTGTTATTTTCCGAATGAATCTGATTGAATTTTTCTCAATCAGTTTCAATCGGATTTAAATAGGAAATAATAACTTTTTTAAAATTATTTTTCGATTGAAACCAATTAAAACTGATTGAAAAAGTTCAATCGGATTTAATCAGATTCAATCGGAAAATAATAATTTATTTCTCGATTATATTTCTATTGAATCTGATTGAAATTTTTCAATCCGTATACTGAAAAAAAATTTAGTATATATTTTTTCAATTAAAATACAAAAATTCATTGAGTACAAAATGCGTGATTTTGTATTCTATATTATTTAGGAAGTTTAAATAAAATTTTTTTTGAGACCTACTAAAAGTTTGGCCAGGCATATATAAAAGCGAATAATAGTAGTAGTACTAGTAGTAGTAGTAGTAGTAGTAGTAGTAGTAGTAGTAGTAGTAGTAGTAGTAGTAGTAGTAGTAGTAGTAGTAGTAGTAGTAGTAGTAGTAGTAGTAGTAGTAGTAGTAGTAGTAGTAGTAGTAATAGTAATAGTAATAGTAATAATAATAATAATAATAATAATAATAATAATAATAATAATAATAATAATAATAATAATAATAATAATAATAATAATAATAATAATAATAATAATAATAATAATAATAATAATGCCCACGGTACATGTTGTGCGGCCAGCGGGGATTTCGTTCACCTCGTGGCGCATCGTGGGCTATGTAGGTCAGCCTACGATCTGCTAACCTACCAATCGCACAACAAACTTTATGTTGGGTTAACTCCCCAACGTAAAGTGTTACTGAGTTCAAGATAATGATGAACCAGGAAGTGCTCCCCACAACCGGCCCTTCTCGGATGAGGGCTACCCACTAGCTGGGCGGAGCACCGAGATTCCGAATGATGACGACCTTGGCGACCAACGGACTGCATATAGGTGGACGGAGGAATTACGAGCTGATCTCTTGATGTGCTACCATAACAGTGAACCGGAGCGGAGAGGCTACATGGCTAGAATGCATGCACTTTGGTACGATATGCACCCTAACCATAGCCTATTTTCACAACAACATCTCCGTGATTCTGCCTCTCATCTCCGGCGTACACGAAGATCACTGTTGACAAACAGACGGTTATCTCACCGTCTGTCATTTCCAGCACAGCTACATCAAGAGAGACGCCGTTCTTCCGAAGACGCCAACGATGAATTTGAAAGACGACGAGTATGTGTCTCTAAAAAGACACACTACACTAAAGACCAACTTGACACGGAAAACCGCGAACTGTCTACTCGGATTCAAGAAGACTCTACTTTGCTCACCATCAATCAAGCTGTCTATGATGCTGCTTCCTCACTCTTACCTCCAGCGAGGAGGAATATTTTTTCTCCTGAGGCTAAGATGAGAGGGCGCATTGGGCAGCTTTCACTGAAGATTGATGATCTCCGGAAACATGTCTCCCGCATTCAGTGTGTGATTGACTTTGTAAACACTCGTAAAGCGTTTACACCAAAAGTCCGCCGTAGTGCGGCTCAACTACGATACCAGCATCACACACTGAATAAGGCAAATCTTCTAAACATCAAAGAAGGTTCCCTTAACAGGTTGCGGGCTCTATTGACTGCCAAAAAGTCACTAGAGAAAAAGCTGAAGCGGCTTACCGATAACTCTTTGTTTCGGTTAAGTCCTTCACGCTTCCTGACACCTAAGACCGCTGTTTCTGGTGATCCGCCATCCATCGAGCGAGTAGAAGCTTTCTGGTCCGAGTTGTATGGTGATCAACCGAACGTGAATCGTGACACTCCAGCTCTTAACGACTTCGAGGCGTTTTGTCGACAACATCGAAACGGCAATGCTGATGAAGAGAACCCTGAAGTCAGCGTGGAAGAAGTTCGTTCAGCTCTGAATAATAGTAAGAACTGGGCTGCTCCGGGTCCGGATGGCATTAACTTGTTTTGGTGGAAGAAACTGACTTCTACCCATAGTCATCTGACCCGGATTTTTACAGCGTTCATCAGAGGTAATGAACCAATTCCATGCTGGCTTGTAGAAGGGCGAACCGTGCTCATCCCGAAGAAAGGAGACTTGTCTGACCCGAAAGACTACAGGCCTATCACCTGTTTGAATACGGTTTATAAGATTTTCACCAAAATCTTGAATAATCGCATTCTGCAGGAGATAGACCCTGTATGGCAGCAGATATACGAACAACGTGGCAGTAAAAGAGGCCTGTCAGGTTGCAAAGAGAATCTGTTAGTAGATCGATGCGTCATTCAAGACGCGATCTACTATCAGCGCAACCTGTCAATGGCCTGGATTGACTACCGCAAGGCATTTGACTCAACATCTCATGAGCTTATTCTCTTTTTGCTCAAATGCCTTGGTGTCAATCGCGATACAGTGGGATGCGTTCAGGGTACGATGCAGCTTTGGTGATCACGGTTCCACATTTCATGTGGTAACGACAAACGTGTAACCGAAGTTGTACAGTACAAACGAGGAGTCTTTCAGGGAGATTCCCTGAGCCCTCTGCTGTTTTGCATCTCACTGCTGCCAATATCTGTTGCGCTAAGCCGCACCCGTGGATACTCAGTGGGTCCACCAACTGATCGAAAATATTCGATCACCCACTTACTCTACATGGATGATCTGAAGGTGTATGCTCCTGATGAGGAAAACCTTCAGACAGCCTTAAACATCGTAGGGGAGTATACACGGGATGTCGGCATGGCTTTTGGGTTGGACAAGTGCGCGGTCGTTAATCTGGTGAAGGGTAAGTGTTCCGATGTGCGTGAAGATATCGAGTTAGCAGATGGGAGCGTCATAGACCATCTTGACGCCGGAGAGTCGTACAAATATCTAGGGATTGACGGGAGTCCTATGCAGGACGTCTCGAAAATCAAAACGACTCTCTGCAGCGAGTATGTGCGGAGGCTCCGGAAAATCTGGTCATCAGAACTTTCCGGAAAAAACAAAGTCTCTGCAACAAACATGCTTGCTGTCCCGGTACTCCTGTACTCTTTCGGTGTCCTTAAATGGGCCCGAAAAGGGCTCAGAGATCTCGATATCAAAACACGAAAAGTCATGAATATGCATCGGAGCATGCACCCTAAGTCCTCAGTCACCAGATTATACCTTTCCCGGCACATCGGAGGGAGAGGTTTACAGAGCTTGGAGTGTCTACATGATCGTTTGGTTTTGGGTATAACATACGAGGTTGTCAATTTCACAGCAGATGAAGAAGACTTCCTTATGCAAATTGTTCATAGTCATGAGACTAGGCATAAGGGAGCGTTTTTATATAAGGCAGCAATTTACGCGGCAAATTCCCTCGGTCTTGGAAGAGTAAACCCGCTTATTGAACTCCCTAAGGAGGAATTTAAGACGGTCATCAGGAATGCTGAGCAACAAAAACTGCTTAGTACGCATATGGACAAGTCCATGCACAGCGTGTTCTTTAAACACGTGCGTGATCATGGCTTGTCCACACAGCTGACGTTTTCCTTCCTTAAGTCGGCTGGCCTGATGTCCGAGACCGAAGGATATATTTTTGCCTGCCAAGATGGTGTTATTAACACTCTCGAATACCGTTCTAAAGTACTCCAGATGCAGCTACCCGACACTTTGTGTAGGGTGTGTAAGCAACATCCAGAGACGCTTATGCATCTTTTGTCAGCATGTCCTGTGCTGGCGAGAAGTGCATACGTCCAGCGTCACAATGCTGCTCTGCGAGTACTTTATTACCATCTTAGACACACGCACGGTATCGACAAAACACCAGTGCTGCCTTATCTGCCAGGAGATATTCCGCAAGTTGTTGAGAATGACCGTTGCCGTATTTATTGGAACGTGCCATTCGCAACAACGCGGAAGATCGACCATAATAAACCTGATATTGTGCCCTTCGACAAAACCGCTCGTAACATTTATGTTATTGAGTTCTCAGCTCCGGCTGAGCATAACATCACGGTAAAAGAGGAGCACAAACACGAGATATATCAGGATCTCCTGTTTGAAATTGGCAAGCTTTACCCAGGCTACCGTGTCAAGCTTGTCGTACTCATTGTTGGCGTCCTAGGAGGGATGAAACAGACTTTTGTGTCTGCATTGGCTAAAATCCCAACTTGTTTATCGCAAGTTGAGTTTTTGGCATCGCGGATGCAAAAGGCTGTAATTCTCGGATCCCTCCGTCTACTTAGGCAACGAAACTTGGCCTGCTGCGCATGCTAATCATCTTGTTGATGAAGCATCGCAGCAGTAACGATTTAGCGCTCAGGTGAGGCCCTCGGTAAAGTCGGACTACCGGGGATAAACCCCTGAGCATTTAACAAAAAAAAAAAAAAAATAATAATAATAATAATAATAATATTTAATTAATTAATTGATTTTACTTTACATATAAATTTTTCTAAGTACTCAGATTTTTTTTTTTCAACTCAAAAATTTTCTAAGTCCAAAAAACGGTAATTTATTTTTTTAAGGATTTTGAGAGCTTGGTTAGAATTTAAAAACGATGAAGACTTTGCATTTAGACCTTATAGTTCTCAGAGAAGATTTAGAGTACCAATATTGTATCATTTTCCGACCGGTAGATAAAAGATCAAAGGAAGTGAATTTTTTGAGGTCCAAACTAGAATTTGTTTTTTGACTCGGGCATCCCTGTTTAAGAAATCTAATTTGGAATGATTTGAGATTACGTAAATCTTAATCATTTTGAATCATTCCAAATTGTCTAAATTATTTTACATCGAGTATAAATTTTGGAATGAATCATTTTAAATCATAATTAATTAAAAAATAACGAAATATTATTTTATGATTTAAAGTTATTTTAAATAATTTAAACGCTCGAATCATTTCAAATTAAATTGAATCATTTATGATATGAAACAATATGAAATAACTTAGATTTTTCAAATCATTTCAAATTAGACTTCTTAATCAGGGATATTATCTATGAGATACGAGTAGTTTAACATTGGACAATATAAAAATTGTAAGCTTAATATAGTATAAATTTTTTTTACTGTAAAATGTTCTACTGTTAAGTTATAGCAATTTAAAAAAAAAAGTTATTCAATTTACATACTTTTTAAATGGAAAAATTTGATACTCGAGAGAAAGTACTTAAAATTAAATTTAAGAGCTAAAATTTTCAGGGAGTTTTTTTCTCAATATAAACGGCAAAATTATCTTGTGTCGGCTAGAAAAAAAAAAAAATTTTGTTTCAAACGAAGCGGATTCAATTAGAAAATAATAATTCATTTATCGATTATTTTCCGATTGAATCCGATTAAATCCGACATAAAATTTTCAATCAGTTTTAATCAGTTTCAATCAGAAAATAACAATTCAGATATTATTAATAATTATTAAAATTTGGGCAGATATGCATTTCATTTATCATGAATTCAGCAATTTTCGAAATATCTCCAGGATTTAGTCTAGTCGAGAAGTGAGTTTTCTGCGAAAAATCGTTAAACCACTCTTAAAAATATGGCGATTGGTGCATTGGATTCAGAATTTCATTCTGAGAAATGGGTATTTTTTTTTTATCCGCCACTAAAAATTCCATTTGTTATAAACAAAAAACGAAGAGACAAAAAGGGAGTCTCCGTTTTTTAGCTATAACTTCAAAAGTATTAAAGATATCTGAAATTTAAAAAAAGATCCTAAAAGAGGAGAAAATTTCAGTAAAATAAGTCTCGACTCCCCCAGTTGTAGCTCCATTATTTATAATTTTAATTTAACGTTGAAAGTTGAGCTCCGCGCGGCCGTTTCGGCGCCTGTGCGTCGTCGCCGAACAAAGTATGCAACATAAAATAATTTTTTTATAACATAAAATATTAATTTAAAAATCTGAATAAATTATAGTGTCATCTAGACACCTAAAGGAATATAGCCCCGCATAAAAAAATTTTTTGGCTCGATTTTTGTTTAAGTTATTTGATTGTTAATTAACAAATTTTTCAGAGACTTGAGTTTTTATAAAATCTCTTAAAAATGTTTAAAAAATGTGTCTATAAATTTTTTTTCTTTTGGCAGCTCTTGTTATAAGAATAATAAACAAGATTCCGTTGTAATAGTTTATAAAAGTTTTTTCATTTGTTTATAATGATTTTTCAAAGTTATCAAAAATTGAAATATCCGGCTAATGCTATAAAAAAAATTTTTTTCCGAAATCTGTAATTGTGGTTGTTTTTGTATTCATATATTGCGTTTAGTAGTTTGGCTAAAAAATTTTTAACATGAATTGTTTAAAAAATTTTTATAAACAAATAGACAAATTGAATATTTTTGAAAAATTTTTTTTTGTCATTCTGTTGTCTTAGTAAAATAGTGATTTTTAAAAAAAAAATTTTTTCTTAAAAAAATTTTTTAATTGTTAATGATTGCTTTTTTCATTTATCCACCATTTAAATTATTTATTAAGAAATCATTTTTTTCTTAAAAATCATCATTTACAATTCTCAATACAATCATGAAAAAAAATTTTTTTATTATCTAAATTTTCATTGTTTATTTTATAAACAATTTGTTATAAACAAATTTCCACTTTCATTATATTTTTTTTCCGTAGTTTTAAAAAATTACAAATACAGCCGTGTGCATTAAAGTTGTAAAAAAAAATTTTCTCTATTTTTTATTGAATTTTAAAATACTTTACCCCATTAAAGTTGAAGCGGTCAACTATTTTATCAACTTATAAATTGTTAAACATTTAAATTATTGATGATACGGTCTTAGACATTCAAGCCGATCTTTTAGACAATTTATTCATTTATATAATAAATTTTTTAAATGCTCGATATCTATTATGGTTCAATTTTTATAAGCATTTGTTTATAAAAAAATGCTTTATTTGAATTTGTAAATTATTATACCTTTTAAACTATTGGAGTTACGGCTTTTATGATTCAAGACAATTTTATAGAGTAATTATTGGACTACTTAAAAATATTGTTTTTATATTTTTAATTTCATTTGTTTATTATTTTTTTTTATTTATTCAAATTATTACACGGTTAAAGGTACGTTTTCTGGATTTTATTGACTTTATACTCCTACCTGACACCAATAACTAATGTTGTTCTTGCTATTTTCATTAAGTTTTGGAGTTTTCAATTTATTACTTAACGTTTGTCAAAGCAAAAACTTAAAATTTTTGCCAGTCGTGCAGCCTGGAAGAAGTTTACAGAATTGAATGAACTTTTTACAGAAAAGTCGCCTTGACAGCTAGCAAGTATAGATTTCCTGACTAAAAATAAAAAAATAAAAGTATCAGTCTTTTAAAAAAATGTCATTAGAACTTTTTGTAGATAAATTTATTTCTTATAAATTATTATGAATAAAGTTTTTCGAAATTCCACATTGTTCACAAGTTATTCTCATTTCAATGTTGAGATCTTAAAAAAATAGATTTCTGATTGATTTCAAGAGCTTGACATTGAAATGAAAATAACTAGAAAACAATGCGAAATTCGAAAAAACTTTATAGGTAATAATTTGTGAGAAATAAACGGTCTACAAAAAAGGTCCTATAATATTTTGTGATAAGTCTGATAGTTTCGCCGAAACAGTAAAAAGATCTCAAAATTTAATATAAATTCAACTTCGATCTCAAATAACTTTTGAAGAAATGAATTTATCAAAAAATGATGAGAGACTTTTTTTGTAGAGCATTCAATTTTCTACAAAAATAAGCCTGTTGATTTTTTCTATGATACATCGTTAGCTAGTTATAGATATCAGAACATGCAAAAAAAAATTTTTCCATGTTATTCTTATGCAAAATAGAAAAGTGCAATGAGGAACCTCTTAATGTTAATATTAAGAGCTTCAATTTTCCCAGGCGTCGTCTTCCTGGGAAAAAATGCTTAGATATGATCATATCTGTTCATGTATGGTCCTATATGATCGCATATCTGATCATGCATGACGTCATGTATGATCATGCATGATCATACCTGTTCATACATGATTATATATGAGCTCATTAGGGCCCATGTATGATCAATGATTGATCATGTATGGTCATATCTGCACTCAAATAGGGGAAAAATTTTCAGACATGATCATATCTGTTCATGTATGATAATATATGAGGTCATGTATGATTATGCATGGTTACATCCGCACTCGAATAGGGGAAAAGTGTTCAGACATGATCATATTTGTTCACGTATGATTATATATGAGCTCATATATGACTTCATGTATGATCATGCATGAGCATGCCTGATCATTTCTGCAGCCTTTTACGAGGAAAAATAATCAGGTATAATCGTATCTATTCATGTATGATCATATATGACGTAAGTATTTATAATTATACTTCTCTAAGCGCGTTATGGAAAAATGATGAGAGTGAATTTTTACGATGCGTGCGCACAGGGACGACATGAAAACTAAATAAATGTTGAAGTTGCTGCATACACAACACGTGTTTTACTTTAATACAAGTGCGAATTGTATATGCATCTACAATTCACACAGATGTGATTAATAATTATATGTACTGAATCGCTGTAGTGCCCAGCAATCGGGATGGCATTGAATCGCATTCAGTTTTCTATCCGATTCAATAGGATTCAACCCTATTTTTGGAATGGCTGTCTTGTCAATCCGTATCAATGCGATTCAATGCGACACGTTGATATAGGGTACATAGGAAAATTTTTTTACCAATTAACCCGAAATTCTTGATTACCGATGCCGAAAATTAAAAATTTCAATACGATTATCTATGACTTGAAAATAGTTAAGAGAAAAAAAATTATTTAATACACAGTGTAAATAGAAAACATCTACACTAATGGAAAAAATTAAAGGATCAAAAAAAAATTCTAAATTTTTGGGTGATTTTCAACAGGCCGTAACTTCGAGAGAAATGGTCGTACAAGGAAAAAAAAAAAGGAAATTGTAGCTCCAAGTGTCTACTTTTTGGATTAGAACTTCAAAATTTTTTTGCGTCAGCGGTTTTTGAGTAATCTTAGAAAAACCAGCGACAAAAAAATTTTCAAATTTTTTTTACTTTTTTTTTTTGGTCTACGGGCGTGGGAAAATTTTTTTTTGCTTAACCACTATAAGGATCGGATACCTTCATTATTCAGCTTTAATTTCATTTTTTATAGATCTTGATACGTCCATTTGTCGCCGAGATATTGGTCTTCAAATGAAAAAGGATCCTTTTGTCTGTGATTATCGGTATCTCAGCAACCGATGATCGCACAGAAAGTTAATGGTGGGTTTCAAAAACTTAAATAAATTCCCTTGAACGATTAGTCATTTTTTTTTCGAAAAAAAAAATTTTTCCTGTCGTCACATTAATTTGAAAATGCAACAAAAAAAAGGCTTTTGGTGGTTTTTTGGAAAATCAAGCGCTGGATCGAAAATATTGTGGAAATCAATAATGTTGAGTGTGCATTTTACAGTTCAATATGCCCACAAAAACACCACAAAGAGCCAGATTGATCCAACCAGCCGTTTTTTTGTTTCATTCGATCAAATTTTAAAAAAAATTAAAGGATCATTTTTTTTGCTCTGAAAAGCTCATAATCTTTAACAAAATGAAAAAACCAATTTCTCCGAGCTTCTTCCACATTCTCATACCAAACAGTGTTTAAATTTCCTGAAAATAAAAAAATTTAAAAAAAAACAAAAATTTTTTCAAAAAAAATTTTTTTTGAAAAGTTCTTTTTTTAACAACTCTAAGAAATTTAAGAGACCACGGAATGCAGCGAAGAAAACGTGTTTGAAATGATCGGGCGTTGGTCTCTTAAATTTCTTAAAGTCGTTAAAAAAAAAAAATTTTCAAAAAAAATTTTTTTTTGAACAAATTTTTGTTTTTTTTTAAATTTTTTTATTTTCAGGAAATTTAAACACTGTTTGGTATGAGAATGTGGAAGAAGCTCGGAGAAATTGGTTTTTTCATTTTGTTAAAGATTATGAGCTTTTCAGAGCAAAAAAAATGATCCTTTAATTTTTTTTAAAATTTGATCGAATGAAACAAAAAAACGGCTGGTTGGATCAATCTGGCTCTTTGTGGTGTTTTTGTGGGCATATTGAACTGTAAAATGCACACTCAACATTATTGATTTCCACAATATTTTCGATCCAGCGCTTGATTTTCCAAAAAACCACCAAAAGCCTTTTTTTTGTTGCATTTTCAAATTAATGTGACGACAGGAAAAATTTTTTTTTTCGAAAAAAAAATGACTAATCGTTCAAGGGAATTTATTTAAGTTTTTGAAACCCACCATTAACTTTCTGTGCGATCATTGGTTGCTGAGATACCGATAATCACAGACAAAAGGATCCTTTTTCATTTGAAGACCAATATCTCGGCGACAAATGGACGTATCAAGATCTATAAAAAATGAAATTAAAGCTGAATAATGAAGGTATCCGATCCTTATAGTGGTTAAGCAAAAAAAAATTTTCCCACGCCCGTAGACCAAAAAAAAAAAGTAAAAGAAAATTTTTTTGTCGCTGGTTTTTCTAAGATTACTCAAAAACCGCTGACGCAAAAAAATTTTGAAGTTCTAATCCAAAAAGTAGACACTTGGAGCTACAATTTCCTTTTTTTTTTTCCTTGTACGACCATTTCTCTCGAAGTTACGGCCTGTTGAAAATCACCCAAAAATTTAGAATTTTTTTTTGATCCTTTAATTTTTTCCATTAGTGTAGTAAAATTATAGCTTTTGCAATCATTTTAATGATATTGAATTTTTTTCGTAAAATAATCCACTAAAAACGAAAATTGAATCACTGTGAAAGTAATTAATTTTAAAGGCATGCATTTATTTATTCAAGAAATACAAACTATTAAACTTTGTTAAAATATTAACATTATAAATGTCAGATAGACAAAGCAAACTAATTTGAAACGAATTCCGTTAGCATAAAATTATATAAAAAAAAGTATTTCAAGTAAAATTATTATTTTTTGGAGTAAATACTAGCAAATGTATAATACACTGGTCCCAAAAATTAAGTGATAGAAAAAAAGTTGGAAATTTTTGGGTGATTTTCAATATGCTGTAGCTCGGTGAAAAATGGTCGTAGAAAAATAGCACATTGTAGCCTCAAGTTTCTAGTTTTCAGATCTCGACCTTAAATTTTTTTATCATGCAGTGTTCTGAAGTAATATTAAGAAAACCGACGACAAAAATATTTTCAAAATTTTTCCTCGTCTTTCGACAAGTCCATGGGCTTCAATAAATTTTTTTGGATAATCTGACTTTCTGATCCTTTTAGGAAATGTTATGCCCTTTAATTTAGCGGTCTCAAAAAGTCTCTACGACGATTTAGTACCGAGTTATCATTGATCAAAGCGAACAAGTCCATTTGGGCTTCGATAATCAATAACTCCGGACGTATTGGTCGTACAGAGAATGAAAGTAGGGTATTGAAAATTGGAAAACATTCTCTATGAGACGAAATTAGTGGCTTTTGATAGAAAAAAATTTTTTTTTAAGCGATAATGTTTTCTAAAAAACAAGTCAAAATTCCAATATTTAAGGATATTCGGAAATCTTGCTATAACTTTGGACATAACGGATGAACAAAGGATATTGTCGTTTTTTTTTTCAACCTCAATAATTTGTAAATTCGAATTATTCTATTCGACTTTCGAATCGAATAGTATTATTCGATTCGATTCGAACGATATTCGCACACCCCTAATCAAAAGCCACTAATATCGTCTCATAGAGAATGTTTTCCAATTCTCTAAACCCTACTTTCATTCTCTGTACGACCAATACGTCCGGAGTTATTGATTATCGAAGCCCAAATGGACTTTTTTGCTTTGATCAATGATAACTTGGCGCTAAATTGTCGTAGAGACTTTTTGAGGCCGCCAAATTAAAGGGCATGAAATTTCCTAAGAGTCGTAAGGTCAGATTATTCAAAAAAATTTATTGAAGCCCATAGACTTGTTGAAAGACGAGCAAAAATTTTGAAAATTTTTTTTTCGTCGGATTTCTTGAGATTACTCCAGTACCGTGCATGATAAAAAAAATTTGAGGTCCAGATCTGAAAACTAGAAACATGAGGCTACAATTTGCTTTTTTTTTTCTACGACCATTTTTTACCGACTTACAGCATGTTGAAAATCACCCAAAAATTACCAATTTTTTTTCTATCCTTTAATTTTTCGGACCAGTGTATTATATATTTTTTTTTACAATTATAAAAAATCATAATTACAAATGTAACAAATTTACAATAATATGTCTAATGCTTTTAACAAATTTTAATATTTTTAAAATTGTCTTCTCTAAAATTACGCGGTTAAGTGTAATTAAAAAATTACCAAGCGATAAATGAATATTTATTTTAATCAAATTATTGTAAAAAATTTATTTTTTACTTGTAATGTAATATTTTTTTTGTTTAATTTACCGCAAAATAATCGTTGGATTGACGATATAATTTAATTTTTTTATAAAATTTAAATGATAACAGTTATTATTTTTCATTTTATGAGAAGCTTTTTCTTTATATAAATGACCGCGATAATTAAATAGTAGTTCGATTTGATATTTCATTTTAATTATTACTACTTTAACGACTCATGGTACACAAGAATCTTAGTTGGTTATTTAGTTGACCTCTAACCCTGATAGCCAAGTTGGCCGCAACTTATCGACAACCTACTGCCGCAACCTGTCGTCAAGTTGGCCGCAAAAGTTGGTATTTCCATAAGTTGGCGGCAACTTTCCGAGAAACTTGTCGACAACTTTCAACTCGTGTAACTGTTGCCGACAAGTTGTCTACAAGTTGCTCAGAAACTTGGTGACAGATTGCGGCAGTAGGTTGATGACAAGTTTCTGAGCAACTTGTAGCCAACTTGTCGGCAACAGTACACAAGCTGAAAATTGTCGACAAGTTTCTCGGAAAGTTGGTCACAACTCATGTACACCAACTTTTTGTTCAGAAACTCTGGCCATCTGGGTATATATAAGCTGCATGATCTACAGGGCTTTAAAAATCCTATACGATTTAATACTTTCCAACGCGATACACTGAGTTTCAAAAATAGTATTGAATTGCATCGAATCGCATTGCCTTCCAATGCGATTCCAATTGCTGGGATGATTTGAATTGAACATTTTGATGAATATTATTTACTACTCGTAAATACTAGTAAAAAAATTGTGCTTATACTCTTTTTCAAGTGCTCTGATATAATTGAGGTTAACTTTACGTATGAATAATTTATTGGTATAAATTATAGTTGAGTCTGCAAAAGAATAGGCTTTTCTCCCACTACTTAGCTACGATAAAGTCCATGAATTACACTAACGCGCATGCGCAGTAATGACTTAATTGTATAAAAATGGTAGGAGAAAAGCCCATTCTTTGGCAGACTCGACTATATTATATTATTATTAGATATCATTTGTACTAAATATCATTATATTATCGATTTTAAATATTTATTATTGACTATTTAATATTTAATAAATAATTGAATACAAAATTTGTGATAAAAATTACAATCGAATATTAAATTAAAATAATAAATATTCAAAGTTTATAATCTTATAATATTTTGTATCAAGTATATAATATATATTTATTATCCTCTGATTTACGGTAGTATCACGGTGATTTACCGTGAGAGTTCACCGTGATGTCGTAGATCACGGCAACTTCGCGGAAATCACTGTTGTTGTATAGAAAAAAAGGCAATACATTAATGAGTCTACATGAGGTTTGAAGATCACGGGAACCGTTACCGGTGATTACCGTTACCTTGACGGACCGTATCTCCACCGTCCATCTTACGGCTTTTAAACAGTACAATTAATGAATTGCCTTTTTTTCTATACAACAACAGTGATTTCCGCAGAGTTACCGTGATCTACGACATCACGGTGAACTCCAACGGTAAATCACCGTGATACTACCGTGAATCACCGTTATTCACGGTAGCATCACGGTGAAGGTTCACGGTGATTCTACGGTGAATCACCGTGATTCAGGACCGCCAGGGTGACCATAGTCAATACACGACGCCAGCTAGTCACGATACTCCATTTCTCTTTCGTGCGCATGCGTTGGCACGAATTTTATTTTTTTATAAAAGTAATTGTGAATCTGAAATTTTTAATTCATCGGAATTTCTTTTTAAGAATGTTCGACTCTTCTCTTTTCAATAGTTTTGACAGATGCAAAAAAATACTCAAAATAAGATATTTTCGGCAATAAAGAATAAATTTTGATATAAATAACGTTGATTTTTTGTTCAAAACAAAAAAAAAGTAAAAAATTATTTCTAGTTCAACTTTGACCTTGAATAACTTTGACGCAAGTGATTTTTTCAAAAAATGTAATGAAAAAGTTTTCGTAGAGCATTCAATTTTCTACAAAAATAAGTTGATGCCGCTGCAATTTATCAACTGGCTTTACAAAGAAAAAATTAATTGCAAAAAGTACCAAAACCCCATGTTATTTAAATGAGAAATGAATCGTCTTTGTGGCACGGGTAATTATCAATATTAAGAGCTTATATCGGTCGGATATTTTTTTTTAGACCATTTACTAAAAATTTTCGGGGCGCTGCAGAGTCAAAAACCAATTTGGGAAATTACGGACACCCTAATATATATAGCTTCATACATAGTTCCAGACATAATGTGTTAGTCAGACATAATCAGATCAAATTATATATAACGTCATGCATAATTATATATGGAGGTAGATATGATTATGTATAATCATACATACGTTCATATATAATTATGCATAATTATATATACTTCTATACATAATTATTAGACTGTTTCAAATTAGGGGACTATTTTTTTTTTTTTGATGAACATTGAAAAATCGAAAGGGTATCTTAAAATATGGTGACAGTTAAAATTTGAGCTCTTAATATTGATATTTAGAGGTGGCTATTTGTAATTTTCGATTTTTCATTTAGAAACATGGTAAAAAATACATAACTTCCAAAAAAATTAAGATACAAAAAATCTCTATTTAACTATTTTGTAGGAAATTTACTGATCCACAAAAAAGGTCTTTTATGATTTTTTCATGAATTCAACCATTCACAAGATATCCGACGTCAAAGCTTGATAAAATTCAAAGAACTTGTTTTCGCTCGTTCCGAATTTTATACCATGCCAACCAATGAGAATTCAGAAATTTTCAATACAATTTGTTGTAGGAAATTGAACGCTCTACAAAAAAAGTCTCTTATCGTTTTTTGATAAATCCATCTGTTCAAAAGTTATTAGAACTTCAAGTAAAGTTGTAGTAAATTTTGAAATCTTTTTACTTTTTCGGTGAAACTATCGGACAAATCATAAAATGTCACTGAATCTTTTTTGTAGACAATTTTATTTCCTACAAATTATCTCTGATAAATTTTTTCCGAATTCTGCATTCTATTCTAGTTATTTCGATTTTAATGTCGAGCTCTTAAAATCGATCAGAACACTTTTTTTAGGAGCTTGGCATTAAAATGGAAATAACTAGAAAAGAATGCAGAATTTAAAAAAAATTTATCAGAGGTCATTTGTGAGAAATAAAATTGCCCACAAAAAAGATTCTATGACATGTTATGATTAGTCCGATAGTTTCACCGGAAAAGTAAAAAGATCTCCAACTTTACTTCGAGCTCTAATAACTTTCGAACAGATGGATTTATCAAAAAATAATAAGAGACTTTTTTTGTAGAGCATTCAATTTCCTATCAAAAAAACTATATCAAAAATTTCTGAATTCTCAATGGTTGACATGGTATAGTATTCAAAACGAGCAAAAACAAGTTCTTTGAATTTTATTAAACTTTGACGTCGGATATCTTGTGAATGGTTGACGTTATGCAAAAATCATAAAGACCTTTTTTGTAGATCAGTAAATTTGCTACAAAATAGTTGAGAAGAGATTTTTTGTATCTTGATTTTTTCGGAAGTTATGTATTTTTTATCATGTTTCTAAATGAAAAATCGAAAATTACAAATAGCCACCTCTAAATATCAATATTAAGAGCTCAAATTTTAACTGTCACTATATTTTAAGATACCCTTTCGATTTTTCAATGTTCATCAAAAAAAAAAAAAAAATAGTCCCCTAATTTGAAACAGTCTAATCATTATATATAATTAGGGAAATTCATTTTTTTCCGGATAGGTCTTATCCTGATTCATTAGATATAATCATGCATGAACGCACATGTTCATATATAAATATATATATAACCGTTTATACATAAGGGGATCCGAAAATTCATCAAGTCTAATTATACTTCATTATATATGGGGCATTCCATGCCAAATCACCGAGGTTATGACCTGACCCTCTTCGATTTCGCTGAAACTTTTTTATGATTTTCTATCCTACTAAAGACATTTTTCTGAATTTTTTCAGATTTTTTTATCCAACCCAAAAAAAGTAACGAATTTTTGAAAAAAACCGCTCTTTTTTTTTTTTAAATTGCTATAACTTTCTCACAAATTAATCTTTCGGCACTTGTTTTTTTTCTAAAACTTGTTTTTTTGAATGCAGTTTTTAGAAAAAAATACAAAAAATTTTTCGAAAGTCACGATATATGAAATATTTCAGTTTTTTCAAAAAAACCGTCATTTTTTCAAAGTCCGACACCTTCGATTCTTTATTTTTTTGTCTCAAAAAAAACTTCAACTAAGACAGTATTTAACCCCTCTATTCCCATTTTGTGCCGACTTTCCTTTATATTTTTTTTTTTCGATTGAAAATAAAAAAATTTCTAAATTTGGCTTATTTCTTATGACTTTGCGCTGAAGTTTTTTCGAATTGTTTTCAAAAGCTCAGAAGTTGAATAAAATTATACAAAAACAATCGTAAAATGTATTTAGGGGCAAGGAGAAATTTTTTCGGAGGAAAATTCCCAATTTTCAAATATAGTAAAACCTAAGTATAGTGAAACCTAAACTTACAATAAACCTTCTCAATAAGACAATTTATAGATAAACTGAGAAAAATAAAGATAGCCCGAACTGAGAATCGAACCTAGACCATGTCGGTATCGCGCCGAGTGCTCTACCAGTTGAGATATCCGGTACTATACTATATTTCGTTCAATTTGATCAAAAACTGTCTATAAGACTATCTTAATTTTTCTCAGTTTATCTATAAATTGTCTTATTGAGAAGGTTAATTGTAAGTTTAGGTTTCACTATACTTAGGTTTTACTATATTTGAAAATCGACTATTTTTTTTTTCTTTCGATATTATGAAAATATTATTCCTGATGCCCAAAAAAAATTATTGTGCAAGTTTGAGCCCTTAATATTGATATTAAGAGGTGTATCGTGATGACTATTCGTTTTTTGACAGAAATTACATTTTTTACCCAAAACTCGTAAATCGTCTATCTGAAAAATTTGAGCAATCTTGCTCTTGAAGGAAATTGAATTTTCTACAAAAAATCTCTCTTAGTAAATTGACGTAAAATGAGCTGTTTCCTTGTAAGCGTGCCTTAAATATTGATTTGTTTTTTAAATTCTTTGTTTCTATTTTGGATTTTTGTAACTGCTAGAAATATTAAATTTTTTTCTAGTCAAGATACATATTTTTGAAGGAAATTGAATGCCCTACAAAAAAGGTCTCTTAACACTTTTTGCGAAATTCACTCTTTCAAAAGTTATTCAAGATTGAAGTTGAGTAAAAACGACTTAAATAACCTGAATAACTTTCGAAGAAGTGAATTTAGCAAAAAATGTTAAGAGACCTTTTTTGTAAAGCATTCAATTTTCTTCAAGAATGTGTATCCTGACTTGAAAAAATTTTAATATTTCTAGTAGTTACAAAAATCCAAAATAGAAGCAAAGAAATTAAAAAACAAATCAATATTTAAGGCACGGTTACAAGGAAACGGCTCGTTTTACGTCAATCCAGTAAAAGAGATTTTTTGTAGGGAATTTAATTTCCTTTAAGAATATATATTGCTCAAATTTTTCAGATGGATGATTTACGAGCTTTGGGTAAAAAATAAAATTTCTTTCAAAAAATGAATTGTCGTAACGATACACCTCTTAATATCAATATTAAGGGCTCGAACTTGCACAATAATTTTTTTTGGTTATCAGGAATAATATTTTTACAGTATCGAAAGAAAAAAAAAATAGTCGATTTTTTTGGCCCAGTCTAATATACATGTATATTCATGAATAGATACGATTATACCTGATTATTTTTCCTCGTAAAAGGCTGCAGATATGATCAGGCATGCTCATGCATGATCATACATGAAGTCATATATGAGCTCATATATAATTATACGTGAACAGATATGATCATGTCTGAACACTTTTCCCCTATTTGACTGTGGAAGTGACCATACATGATCATACATGACCTCATATATTATCATATCTGAGCTCATATATGATCATACATGAACAGATATGATCATATCTAAGCATTTTTTCTCGGGTATATAATCATGCATGATTATATATTACTTCATATATGATTATATGTAATCATACATGATCATATATATGAACTTATATAATCATATATAATTAGACAAAAACTTTTTTTATCGGGTAGCCCTGTTATATGTGATTATATACAAATGTATATATTTGTATACAATTATATAGAATTGTATATAATTACAATAATCTATATGAAAACATTATATGATTGTATACAAATTATATACAAATAAGACCTAATTATGTACGATTGTATACAAATGGATCGGGCCTTTTTTTTAACTAATCGTATAAAATTTTTTTTTATCGGGTATATTTTTCATCATTTTCCTAGTAAATTACTATACACTTATCCGAAAAAATAGCGACCTCAAGTTTGTAAAAAATTTTTCTTATCCGAAACAAATATGTAGCTCTTAAAAGTTAATAATAAATAAAGCCGCAAGTCTTAAAATTGTCATAAAATTATGATCGTTTATTTAATGATTTTACAATAATCCAATGAGTTGTGACTTTATTTAGTATTAGAATCAGAGATATGAACAGTCTAGTAAATTTAAACGTTCATGTAGGATAACATATTTCAGCAACAGTAAAATTGAACGTGAACACCTGGAATAACTTTTTTATTAGTTGCAAAATATAGTATTATGAAATCATACTTGGAAATTTCACGACAGGATTTTGACAAAAATGGAACAATAATTCGTATTGATCTTATACAAAACATAATAATTTTATTGGAGAATTAAGATGATTATTTTACTTTTTTTCGATATTCATTTTTTCATTGACTTTTTTTCATACATTCATAGTATATTTATTCTCTTTGCAATACTCAAATTTTGTTATATATAGAATTTTAGGCTACCGTTACAACGTAAAATACATTTAATGTAACAATTACCATAACGTTTATTCCAACCTATCACACACGGGTCCTTATGAAAAGTTAAGGAACGTAAATTCTGATATACGTTCATTCAATGTTACAATGATGACGTACGAAGTAAATATATGCTTTCTCATAAGCACAGTAAATCTATAAGTAACTTGTTATAAAGCGTCACAATCGATTAGAGAGTTGCTATCGTCGCCAACTTCTAGACTCTCCATCTTCTTCTTCCTCTTCTTCATTTTCTTCTAATAACATTATTTCAGCGGCACTCTAAAAGTATTGAATTATTTTTTAAACACTACTTTCGACAGATTTTATTTATCCGTTCAGATATTAATGAAGTCTTAATGAAATGAGATTAAGATTTACTACAAATAAAAGTTATCTGATTAAAATATAATTTATACTACAAATATTTAAAATCTTGTTACTTTTGAAGTTTAGGACATATTTATTACCTCTCCATCTACTTCTTCATCGGGAATTCGTACTTGATCTGAACATACAGAAACAACTGAATGCGAATTAGTATTTATCCCTGCTCCCAAGCCACCACGGTGTAAATGATGTGTTGAAATCCATGTAACAGAAAGCAACCTGTCCTGAAATGTACGACCTTTTAACATTGCAACCTCAGCTTCTTTTCTTGACTTAAAGTTGAGTACAATAGAAGGTGTTGCATCGTCAACTAACTGATTAATTATATTGCCAAATTGCTATAATTTAAAAAAAAATTTACAATTCTATAACTGTCTGTATTGACATTAAAAAAATTTTTTTTACGTAAAGGTTAGTTTACCTGAAAATGAGTAAGAACTTCCATCTTTTCTTCTGTTTCATATCCCGATACCAGAAGACTTGTTGGTCGATGATCTATAGAAACATGCATATAATTGCTTCGACCACGATATGTTAATGTATGACCACCACGAATTATTCGAGTTGGTTTTACATTTTTACTCGCAGTTTTACTCGTAGTTATACCTAATGCCGCAGCTTGAGCTCTCAATTCATTCAGCTTTTTTTGCAATTCACCCGCATCTTGACCTTCCTGATGGGCCGTCATAAGATCCAATTCAGCATCGAGTATTTCTTTCTGGGTTTGTTCTCGAGATTTTACTACTGACTTTTTTACTCCAGATTGTCCATTAACCGCAAGATCTTTACGTAGTTGATCAATCGATTGTTGTATGATTTTAATTGTTGCCATTATTGCATCTTTCTGTTCTGGATTTTTTTCTGCTTTTTCAATTAAAGTACGAATTTCCATTAAATTTTTATCCAAAAGTTCTTGTTTTCGTTTTCGAAGATCGGCAGTTATTTTCATTGCTTCTTTACGTTTTTCCTCTTGTTTTTTTTTTAGTGTTTCTTTGACAGCCAATATTTCCTGTGTCTTTTTAATAGCATTTACTTTTTCTTCCCGGGTAAAAATGATTGTTTTAGCTTGTTGAGAAGGAACTAGATGATTTGACATTATTTGTTTTTGTTGTTGTAGTAGTAGTAGTTGTTGTTGTTGTTGTTGTTGTTGTTGTTGTTGTTGTTGTTGTTGTTGTCGTTGTTGTTGTTGTTGTTGTTGTTGTTGTTGTTGTTGTTGTTGTTGTTGTTGTTGTTGTTGTTGTCGTTGTTGTTGTTTTTGTTGCTGTTGTTGCGTCCCTTCTCCTTCTTCTTGTTCGTGATGATCATCGTTGGATCGACGAGTAGGAACATATTCATTTTCTTCTAGTTTTATCGATAAAGGTACAGCAGCACCGAGTCTTTCTTTAACAGATGGACGACATCCAGGTGGAACATTTTCGATAGCACTACATGCAGTATTACTATTAGCATTGTTATGCCAAAAAACTTTAATAAATCTATTATTTAACACTGCTTCAGTACTTCGATATGCAGCTTTTGCCTCAGATGGCAATTGAAATGTCACAAGAGCAGATTCAGAGTCTCCACCGAAATTTACTTGAATATTTACAATTTTACCGAATTTGGAAAAATGATTATTTAGTTGCGTAATATTGTTCAAAGTACGAGGAACCTTCTTGAGTTCTAAAGAACAATTAGCAGAATTATGATTTACACGTTGCTTAGGACCAAGTCGGTTGAAATCAAAAGTTTGTTTTCGCTTGAGTGAATTAGTTGTTTGTAAATGAGTCGTCTCCGGTGGATGTATGTGTGGAATTACGGGAACTCGTATTAACTCACGTTCGCCACGGCCATAAATTCCAACATTTGATTGATGTCGACTCCATGGTATCCTTGGTTCCATACTTGGAGCATCTGGATTGTATTCTAGAAATAATTTGACATAATACATGTTTATTGACTTAAAAAAAAAAAGAAAAGATAAATAAAACATAATGAAAACTTTTAAGTAAATTATTTATACTTTACATACCCATATTAGAGTGGGGCTGATTTCGCAAATGAGGAGGTGGTAAGCTAGTTAGCGGAATATGAGGTGGTTGTACGGTACCATTTTGTCCTAAAGATGGTTCTGGTATTGGAGCGACTGTATCAGTACCTGGAGCTTGAGCACCATGAGGTCCGAAAGTCAAGACTCGACTAAGAGCTACATCTTCAAGCACAACAGGATCAGTCCCATGATCATAAAGGCAGAGATCTCCGCGCATGCAATATCCTTTCTCTAAATTGAAAAAAGTTGTATTTATTTTGTATTTAAAGTTTCTATATTAATAGTATATAATAACCATCAAAATCGCGGCAGCGTCGTTTAAGTGAAAATCCTCCAGTCTGATTGTTAGAAATATTAGATGTTACGGCAACAACACTCTGAATTGATTGGCTTGTTGTGGACAACCTCATATCGATATCCCCATGGTTACTGTCTTGTGTAGGTGTCCCAGCTGGGCTATTATCAATGTGTTCTAATCTGCTCGTATCAACTAATCTTTCTATTCTGTCTAAATTTTTTTTCTCAGTTGATTTAGATCGTGATCTTGAACGTAATGGTGTAGGTGATCTATTGCGAAATCGCAGTCTGTGATCGCGGCTATCGACAATTTCACGCATCCTTATTCGTATTGATGATGAACTACGACTTCGGCTTCGTCTAGTACAAAAAAAAAGTTGAATTACTTTTCCATTCTCTATTTCAACCTTCTAACTAAACACTTTCTACATAAGATATGCACAAAATACTAGATGAATTATATCCGGAAAAACTTAAAACAGTTACTACAATGTAATTACTGATTTTTCCAAGCTAAAAAAAAAATTAGGTACATTTCTTTTAGGGCTGTGCGAATCTTGTTCGAATCGAATCGAGTCGAATAGTTACCCGTGAAAAAATTTTCTGATCAAGCCTTATATGACCTGATATGGCCATATCAAAAAATTTGATATATTCATATCTGACCTGATATGATCTGATATGCCCATATATAATTTTTAATATATTCTGATATAGTCTGATATAAAAATTGGCCATATCAAGCCATATCAACTTGATATGTCCCTATCAACTTGATATTTCGATATCAGATTTGATATGTCTTGATCTGACTTGATATGCTTGTATATAATTTTTTTTATATGTCTTGATATGACCTGATATAACTTGATAAGGGTATATATATTTTAATATGCTTGTCAAAAAAATCTTGATCAGGTTTGATATGGCTTGATATGCCCTGATATGGGCACGTATACTAGTTTTTTCGAGTTTTCCGTATACATACGTTTGGTAAAATAATTTAGAAATGACCAAATAACGTAACATTGTTCGGAACAACCGATTTTATAATGGTTCATAAAATCTTATGAAGTCTGTTAAATATTTTAATTTACCGCATTTATAAATTGTATAAAGTGCACAAACTTTGTTGAAAAATTTTTCCAATAAGCTACCGAGATCAATTTTTAAATCTCTGAGAGAATTTCAAATTTTCGTAATGAATTTAAATATAAAAAATTGAGATTTTAAATTGAAAAAAGTTTAATTATTATTAAATTTTTATGTATACTTTTTTTAAAACTTATAAGTTAAAAAATCTTGAACTTTTTTTTTTTTTTCTTTTACCAAAAGAAGTAGTTCTTGCCCCGTTACTGGTGGGTATACCGTTAATGGTCTCGTTACTCTATAAACAATAACAATTGAATATAATACAAGTAACCAAATCAATCATTTATCTGATGTCTTTAATTTTCTTAGTTTTAATTTTATCCAAATAGATATAATCAACCTTACATTTCAAGTTCATGATTTGGCAGAGTGGTTAATAGATCAGACTTAAAATCAGAAGTACTCGGGTTCGAACCCATGACCTGGATGGATTTTTTTTCTTTTTTTTTTTTTTTTCATGACAATTATTGCATATACAACTTTACAAAGTTATACACAATTTTATAAAATTATCTATAAATTTAGTTCCCGAGATAACAATGTTAATCTCACTATATATAGTCTGATATGTCCATATCAGAACATATCAAATCTTATCTGTACATATATTTTCTGATATGGCCAATTTCCATATCAGGCCTGATATGAACCGCCGAAATCAAGCCATATCAGGCCATATCAGAAAATTTTTTCACGGGTAGATTCGATTCGATATTCGAGTCGAATATAGAATCGTTCGAAAGATTCGAATAGTTCGAAAGATTCGAATAGTTCGAAAGATTCGAATAGTTCGAAGGATTCGAATAATTCGGAAGATTCGAATGGTTCGAAATTTTTTCGAATCTTCGGTAAATAATATTCCACCAAAAACAGATTCTCTGTTATGAGGTCGCGCCAAGTACACGTTCAACATTTATCCCTTACTGCATACAACATAATTTTTTTTACAAAAAATACTGAAATCAAAAAAAAAATACCAAGTAACTGGGATATCGTAAAAAAAAAAAATTTATTATTTTGAAAATATACAAATAAAAAAAAATTTCTTTGAATGTACTTGGTGTGCGCTAACGCAAAAAATAGATATTCTTTAGTGACATCATACCTTTTAATTATTTTATATTTAGATCTTATTTTGAATTGAATTTGGTTAAATAAACTTTAATAGTACATAACAACTTCATTTAAATAACTTCTTTTTATCTGTATATTTTCAAAATAATGTATAATATAACTACGTTATACCTTCGAAATGTTTCATATTTAGATAATATTTTGAATTGATTGTCCTCGATAGCGCACACCAAGTACATTCAAATAAATTTTTTTTTATTTGTAAATTTTCAAAATAATAAATTTTTTTATTTTTACGATATCCCAGTTACTTGGTATTTTTTTTTTGATTTCAGTATTTTTTGTAAAAAAAATTATGCTGTATGCAGTAAGGGATAAATGTTGAACGTGTACTTGGCGCGACCTTATAACAGAGAATCTGTTTTTGGTGGAATTTGATATTGTTTTTGTAGGATTAAAAATCGTTTTATATTTTTTCTAAAAAAAGAACATAAGCATTTTTTGCATTAGAAGGCCACCGTACTGATCGAACACGTAAATCGTCTATTTCTATCCATGCTGAACTTTTTTTTATTATGGTAATAAAATGACTAGATTTTTTATCTCTTTTAGAATGAAAAATTTGAAATTGAAATTACCTAAAATTTGCTTCTCGAATTTGTCGACAATTTGACAGCAAAAGTTGGAAAGACAAATTTACGGTTAATTTTTCCTAAATTTGAAGGTAACTTTTTACTAGAAAAAGAGTCGGTAATGTTCATTCTTACCATTACAGAAGAGAAGCAAATTGATGCATAAAATTGTCTACAATTTGATGGTTAAAAAATAATTTACAATTTTTTAAGTCCAATTAACAATAAATTGAGAAGAAAATTTTCCTGAAAATTGACGACAACTTCTTTCTAATCAACTTTTGAAGTAAATTTGCATTCTTATCTGGATAGTAAATTTCCGTCAAATTGTATAGCAAGTTGCATACAAATTGTCTTCAAAAATGGAAAAGTCTGAAGTTGCCGGACACCTGTCGAAAACTTCAAGGAAACTTTTGTAAAGTAAACTTTTGCTATAGCAAACTGTGCTATTAGGGTATTGATGGTAAAGAATTCGAAGAAAAATTTCCCTGATAGCCAAGCTGGCAGCAAATTGGCGATAATCTACTGCCGCAACCTGTCGCCAAGTTGGCCGCAAAAGTTAATTGGCATTTCCATAAGTTGATGGCAACTTTCTGAGAAATTTGGTAGTAAAAGTTGTCATTAGATTAGAGGACAGAAAGTTGCTACAAGTTTTTCAAAAAGTTGTCGTTGCGGCAATAGATTGGCTCCAAATTTATAGGAAACTTGTAGTCAATAGTTACAAAAGCTGAAATTCGTCGACAACTTGTCGTCAAGTTGGTCAGAACTCATATACACCAACTATCTGATCAGAAACTCTGGCTATCAGGGTTTAAACAAAATTCATTATAAGTTTATTGTAGGTTAGTATTTTTTTTTTTTTTCACCCAAGTGAATGATAAATAATCAATTGACAATCCAGGATTACGTATATTGCATGCTTGACATTTCTGATATTATAAATAGATCAAAATAAATAAGAAAAAGTTTGCCGAGCAGATGTTTCTTCTAATTTAACAGCAACTATACGTCAACTTCTGCTGTTCAGATCTGTGATTATAATTTGAGGGCAACATACTGTACAAATTAACAGAAAGCTGCCCGCAAAAGTTGGTTTTTTAACTTTCGCTAGTAGTTTGCCGTCTGATCCTGGTAGTAAATTTCAACTTACCCCAATAGTACCGTTTCCTTAGCAGAGGTTTACTTTACAAAATTTTTCATCAAATGTCTATAAACTTTAGACTTTTCTGTATTTGACGACAATTTGTATACAACTTGCTATACAATTTGAGGTAAATTTACTACCCGAATTAGAATGCAAATTTACTCCAAAAGATGACTAATAGAGAGTTGTCAATTTTCAGGGAAATTTTTATATTAATTTATTGTTAATTAGACTTGACAAATTGGAAAGTATATTTTTAAGTCAAATTGTAAACATTTTTATTTATCGATTTGTTTACTTTTTGTAATGGTAGGAATGAATATTTCCAACTTTATTTTCTAGTAAAACAAGTAGCCTCTAAATTGAGGAAAAATCAACCGCAAATTTTTCTTTCCACTTTTGCTATTAAATTATTAATAAATTTTGGCTGCAAATTTCAGGTGATTTCAACTGTCAAATTACTGTTAACTTCACGCTGAATTGGTCAGTAGGGTAGCTAAATTTCCATGTTGAAAAAAAAAAATGGCTATCAGGGTTAGTTCAATCAAAGTAACCCATTATGTATATTATATTTTCAAGTTACTAATAATCCAACCTAATAATTGCTTGAAAATATATACAAAACAATTTTGAATATGCTGTAGCATGTATACTACTATAATATAATACTCGATATCTCGTATAGTATATGAGAGCAGTGCTACCACTATGACAAATGTCGAAATGTAGACAATTATGTAAAAAAATTCGTAGGATCACAAAACGTGGGCGAGCATATATGAATAGAGTATATTATTATTTATTAATAACTAATTGTTAGAAAAAGAACTAATTTAGTAAAAAATGAATAAAATATATAATAATTTATACTTTTGAAAGTTATTTATGGCTTAAATAAATATTTTATGGTAATTGAAAATTTGGAGCTGTCAAAACGAGGTCTGTCTACAGAATAGAGACACGGCAGGCTCGCGCTACACACTCACACACATACGTGTGTTTGAACGTGTACTTGGCGCGAGACACTGCCGTGTCTCTGGATTATTGGATCTAAGAAATTTAGTATTTATGGCTTTATTCAATCAAAAAACTATTAGGGGAACCTGGGGTACGAGAGCCCCCTTCAAAAATTAGGTAAATTTTTTTTTTAATGTTTTTAACATGGTAAAATGGACCATTAAAAAAAATTGCAACAAAAAATTTTTTTTTTTTATTTTCCGTTTAGTTAATTTTTTTAAGCTGTCCATTCAATTCATCAGAAAAACGAGTTTTTTCTGAGAAATTTTATTTAAGCGATAAGAAAATCTTTATAACGTGATCTGTAGTTATTATTATTTATCTCAATACGCTTTTTATACATTTTTTTTTTCGTTTAAATTATGAAAATTACGTTTAAATCGAAATCACGATTTTTAGGCAAGAGTAGAGCATACCTACGCTGCGCTTAAGGCATGCAAAATGTTCTTTTCTATATGTTCTTAGAGAGTTCTTTCGAGCTATTTGAACCTTTAGAACTATTCGAACTATTCGAACCTTTCGAACTATTCGAATCCTTCGAACTATTCGAGTCGTTCGAACTATTCGAACCCTTCGAACTATTCGAATCCTTCGAACTATTCGAATCCTTCGAACTATTCGGACCTTTCGAACTATTCGAGTCCTTCGAACTATTCGAATCCTTCCAACTATTCGGACCTTTCGAACTATTCGAGTCCTTCGAGCTATTCGGACCTTTCGAACTATTCGAAGATCTCGAATATTCGCACACCCCTAATTCTAAGTTTTATAATTTAAAATTCAATTGAATACTACTGCCTGCGATAAATTACTTTCGGGTAGATTCTCGGTTTTGTAACTGGATTGTAAAACCACAAGTGACAAGTGCAGTGTCTGTGTCTATCAGTCAACAGTCCAAGGAACCGGAATCAGTCCACGGGGAAGAAGTCCACCATCGCGACCAGGTTAATCTACGATGCTACGACGTACGATTCCAGCAGTACGTCAATTTTAACCAAACCAGATAAGATTCTTAAAATTTTTTCACACATATATTTTTACCTGATAATATCATCTCTCTTCAACGCAACATTATTTTAATACTCAATTTATTTCCCGCGTCCAATAAATATTCGTGCATATAATTTATACATTTGTCGCTGGACGCATATTTATTCTTACAAGTAATTAATTAAATAGTAAAGGGGAAACTTTGTAGTAATGTGGGAATTTTGATTAAAGAAAGTGTAAATCTTATTGTATTTCGTATTAAATTTGATTATCACCAGTGTCCCGTAAGTTAAGTATATTTACGTATACCTACACCTTAAGATCTATTTTCCCGTTCCAGAACCAGCAAGGAAATCGTTGAAATTCATATTTATATTCATAATTTAAATTTAATTAATTAATTTATTCAGGAAAATTCTTTAACTGTGGTTCGTGGTTATTGGACACGCAATAACCAGGGCCCACCGTTATAATGAATTTAATTTTTTAATTAAATTGTAAAATAACGATCCACGAAAAAAAAAAAATCCAGAGAACGGTTGATCCTGTAGAACACCTCCAAAATTTCCCGCTGTTTTCGAGCTCGCAAACATTATTGTGAATACACTTTAAATCTCTTGGTGCTCAAAAAAACTCCTTAGAAGTAAACTTTTGGAGCAAGAAATTTTTTTTCTTGGCCCAAGCAACTTTTATTTCACTTAAGCAATTTTTTTTTCGGAGCAAGAGAATATTTTTCTTGGGCCAAGAGATTTTTTCTTGGCCCAAGGGGCTTTTTTTTCATTCAAGTTTATTTTTTGAAGCAAAAAAATTCTGTTCTTGAGACAAGAAAAAGTTTCTTGGCTCAAGAAAACTTTTTTTCAAAACGTTGATTTTTGGGAGTAAGATGACTTATTTTCTTTAGCCTAGAAATTTTCAATTTCACTTCAAAAATAAATTTTTTTGGAGCAAGAGAATTTATCGTCTTGAACCAAAAAAGAGTTTTCGAATCAAGTGTTTCATTTTTATTGAATCAAGAAAGAAAATTCGGAAGACAATATTTTTCTTGACCCAAGTTAACTGTTTTTTCTGTGCATAGATTCGAGCAGAAATAAGTGTAAGTAATTAAAATGAAAAGTACAAGAATTTTGAATTGAACCATAACATCGAAATATGAAGATCCAAGGAAAATTCAAAAAATGATAATTTTTTTAGCATTTTGTGGACGGAATTCCCGAGACCATTAAACTGATTTCAATTGACTATGTAATGATTACAAAAGACTGTTAAAGACGATAATTTGGTGAAATTTTTGACACAATTAGTCAATTACATTATTTGCGATCCAAGAAAATAAAGGTGAGGTTTTATTTTTCAAATTTTTTTATGAATGATATCTCTCCAGCGAATTGACCGATTAAGATGGTACTTGTGGAAATTGTCACGTTACGTCAAGCTCTAGAACTGATTAGATTTCCAAATCGATTTATCAAGTCATATCTGAGAAATAAAAAAAAACGACGTGAACCAGTTAGATTTTTCAATCATCATTTATCTGCTCCGACCCTCCTTCTGTCCCCCTCCCCACACACACACACACCAAAGATCTGTCCAAATAACGAAAATATATTTAAAATATATCGCACATATATATTGATTACATTTCATTATATATATTTGTCGTACAAAAAAAACATATGTGACATACAGTTTGACTATATAAGAAATATATTTTTTATATACGATAAACGGCCAAAAGTTATGTATTTGAAATATATTTATTTTATACGTAAAATATATGCACGCATATTTCACACACATTCTAATTATATTTTTTAGTAGATTTCATAGAAATCTAACTATTGTATTCATCCTCATAATGGAATTTTCGAAAAATTTTGCCACCACTAAGCTCAGCTTGACGAGCTGAGTCAGAAAATACATTTGGTTCAAAAGTTTATATATATATATATATATATATATATATATATATATATATTGTGACGTTATTTTTCGTATAGGGGTCAAATCAAAGTGAACGTCACAAGCACCAACTGATTTTACTGTATTTACGAGCATGGTAACTCAAGACTTAGAATTTAGCATGCAGGTATTAACGATTTTTGATACAGATTTTTGATTAAGTTAAAGTTTAAGAATTTAATATGGAGTAACGTCTGGCTACAGTTATGGATTTTTGTTAAGAAAAATTATAGTAAAGATTTAGAATCAGAATTATAGAAATTAAATACGGAATATTGTTTGAGATTAACGTTTGGAAAATGATAAAGTTTGAGCTTTGGTTTACAGTTTTGGAATTTTGAGTATGTGGAGAAGTCAGTGTTACCGTGGAGCGGGACTTGAATTAGTCACCCGGTATCATCTGATGATAGAACCTAGTTCTATCCCTATGAGACTTCTTGGTAGATTGCAGAGGTCTAGCTGAAATGCTAGCGCTCCAGTGTATAAGGAATCTGATGGATGCGGTATGGGATCAGTTTTTGAGTTTTGGTTTGGCAGGCCTCAACAGTAATTTTGTGACCGTTGCTGTTGTGGAAGCCGTTTGGTCATTTTTAATTATTTTGTCTGACAGGCCTCAGAGGACAAGCTATGACCACTTGTACCGCTGAGGAAGTCATAGGTCACTTAGTTTTGAGTCTTACGATCCCAGCTGAAGTCCGTTCCAGGAGAGCAACTACCAAGGATATCCATACTCAAAATCAGGTTTAGAGAATACGTTTGGTGAGGTATAGCCTCAAGTTACCGACATAGTAGAGTTTGAAATTGATTTATGGATTTAGAATACAGAGGTCAGTTATTGGTAATGATAAAATTTAGTTTGAGGTTTTGGATTTTGATGATTGAGAATGGAGAAGTCGAAGGGAGACCTTCGAGGAGTACGGACGTGAGGATTGAGCTCTGGTCGCTCGAGGCAAGCAGACGTGTCCAGTAATGGCTACAGTATCATGGCATTGCGGAAAGCTACAGATTTAAGAGTATTGCTACAGAGGTATTATTTTAAAACAGTGTAAGACGTTACTTGATATTTTATTCATCAGTAATCAGGTATGGAATAATTATTGTAATTATTAGTAATTAATAGAGTTCGAGTCAAAGTCTTGAGATATCATACTATTGTTTTAATTAAAGAAAATATGTACGATCTGAGAGAATTATGAGAATATTGTTACAGTTAGAGTCATGTTCACGATTTATTGTTAATATTACTTGATAAAATTATTATAAGAAATATGTGTAATTATTAAACCAATTGTCGTCTAATTGACGTCAATATGAGATTCATGTATATTAGTTTTACTAATTTTGTTAAAGAAAATGTTCTAGAGTATCAATTTTATAATTTATTGTTCTAGTTTACTGAAAATTAGTTGATTGTTATTTAGCTCTAGTAATTAATTAATTTATTTGGAATGTATTGCTGCGCATCATTTAAATGTCAATTTACCTTTTGTTAAGATTAATTTCATTATTATTAGATTCAGTACTTGTTATAAAGAAGAATTATTTGTACGATGCTACAGTATTGTGTTAATTGTTGAATAGATATTTTGAGTTTATTGTTGTTTAATAAAAATTACAAATTCGCTAATAATCTACATGAATTTGGAATGATGTAACCCGGACCACTCCCTCTCTCCATAAACCTACATACTGAGCGACACCATGGCATACCGTAACTCTGTTTTTAGTTTTCTAGTCTCTGTTTTTGATTTTGCTTATAAGTTCTGAGCATTTTGTTAAGTTTGAGTTATAGTAGTTTTTTTGTATTTAGTTTGCGTGGTTTTGGTGATAATTCCACAGATCAAAAATTATCCAGTTTTTTATTTATGCGTGGTTTTGAGATAGTTCCACAGATCAAAACTTTATCTAATTATTAAGATTTACTGGTTTGGTGATTCCAGTGATAAAAATCATCTCGCATCCGTATTCGTATTGAGACTGGAAACTAAAGGCAGAGAACGAAGTTGTAGCGCAAAATTTGGCGTAGTAACATATGTCTAGATTTTAGCGTTATAATATATATATATATATATTAGGGTGGTTCATTTCCGCAAAAGTTTTGTTTTCTTTAAGTGCTCAAGCAAAATCTCAATCTACATCGAAAAACAAAAATTCTCACCAAAGATGAGCTCTTAATTTTAATTTTAAGTACTCGCTAAATGAATTTGAAATTTTCCTATTTAATTAACATGTAACTTTTGATTTTTTTTAATTATCTATAGCTCCGCGGCATTGCAAGATATTAAGTCGCTATTAGGCGGAAATAATTGAGGAATCCTTCCTCGTTAGAAGTGCTTAAGCTAATTTACGTTTTGTAACCGGCCTCACTGGTAAAAAATCTTAAACCCAATTTCGTTTCAAATTTCATGGTTTTTTTTCAATTTACTCGCAAACCACTAACTTTAGAAGAAAATTGCACAGGACTTTTTTTGTAGAGAATTTTATTTTCTACAAAAAAAGGTTATGTAGTTTATTACCATAGATCTAGTAGTTTCCGAGATAAATCTAATTTAATATCGCAAAATTTGAGATATTCTGTACAATTTTGTTCTAAAGTTAGTAGTTTGCGAGTAAATTAAAAAAAACCATGAAATTTGAGAAAAAATTGGGTTCAAGATTTTTTACCAGTGAGGCCGGTTACAAAACGTAAATTAGCTACAAGCACTTTTATAGAGGAAGGATTCCGCGGAGCTATAGATAATTGAAAAAAAAAATCAAAAGTTACATGTTAATTAAATGAGAAAATTTCAAATTCATTTAGCGAGTACTTAAAATTAAAATTAAGAGCTCATCTTTGGTGAGAATGTTTTTTTACATGTTTAGAACATTATTCCGTCAATGGACCAGAAAAAAAAATAGTCGTTTCAAACGAAGCACCCTAATATATATATATATATATATATATATATATATATATATATATATATATATATTATTTTATTTATTATTACCAGTTGTACAGTTTGATGTTACCAAACTCTTATACACTTTTCTCTTAACTCTATTTATATTTTTAAAAGAAAACATTTAACATATATATATACATATATATATATTTATCTTCATAAAATTAATTTTTATAGTTAACTAAACATTTATAAGTCTCTTTTAATATATTTATCTTCTTTGGTTGTGTCTCCTTTGGGTATTTCACCTGTCTGTTTCAGATATTATACTTCTGTGTCTCTTCTTCGTTCTATTTCCTTGAAAAATATACAAATTTCCTTAATTGGTGGTCCTTTCAGTAGTTGCCTTATGCATGCGTCAAGGTCTGCTTCATAGTTTCCTTCTGTAAGATTTTGGAGTGATGTTCATACTCTATTAGAACACAGTTTCCTAGCCTCAACACAGATAAACAAATGATTGAGTGTCTCTGGTTTTACTGTGCATATCCTGCAATTAGTGTTACGGTAGCTTTTCTTGTGTGCCTTTCCGTAATTACCGCACCTTATGCGGGTCCAGATTTTTTTCATCCAGCCATCAATGGATGGATCACTCCAAAAAGGCTCCGTTGTTGTGCAAGTCTCAACAAATTTATATATCCGACTGAAAGAGGACTCCGTTATCTTTTGGTTAATGTTATTGATCTGCAGATTGTTGAAGTGTTGTAAGCCTGTATTAAGACGTTCAGCAATTTGACTTGGCTCTGCTTTATTCCAAATTAAAGTAGGGACATCCTCACAATTCATCTCGTTCAGCGCCTTTATCAAGTCTTTGCTCCATTTTGAAGGATTACCATTTAAAATGCTCCTGCACTCCTCTCTGAGGCATATCTTCGGCCACCTATTCTCCTCCATCTTTAAGAAGTCTACAAAGTAGTTGCTTGCTCTTCTCCTTATCACATACAGATAGCTTGGTACGTCTGCCTCAGTCCTCCATAAATATTTCGGGGTGTTTCTGGCAACCCCTAGAGCCATCTTATGGGCTTTAGCATATAATTTTTCTAAGATGCTATTCGGCGCCCATCTCCAGATCTCTACTCCGTACAATGCACCCGCGTTTGCCAATGTGGTGTAGAGGTATAAGCGGTCTCGTAGTCTTGACCTTCCTGATCTTTTGATCAGTCTCCACGTTGCATTCAGCGCGTGCCTGGTTTTTCCTACCAAACATCTAGTATGTTTTTTGAAACCTCCTCCACAGGTAAACCAGTATTCAAGATACTTGAACTCTTGTACTACATCTAGCTCGTCCCTTTCATACGTCCATTTTGTAGTTTCGTTATCCCGGCGTCCTTTTTTCATAATCATAACTACAGTCTTCTTTTTGTTCACCACAAGATCATTTTTTGGAGCATACTTTTCCAGAGACTGCAACATTTTCTGAAGGCTCTTCGCTGTATCGGAGATTAGTGCAATGTCATCTGCGTACTTAATGACGTGGAATCTTTTGGAGCCCATGGTTGTGCCACCAATATTCTTCTCACTCCAAATGTCGTCAACGTCGTCAGTATATATGTTATATAAAATTGCACTCAAGGTGCACACTCAAGGTACGCATCCTTGTCGTATTCCGCTCATGGATTCAAACTTTTCAGTTATTTTTTCTCCAACTTGTACCTGGTTGTACGTACTGTAGTATATTGTCTTTATCATATTATACATTCTTCCTTCTATTCCGTCTATTAATCTGTTTGAGTAGTTTTTCCCTGTTTGTCCTATCGAAGGCATTTTTATAATCCACAAAACAAAAGTATAATTTACCACCAGGTTGCTTGAGCCGATTGCTAATAAGTGGATTGAGGACAAAGACGTGATCTCTGGTTCCTCTTTTCTGCCTATATCCTGCCTGACTTTCTCTTATGCATTTATTTTCTTCAAGCCATAGGTTAATTCTTTTTGCCATTAAGTTTGTCAAGATTTTGTATCCTGCATTTAATAGAGAGATTCCTCTACAGTTAGCTGGGGTATCCGGGTCTCCTGCTTTGAAAATGGGAACAATGATAGCCATATCCCAACCTTCTGGTAGTTCTCCTGTTGTCCAAATCTTATTGATTACATTGAGGAGTTCAGGGTGTCTCTCTCTAGGAATGTTTTTAATAAACTCAGCTGGTATTCCATCCTCTCCTGCAGCTTTGCCATTTCTCAAAGTCTTCAGGGCATCTTGTAGCTCCAGCATTGTAAAGTCTTCGTCCAAAAAGTTGTCTTTTACTTCATTGTTATTGTTGTCACAAACGTCCGTGTCTGTATGAATAGAAGCGGGGTTACAGTTTAGCAGGAAAGAGAAATGTTCAATCCATTGTTGTCCGTTGATTTCTTCACTTGGGGCGTTGAGATCCTTTCCTCTGTAGGAGTTAATAATTCTCCACCAGTCAGACATCTTTCTGCTTTTGTTGAGTTGTTTCCACTTTCTCTCTTTCCACATCTTTTCTGCTGCTTCTCTTGTGGTACGGAGGACTCTCCGGCTTTGTATTAGGAGTGTCTTGTTTTCTGTGTTTTTATTCTGCAAGTATTGTTTCAGCTTTTTCCAAACACTCTTTTTTGCCAGACGGGATTCATGGCTGTACCAGGGTTCAGTGTGGTTACTTCTTTTCTTCTTTGTCCTTCTGGTCATGTTACAGCTCTTTGCCGTGTCCGTTATCGTGTTTTTTAGTTGGGACCATGAGACAGGGTCAGCGTTTAGATCGTGCTCCATCCATCTTTCAGTAATTGATTCTGTATATTCTTCAGCCTTCTCTATTGTCCACCTGAGGGTTTGTTTTCTCTTTATGTAGCCCATTGTTTTCTTCGGGGCTACATGTGTCTCATCTGATGGTTGCCTGTTATCGTTATCTATTATCACTTTTACAGGAAAGTGGTCCGATTCTGGTCTGGATTCAACTGTGATTCTTTTGACTGCTTGTAAGCTCTGTATGCCTACACAGAGTACAAGATCCAAAACAGATGCGCATGTTTCACTACTCCCGCCAACAAAGGTCACTTTTCCTTGCTCATCGCCTTTGATTCTTCCGTTGGCAATGGTTATCCCTAGTTCTTCGCATAGTTGAATCAGTATGCAGACTTTTGTGTTGATATTTTTGTCCTGAGAGTTCCTGTTGTTCTGTAGCTCTCCTTCCCAGTCGCAGTAGATGTAGCCTGTGCTCTCTCTTACTCTTGCGTTACAATCTCCTATCACTGTTACAATTAACCCTTCGCTAGTGCTTTCATCTATTTCATTTGTGAGCGCTGCGGTTACTTTTCTCATGCCTACGTTATTATATATAGTTATGATGCTGATATCCTTCGTTTTTAGGTTTAGACCGAATTCCCATTCTTGTACGTGCCATTTCTTTTTTATATCTTGTTTGATGCCGACAAGTTGTCCGCCAGCTGCTCTACCCCTTGAGTTTTTGCTTTTTACAGCAGGTTTTGGCCACCAATGGAACTTTTTACTGAGTCTTTTAACTACTTTGTCCTCTTGCTCTTTTGTAACCCAGGTTTCCTGCAGAATGATTATATTTGACTCTTCAAAATCTCCCCACGCTTCTTTGATGTTTTTTATCCGTGCCACGTTCCAGAGGATGATTTTTAAGTCACTAGCCTTATTGGGACCCGATCCGAAAGGGCATGATCATAAGATTGCCCTTCAAATCGTCCCATTTCCACCATGTATTCTGGGCCCATAGCTTCATGTACCTTGTGTGCGCTTCCTTTCCTAGTTCTCTTTCATTTTCAGCTTCATTTTCTATCCATCGCTGTGTGGCTGCTTCTCGTAGAGTATAATCGTCGTTTACCCACATGTCTGAACCTTTAAGCTTAGCTCTCTGGGCCATGATAACTTTCTTGATATTGATTGAACCTAGAGTAATGATAATTGTATTATTTATTTTTTTTTGTGTACGGATTTCTGGTTTGACATTAAAATTTTTTTCCAAAAGTTTTTCGACAGATGATATTTTCTTCCAACTGTCATCCAGCTTACCACTTATTACAATATTATTTCTTCTTAACTGCCTTACCTTTCGCTCACTATCTAGCTCATCTGTTCTTAGCCTACCTGGTCTCTCTACTTGCTTGTGTATTCTGCTGGTTCCGTAGGTTTTTATATTCTGGCTGCTTCGGGCTCCGTTGAGTAGCTGCTGGTTTGCTATCGGTGTCATTGGTCGTTCCTGTCTATGCTTTTCTAACTTGCTAGATGTATCATATGTTTTTCTATGATTTTGACTACCATTCGCTTAAGGTATGAAGGTATACTTGGACACTCTTCGGTCACTTATTACTTTTGGAGCTTGTTGGTGGGATCCTTCTTTATATTCACCAGGCTTTAGATTTTTAAGATGCTCTATACACCTCAGGAACTTTTCAGCATCAGGATTGAGATGTTTAGGTTGAATTTGTAGTCCTTCCGCGGACCTTTCATCGCCTTTCTGTTGCTGTGCCTGATTAGTTTTGATATCAGCTAGACTTAATTGGATCTCTTTTCTGAACTCACTGATTATGTTATGATTATCCATAGCTTCATTTTCTTCCTCCATGCTGCTGACTAAATCATGTATTTTGGAGCAACTGGCGCATGCGCCTTGTATGTCTTTGTCTTTTGTCTTTATTATTGTGTCTTCGAGACTTCCACTGCTGTTGGTGTCATAACTGTCATATGGCTGTTCATTTAGCTTGTCATTTTTTGGTGTACTCATTTCTGCGAGATTGAAGTCTTCCTCGTCGTAAATATCATGGCCGTTAATTTCATTATTGAGTGTATCCTCTAGGTCTTTGAGGATGCTTTTTGTTTGTTCTATTGTTGAAAGCAGATTTCCACTTCTGAGGTTCCTTCTGTCCAAGCTTGTGGAGCATTTAGTTATGAAAGGGGTCAGCGGCCGAGTATTTTTGTCGTGTTGGAGTTTTTCAGCATCTGATTTTCGACCTCTTGTCTTGGGTGTTGATTTTGGAGTAGAGTTGTCATTTATAATGTTTGTGCTTACCTGCGCGCTCTCTGGGTTAGTTTTTTGACTACATTGCGTCACGCCTGCGCTATCAAGACCTTCCATGGTCGCTCCCGCTTTTTTGTATTTTGGTAAAAACTAACCTGTTTTTTTGCTGCCGCGTATTTCACTGGGATACACTTGTATCTCTTAATCCCTTCCGTTGATTATTTATATGTAATTTTTCCTACTACTTATTGTTTACAATAATATCAACTTTTAGTTTTTTAGATGTGGTTAATCCTTTAAATCAAACTTAAAATTCACCGTATTATCACGAAACGTATGTCTTGCGTGCAAGCACCTAGCGCCTCTCCTGATGTGTATATATATATATATATATATATATATATATATATATATATATATATATATATATATATATATATATATATATATATATATATATATATATATATATATATATATATATATATATATATATATATATATATATAATACAACGCGCCGTTCTCCAACGATAGCGTCCACAATTCTACAACGATCTTAATGAAACTTAGTATATTTATTCTATGGACAATTACCTTGGATGAGTTCGAAGATGAGCTAATTCGACCAATAAGTTTAGAAGTTATGGTTAATCGAAATTTTGTAAAATTTTCAAAAAATAATTTATTTGCCGCTTTAACTAGATGTAACTTTCAAACGGAAAGAGATAGCTTATTTTTGTTTGTCTCATCTGAAAGCTCGCTCGATTGCCTTCAATTTTCACTATGTAGCTCTTCGATATGACTACTTTTTCGAATTGAAAAATGGTTTTAATAATCTACAAAATATTATAAAAACTAATTTTATGCAGGTTGTGACTCTGATTATTACCACACTTCTAAACCCATCGCTTTGAAACTTGACATACGTATTCTGTGGGTGACTACCTTGATCGAGTTGGAAAATGAGCTCAATAGGCCATATACTTTAAAAGTTATAGCATTCCAAAATTTTCAAAATGTCAAAAATTCAAATTTTTACTTATTCTTTCTTTAATATTTTTTTGAATGTTATAACTTATCGGCTTCCTATAAATTTTATCTAAAAGCTCTTCAAGTAAGTTTCCATTTTCATGCCTATATATGTGTCTAGACCAATGAAATTTCTTATCTTACGACTCGTTAAATGAAATTTTGCTATTGCATTGGTTCTCCTACTTTTAATAGATTCCATAGAATACTAACTACTGTATTCATCAGTACATTTATGAAATTGATTGAATTCATATTACTGCTGTGTAAAACTCATAAAATCTAAATATCTTAATTCGAGTGTGCAAATTCAATTTTGTTTTATTGACAGTATTTACAACTGATTTCAAATATGATACTTAGATCTATCATAATCGAAATTTCAACTCAAATCATTTTATTAAATTTTGTATTAACTATTAATCCTATAGTAAAAAACAAAATACTCATTCGTAGATCAATAGATTCTCGTTAACTTCAATTTCGTTATTCAGATAATTTATTTAATTTTCTAATTTTAATTCTTAAATTTTTTGCATTTAATTTTAAAATGTTTGACAATTTTTCTTTGATTTATAACCTTAAGAATCTGAGAATGTCGAAAAAAAAATTTATTTTGTTATTAATGTTTATTTGAGAGGTTGAAATAATCAAATGAGAAATCTACTTCCATTTCGGCTGCCGAATGGCCTTTTTCATATTTTATTTGTATGCCACATATATTTCACATACATTATGAAATATATTTTTTATATATTTTATGTTCATGGGTGGAATCGCAATGAACGTAATTTTCCCGATTGAACTTCTTAGTACGAGGAATTAAGGGCAAACCCTTACATATTTTAACCACGATAAATTCAAAAAATTAACTTTTTTTTTCTTGTATTCCCCAATTCAAGTGAAGTACAAGGGTGATTACTTTTATACTGTATTAGCATATTAATATCATAACCTACATGCTCGCTCTTCTCTCTGAGAATTGGATTTTCGCCACTACCCTACGGAGGATTCGAATCTAACATTCCCGAACGGGAGTATTTTTAAAGTATATCAATATTCGTAAAAAAAAATATTTAAAATAATTAAAAAAAAAAAAAAAAATTTGAATGTTTGTAATATATTTTTTTTAATTATTGTAAATTTACTTTTTAGCAATACTTTCGAGGAAATATTTGTAAATCCTTTTTGACATTGACATATTATATAATTATTTAAAAAATATTGACAATATATTCTAGAAATATTTTTAAAATAGTTTGGTGTTGATAAAATATACAATTTATTCTGTATTTGATAATTTTTTTTAATAACATTTACAAATACAATAGTCTAATGTAAATAATTAAGCTGGAAACGACATATACAACACGGAGAATAAAATCTTATAATATTTGTTATTTTCCAAATAAAATTACTATTTCACCGAGGCAAAATTGAAACGATCAAAAAATACAGAAATTTTCTTACATAAATAAAAATTATGATCGCTTAATATTGTACATTGCAATATAATAATTTAACTTAGTGTTCTCAAACTTTTGATAATCGTAAATACATTAGGTGAATAATTTAATAATGGTTTTATTAATCACCATTTTAGTGTTAATTAAAGTAACGTATCACAATCGATATACCTATTAGTAGTTGGAGAAACTATTTGTGCATAGTGAAATACGGTGACTATATTGTCAGAATAGTTGCGTTGACTATTAAAAGTAGTTACAGGAACTATTGGATGATAAACAAATTAAAATAGTCACTGGTACATTCTTTATTTGTAGGGGTGAACTAAAAAAGTATTGTTATTATTATTGCTGAAGTATAAGTTCTGAGAAATAATATCAAGTAGTTACCATAACAAAACAAAAAATATTAGTCATACTTAGTTGATACTACTACTTTCAAATAGGCCTGGACTCTATGATATAATACAAAAAACTAGAAATATTAGTTAAGATTACTATTTTTTCATACTCATCCCTTTCTAGTTACCACAACCATGCACTTTTCTCTCAGTGTAAAGCTCTATAAGCCACGCCATATGCCGCCTCAAAATCAAAATCGGATTAATTATTCAAGAGATATCGTTGTCAAAAGAACTTCAAAAAAGTGTTTACTTCTACTAAACTCAAAAATCATAAATCCAGTCGATTCTAATAATGTTTTAGCGTTACAGCGTTTTAGCTTAAAAACTCCATCAAACACTGCGTAAGCATCAACATCAGTTGATCAGTTCGAAAGATATTAGGGATGAGAAATGAAAAAAATAGCTATTTACTTAAGGCGGCAGAGACAGCCGATCGTTTCTCGTGTGGCTCGGGTGATCACTCAAGTTAAGCAGTAGAGCATGGTCACTACTTGGTTGGGTGACCACTTAGCCATGAGCTGAGCTTGAACGGAGGTCTCTGTGCACTAGGCGCAGTCTTAAGCTGAAACTCCGTCCGCTCCGAAAAAACTGTACTGGCAAGGGTTTTCTTTATGGTTTCCATTTGCCGCTATACTTCCACAGCAAAGGTGGAATGTAGGGCACCTCCGTAATGATGCATTACAGTATAAGCACAGGTCGGGCCATAGCCGCACAATGAGGCAGGGAAAAAAGGAGAAGTAAGCAGTTGCGATTTAAAAGGCAGAAGTGTAAAAGGCCAAAAGGCTATACACTGCAACAATTAATAAAAAAAAAAAAAAATACCTATTTACTGCATTTTTCTCGAATAACGCGTAATGTAATTTACCATGTGTTCCAAAACTTATACTGGCCTTTCGTTCTTGTAGTCTTTGATGATCGCTATTTATTGCAATCGTTTCATTAGTTTAAATAACATCATCAACAAAAGTTTTGAAAAATCACTGTTTCTGACATTTCATCCGGATATTGCATAGATTAACGCTCTGGTTTGATTCAAAGCTTTCGTAACTCTTTATTTTGATTATTTCTATTAATTTCTGTCTAAAAATATTGAACTTATCAAGGAGCATCATCGTGGAGCCAAATTACAAAAACCGATCCTTATTGATTATTTCCATTTTCTTGAATTTTCAGAGATTAATACGGAACGTAACTTTTTTCGAGCTCTTTGAGCTCGGAAATATCAATGTACTTGAAGGTATTGTTGAACTTAAAAAGCTCGAAAATGTATTGACAATCATGTTTTTAAGCTCCTTGAGTGCGAAAATAGCGGAAAGTTTCAAGACTGGCTCGCAGGGTCTACCGGCTTACAGAATCGTAGATAGATTTTTTAAAAATCAAGCTATTGTATTTGTCCTCATGGTCGATTTTTAAAAGAATTTTGTCATAACCTATCCTAATTGGTTGAGTAGGGTTCAAAAATGCAATTCATAAAAAAATTTCTTTATATACCCGGGAAAAAATGGTCAGACCTGATCATGCCTATTCATATATGATCAGGCCTGAAATTAGACCTGCCCATACCTGTTCATGTCTGAAGCGTTAAATACGCTCAAGCCTGATCATATCTGTTCATGTCTGATCCAGCCTGATATATGGGTTTAAATTTAAAATCTTAGTTATAATTAATTATAACTAACTTAGTTATAATTGTGTATAGCAAACGCAGTTATAATTATATATAACTTATGTATAATTTCATGTAACTATAAATCAATAATTAATAAATTAAATATAAAATTTTGTTGAACAAGAATCTATCACGTATAAAATTTTTATTACTTGAAGTTCATACGAAACTTACTTTTCAAGTCAATCTCTTACGTCAGCAGGTAGTGGGTTAAATTTTCGAGTGCAAGGTCCACGGTTCGAATCCTGCACAAGCTCCAATTTTTTTTATTTTTATGGAAATAATTATATATAATTGTATACAGCTATACATAATTATATATAATTATATATGGCCATTTTTCCCTATAATTTTTTTACCCGAATGGGCATGAACAGACATGAACATACCTGATCAGACCTGAACATACCTGACCAGGTCTAGTCAGACCCGGTCATTTTCCATATCTGATCAGACCTGAAGATTCATGCCTGTTCATATTAGATCAGATCTGATCATTTTTTCCCAGGTATGTAATATAACGCAGTTTTGAGGACTCGATTGCACCTACAATTCTTATTGGATACATTTTATTATGTATGTATATTTTCGTTTCTCAACGTATGAGTATACAAAAACATTAATCAGATTTCAAATGTAATATCAATAACTCGGTCTATAGATATAACCACGCTTACTCAAAGCTAGTTTGTCAATCCAAGATTTTAGTGATACTTAATTGAATTAGTGTTGCTCGTATGTGTATATACAAATGTAAGTATACTAATAATATTTAAATTGCGGATTAAGAATCTCGAATTGAAAAACTAGCCTTAAAAAATTGGTACAACCCTAGTAAAAGTGAACAAGGGTTGCCTTCGTTTTAAACTAAGAGCGAGCTAGCGACAACCAGGGCAGTGCTAAAAAATTTTGAAAAATCTACCTTCCATTCTGGCTGCTAGATGGCTTTTTTTTTACTAGTGACACTGAAAAATTGGTTGTTAAACACCTCTAGAAAATTATCACCGAAAATCAGCTTTTTATTTCAATAGGAATTAGCGGCCTCCGTTACACACACACACACACACACACACACACACACACACACACACACACACACACACACACACACACACACACACACTCGGACATCATTCTGAAAATAATCAAGATAGCTTCCTAGGATTTCAAAACGTCAACATTTTATGAAAACTCGATTTTCGAAAATCGGAGTAAAAACAATAACTTCCCGAAATTTTTGAAAATCATCGATTTTCTTAGCGTGAAGTTAAAAAAAACCTTAAACAATAAAAAGAAGCAGGAGAAGAGAAGGAAAAATATGAAAAAAAAAAATAAATGAATAAAAATCGAACACATAATTCATATTTGTTTGTTCGTCTGTTTGGTAGAAATTTTTATAATTATTTTAAAACTAACTAGAGGATGAGTTATACTTTTAAATATAGCTCACAACTGGATGATAGATAAACAAACACCCTGTAATGAAAATGCACTGAAAGAAATAGAAAGAATGCGATGACGAGAACCTTTAATACCATTAATTGAGTCATGTATTTAAAATTTTTAACTAAAAGAAATTTGGCTTTGATTTGTGTCAATATTTTTAAGTTTAAATCTTATAAAAAATGAGTTTGATATATTAGTAGGTAGATATAGGGATTTTCTATTTCAGACATGATCAAGAGAAAAGAAACTGAAATAAACCTGAAATTTGACGCATGTCTCTGGCATTATTTTATCTAGGTGTTTAAGGGGGGGGGGCTAAAAATCGAATTTTTTTCTTTTATTTTCTTATAGCTACACATTTTAAGAATATTGTCTCCAAATTTGAAGTCGATCAAAGCAAAACTCTCGAAGTTATTAACTAATTGGTCTTCTTAGAAGTTAGAGGCTGAAGAAATCGAAGCTGCTGCAGGGGCTCTATTTTATGAAGCTGGAATCGATGATTCAGTGTAAGGTAAAAAAAAAATTTTTATTTTTTTTTTTTACTTTTTCAGTATCTAAAACTTTAAACGCATTTTTCTCGAAACTACTTTTTCAAAGTCCGTGAGCACTGCTATTTTTGAACTACATTACCGATTCATTTCAAACTTCGTACACACTTTCTAAGTATAAGAAATCTGCCCCTAACGTTGAGTTTTAGAATTTTTTTTTACATCAAGGGGGTTTTCGACCCCCAAAATGACGCAAATTTTCAGAAAAAAATGGTAGTTTTTATTTAAAATGACCTCAAAAAATTGAAAAATGAAAAAAAAAAATAATCAGGGAACGTTGGGGGGAGGTTTTAAAAATGCTTTGATTAAATTTCAATGGTTTTTTTTTTTCAGATAATTTCCAGCTGAGATACAATGCTTACCGCAAATCATCTTTTTTTAAAGACGTTCTGGGAAAAGCTCCATCACCGGCTTGTTTGAGGATACTATTACTTAAAAAAATTACCTAATGTTGTTGAATATAAACTTAATAATGTTCAATAGGTTTCAATAATGTTGCTCAATCCATACGCCTAAAAAAAAATTCATGAAGAAAGAGTTTTTTTTCACGATTTAGTCTATACCCCCCCCTTTCTCCCTTAAAGTCGATTTCGAAATTTCACACACACAATACTAAAAAACAAAAAACAATTATCGAAATAAAAACAAATTTTTAATATACCACGAACTAAGGAGTATGGAATAATTTCTCTCAGTATCATGAAGATTCAAAACTACACAAAAATTCCGAACTTCTTATAAACAGTTTTGAAAATTTATGATTGTGAATTTTTAATACACGGAGAGAAAAAAATGGGAATTTTTACAATTTTGCTTGGAGAAAATTCCGTTGTTGGCATGTAAATTTTCCTATATCAACATTAGAAAAATAACTATGTAATAGAGGAACAATCCTATGTTAACATAAAAATTATTCCCATGTTAACAAAGTAGAAATTCCCATGTACACTATAAAAAGAGTGGTGTTAAAATGGACTCATTTCAACCCCGCGCGGTGTTTAAATAAAATAACACTGGTGTAGGGGGTGTAATTAGGCGGTGTTAACACTCGTGGGGCACGTTGTGCATGAGATGGGGCTAGTTGTGCAATGGCTCAAATAGACGGAACGACTAGACAAAATGATATGATACAAAATAAAATTATAATTACCAAGCAAATATTTATTTATTATGATTATAATTTACTTATATTATTATTATAACTCTGATATTTAACATAAAATCAAACAAAATCACAATTTTCCAATCTTTGGATCATTATCACACTTTTTGTATTAAAAATTATATATTTAAGAATAATTTTTAAGTAAATAAATATTAAATTAAAGTAGTGAGTAATTATGAGATCAAAAATATTGCTAGATGATTAATAATTGTAAATTATTAATCATTTTTGTCACTATCACAATTCATGCAAACATAGGTTAAGCCAACGTTCGGCACACATGTAACGTGGGACCATTGTTTGCAAATTCGGCACTGAATCCAGTCTTCTCCAGGCATGCTCTCAGAAAATTGTTCATAACAAACCAGTAATAATAATTATTAATATAGTATCAGTATGGGTTATTTCAATTATTAAACATTATATTAAATCATCACATGTTCAAATTAAATGATGAATATTAATTTAGTAAAGAAAAATTTAATTTTTTATAATGAAAATCTAGTGGGGCTAGTTGAGCAAGCATTCAGCGCGTCTTGCACAACTAGCCCCATTTGAGGCAGCAAAATGAAAATTAGATTATAAAAAAATAATAAGAGTTAAAAATAAATAACTATATATAATCGAAAGAGCAATAATTAAAGTATCTTTGAATACTCACGTAATCACAAAAAAGTATTTTCATGCGAGTACAGAAGAAAAATTCCAAAGACCATTTTTTTTTCTTTTTGACGCCAAAAAAAACAAAACGTTCTGTCAATTAATCTGAGTACCGGACGGCAATTGACAGTCACGCTCTGTGTTCTCCTCCCGTAACCCCTTCTTTTCACCGTTTAAACTTTTTTTGTAAGTTGCTTAGTTTTTAAGATATTTCGATTGCACAACTTGCCCCGCTGATCAACTAGCCCCGCCCTGCCCTATATGAACTTCAACAGTGAATAAAAACTGATTTTTTCGAAAAATCGTGAAAATTTTAAACAGCCATTACTTTAAAACTAATCGACCGATTAAGCTCATCTTCAAATTTGATCAAGATAATCACCTATTGAATAAGTGTAAAAAATTTCATCAAGATCCGATAAAAACTGTGGGTGCTATCGTAATGACAAGACCACTGATGATCATAGGGATTAGAGGTACATTTAATACATCATTAACCCTTTCCCGGTTGACCTTGAGTCCCTACTCTCAATTTGAATCGTACGTCTTCGTCTTAAAGCAGGAGAGCGCTAGCCTGTTGAGAAGAGAAGGGGCAGAAAAAATAGTAGAAGGGGGCGCATGCATGCACTACTACGATCAAACCGTCACTCACACGACTAAACCGTTACTCACACAGCCTCAACAACGAACTTTGATTGGCGCTACCCCCGTAGAGCTCACACCGATTCATTTCGATTCACACTTTCGGGAAAGTGTTAATAATAAAAGAAATACTTTTAAAATATAAAATAGCAGTGAAATTTACAGGTTATTTTGTGCACAATAAAATACAACTGACAAAACTGGTTTATAATGGGAAATACATAAGTTATGTAGTATGAAAACCATATTTTCAACATTTCTTGATTCCATTAAAATTTTCAAGGCTATCAAATTATTGGAAGAAATAGTCGAAACATAAATCTTAAGGTCATAAATAGAAGATTATTAGACAAGCTTTAAAATACTTTTAACTGAAATTGTCTATGAATATTAGTTTTGAAGTTATATAAGCTTTAGCAATGATTAAAAACTGATTTTTACGAAAAATCATGAAAATTTCAAACAGCCATAATTTCAAAACTATTTTAACGATTCAGCTTATCTTTGAACTTGATCAAGGCAACCACTTATAAAATGAGTGTGAAAAATTTCATTAGGATCCGATAAAAAGTGTGGGCGCTATCGTAATGAGAAGACTAATGATAATCATCAGGATTGGAGGTACATTTGATACATCATAAATAATAAAAGAAATACTTTTAAAATATAAAATAGCAGTAAAATTTACAGGTTATTTTGTGCACAATAAAATACAACTGACAAAACTGGATTTTAATGGGCCAAGCATAAGTTGTGTGGAATGTAAACAATATTTTCAACATTTTTTGATTCCATTAAAATTTTCAAGGCTATAAAATTATTGGAAGAAATGGTCTAAATATAAAGTTGAGAGCCACAAATAAAAGCTTATTAGTCAAGCTTAAAAATACTTTTTACAGAAATTATCTATAAGTTTTAGTTTTAAAGTTATATGGACTTTGAAAGTGATTAAAAACTGATTTTTTCGAAAAATCGTTAAAATTTCAAATAGCCATAACTTCTAAACTAATCGACCGATTCAGCCCATCTTCGAACTTAACCGTGGTAATTACACACAGAAGGAGTGTAGAAAATGTAATTAGGATCCGATAAGAATTGTATAACCCCGCATAGAAAGAATTTTTAGCTTGATTTTTGTTTAAGTTATTTAATTGTTAAGTAACAAATTTTTCTGACACTTCAGTTTTTATAAAATCTCATAAAAATGTTTAAAAAATGTGTCTATAAATTTTTTTTCTTTTGGGAGCTCTTGTTATATAAGTAATGAACAAGATCCCGCTGTAATAGTTTATAAAAGTTTTTTCATTTGTTTATAATGATTTTTCCAAGTAATCAAAAATTGAAATATCCGGCTAATGTTATGAAAAAATTTTTTTTTCCAAAATCTTTAATTTTGGTTGTTTTTGGATTCATTTATTGCGTTTAGTAGCATGGCTCAAAAATTTTTAACATTAATTGTTTAAAAATTTCTTATAAACAAATAGAGAAATTGAATATTTTTGAAAAATTTTTTTTTGTCATTCTGTTGTCTTTGTAAAATAATGATTTTTAAAAAAAAAATTTTTTCTTAAAAAAATTTTTTAATTGTTTATAATTGTTTTTTTCATTTATCCACCATTTAAATTATTTATTAAGAAATCATTTTTTTTTCAAAAATCATTATTTACAATTCTCAATATTATTATGAAAAAAAAAATTTTTTTTATTTCAATTTTCTTTGTTTATTTTATAAACAATTTGTTATAAACAAATTTCCATTTTCATTATATTTTTTTTCCGTAGCTTTAAAAAATAACAAATACAGTCATGTGTATTAAAGTTATAAAAAAATTTTTTTCTATTTTTTATTGAATTTTAAAATACTTTACCCCCTCAAAGTTGAAGCGGTCAACTATTTTATCAACTTATAAATTGTTATAACTTTTAAACTATTGATGATACGGTCTTAGACATTCAAGCCGATCTTTTAGACAATTTATTGATTTATATAATAAATTTTTTAAATGCTCGATATCTATTATGGTTCAATTTTTATAAACATTTGTTTATAAAAAAATACATTACTTGAATTTTAAATTAATTATATCTTTTAAACTATTGAAGTTACGACTTTTATGATTCAGGGCATTTTTATAGAGTAATTATTGGACTACTTAAAAATAATTTTTTTATATTTTTAATTTCATTTGTTTATCATTTTTTCTTTATTTATTTAAATTATTACACGGTTAAGGGTACATTTTGTAGATTTTATTGGCCTTATATTCTTATCTAATGCCAATTCATGTTGCTCTTGCTGTTTTTTTTCAGTTTTGAAATTTTCAATCTATTATTTAACGTATGTCAAAGCAAAAACTCGAAATTTTTGTTAGTTGTACAGCCTAGAAGGCAGTTATGGAATCGTAAAAAACTATAAAAATCAAATATAAAACCAAATTATTTATTTCCAAATTCCTCTTCTGTTTTTAGTTTTTAGTTTTTAAATTTTAAATATTTCAAAGTGCGTGGGAATATATTTAGTTCTATGCATATTTTTCAAAATTTGAACAATAAAATATAGAATCAATAACATAAACAACAAACACAAGTAAGTATTTTTGTAGTTTTTTACGCAAATCTAATTAAAAAAATTGTAAAAAGTTCATTCGATTCCATAACTGCCTTCTAGGCTGTACAACTAACAAAAATTTCGAGTTTTTGCTTTGACATACGTTAAATAATAAATTGAAAATTTCAAAACTGAAAAAAAACAGCAAGAGCAACATGAATTGGCATTAGATAAGAATATAAGGCCAATAAAATCTACAAAATGTACCCTTAACCGTGTAATAATTTAAATAAATAAAGAAAAAATGATAAACAAATGAAATTAAAAATATAAAAAAATTATTTTTAAGTAGTCCAATAATTACTCTATAAAAATGCCCTGAATCATAAAAGTCGTAACTTCAATAGTTTAAAAGATATAATTAATTTAAAATTCAAGTAATGTATTTTTTTATAAACAAATGTTTATAAAAATTGAACCATAATAGATATCGAGCATTTAAAAAATTTATTATATAAATCAATAAATTGTCTAAAAGATCGGCTTGAATGTCTAAGACCGTATCATCAATAGTTTAAAAGTTATAACAATTTATAAGTTGATAAAATAGTTGACCGCTTCAACTTTGAGGGGGTAAAGTATTTTAAAATTCAATAAAAAATAGAAAAAAATTTTTTTTATAACTTTAATACACATGACTGTATTTGTTATTTTTTAAAGCTACGGAAAAAAAATATAATGAAAATGGAAATTTGTTTATAACAAATTGTTTATAAAATAAACAAAGAAAATTGAAATAAAAAAAATTTTTTTTTTCATAATAATATTGAGAATTGTAAATAATGATTTTTGAAAAAAAAATGATTTCTTAATAAATAATTTAAATGGTGGATAAATGAAAAAAACAATTATAAACAATTAAAAAATTTTTTTAAGAAAAAATTTTTTTTTAAAAATCATTATTTTACAAAGACAACAGAATGACAAAAAAAAATTTTTCAAAAATATTCAATTTCTCTATTTGTTTATAAGAAATTTTTAAACAATTAATGTTAAAAATTTTTGAGCCATGCTACTAAACGCAATAAATGAATCCAAAAACAACCAAAATTAAAGATTTTGGAAAAAAAATTTTTTCATAACATTAGCCGGATATTTCAATTTTTGATTACTTGGAAAAATCATTATAAACAAATGAAAAAACTTTTATAAACTATTACAGCGGGATCTTGTTCATTACTTATATAACAAGAGCTCCCAAAAGAAAAAAAATTTATAGACACATTTTTTAAACATTTTTATGAGATTTTATAAAAACTGAAGTGTCAGAAAAATTTGTTAATTAACAATTAAATAACTTAAACAAAAATCAAGCTAAAAATTCTTTCTATGCGGGGTTATATTCCTTCAAGTGTCTAGATGACACTATAATTTATTTAGATTTTTAAATTAATATTTTATGTTATAAAAAAATTATTTTGTGTTGCATACTTTGCTTGGCGACGGCGCGTAGGCACCGAAACGGCCGCGCGGAGCCTAACTTTCAACGTTAAATTAAAATTATAAATAATGGAGCTACAACTGGGGGAGTCGAGGCTTTTTTTACTGAAATTTCCTCCTCTTTGAGGATCTTTTTTCAAATTTCAGATATCTTTAATACTTTTGAAGTTATAGCTAAAAAACGGAGACTCCCTTTTTGTCTCTTCATTTTTTGTTTATAACAAATGCAATTTTTAATGGCGGATAAAAAAAAAAATACCCATTTCTCAGAATGAAATTCTGAATCCAATGCACCAATCGCCATATTTTTAAGAGAATATCAACGATTTTTCGCAGAAAACTCACTTCTCGACTAGACTTTACTCTGAAAAATAGGTTCGTAGACACCTAAAAAGAATTCTCTCCAAGTATGAGCTCTTAATTATAACGGGAAGGTCCTCCGCTTTACGGGTTTCTATTTTTTTCGAATAATTAGATAAAAAAATTTATATCCCGCTTCCAACTGCTTGGAAAAATATTCCGTGACATAGACTTTGTAAGAAATTGAATGCTCTACAAAAAAGGTCTCTTATGATTTTTTCAAAAACTCAACCGATCAAAAGACATTCATAGTTGAAGTTTGGCTATTTTAAGGAAAATATTCGTTTTTATTATGAATTTTATAAGTTGATGAAAAAAAATTATTTCGAATTGCGGAACTCATGGTTTTGTAGGAAATTTACTGCTCTACAAAAATGGTCTCTTATGATTTTTCGATTAAGTGAAGCCGTTACGAGATATCTATCGTCAAACATTAACGAATATCAATATTTCCAGTTTTTGATCAATGATTCGATAAATTTAAATTTAAATTATTAGTTTCCGGAAAATTTACATAAATTTGAGTTTCAATGGATAAAGAAATGTTATAAACAATTTTTTTGATATTGTTTTCAGTCTTGAGCTTGTTTCATTGCATTAGAACAAAAAATTAGAACATTTTTTTCGACATATAGCCAATGATTAGTTTAATTTCAAGTGAATGACACATTTCTTTGTCAAATTTCAATATGAAAAGTATTGAATCGAGTGAAAAAAAACCAGTATTTAACTTTTTTATACATAAATTTTTCTATTGAATTATCAATTGCAATATAATTGTCAATATTTTTAACATATCAGTACGCTATTACTATAAATAATGTCCTTTATTACAATTTGGATATGTTTTTTGATGTTCTTTGACAACTTGCAATAAGTACTGGAATTGTTCTTCGTTTTTTATCGTAATCATTGACTATATGTCGAAAAAAATGCTCTAATTTCTTGTTTTAATGCAATGAAACAAGCTCAAGACTGAAAACAATATCAAAAAAATTGTTTATAACATTTCTTTATCCATCGAAACTCAAATTTATGTAAATTTTCCTGAAACTAATAATTTAAAATTAAATTTATCGAATTATTGGTTAAAAAACTGGAAATATTGATATTCGTTAATGTTTGACGATGGATATCTCGTAACGGCTTCACTTAATCGAAAAATCATAAGAGACCATTTTTGTAGAGCAGTAAATTTCCTACGAAACCATGAGTTCCGCAATTCGAAATAATTTTTTTTCATCAACTTATAAAATTCATAATAAAAACGAATATTTTCCTTAAAATAGCCAAACTTCAACTATGAATGTCTTTTGATCGGTTGAGTTTTTGAAAAAATCATAAGAGACCTTTTTTGTAGAGCATTCAATTTCTTACAAAGTCTATGTCACGGAATATTTTTCCAAGCAGTTGGAAGCGAGATATAAATTTTTTTATCTGATTATTCGAAAAAAATAGAAACCCGTAAAGCGGAGGACCTTCCCGTTATAATTAAGAGCTCATACTTGGAGAGAATTCTTTTTAGGTGTCTACGAACCTGTTTTTCAGAGTATAAAGTCAAAAATAAATTATTCGATTTTTTTGACCCACCCTAATATATATATATATATATATATATATATTAGGGTGTCCGTTATTTCCCAAATTGGTTTTTGACTCTGCAGCGCCCCTAAAATTTTTAGTAAATGGTCCAAAAAAAAATATCCGACCGATATAAGCTCTTAATATTGATAATAACCCGTGCCACAAAGACGATTTATTTCTCATTTAAATAACATGGGGTTTTGGTACTTTTTGCAATTAATTTTTTCTTTGCAAAGCCAGTTGATAAATTGCAGCGGCATTAACTTATTTTTGTAGAAAATTGAATGCTCTACAAAAACTTTTTCTTTACATTTTTCGAAAAAATCACTTGCGTCAAAGTTATTCAAGGTCAAAGTTGAACTAGAAATAATTTTTTATTTTTTTTTGTTTTGAACAAAAAATCATCGTTATTTATAACAAAATCTATTGTTTATTGCCGAAAATATCTTATTTTGAGTATTTTTTTGCATCTGTCAATACTATTGAAAAGAGAAGAGTCGAACATTCTCAAAAAGAGATTCCGATGAATTAAAAATTTCAGATTCACAATTACTTTTATGAAAAAATAAAATTCGTGCCTACGCATGAGCATGAAAGAGAAATGTAGTATCGTGACTAGCCGGCGTCGTGTATTGACTATTGCCCTGGCGGTCCTGAATTATGGTGATTCACGGTAGTATCACGGTGAAGGTTCACGGTGATTCTACGGTGAATCACCGTGATTCAGGACCGCCAGGGTGACCATAGTCAATACACGACGCCAGCTAGTCACGATACTCCATTTCTCTTTCATGCTCATGCGTAGGCACGAATTTTATTTTTTCATAAAAGTAATTGTGAATCTGAAATTTTTAATTCATCGGAATTTCTTTTTGAGAATGTTCGACTCTTCTCTTTTCAATAGTATTGACAGATGCAAAAAAATACTCAAAATAAGATATTTTCGGCAATAAACAATAGATTTTGATATAAATAACGATGATTTTTTGTTCAAAACAAAAAAAATAAAAAATTATTTCTAGTTCAACTTTGACCTTGAATAACTTTGACGCAAGTGATTTTTTCGAAAAATGTAAAGAAAAAGTTTTTGTAGAGCATTCAATTTTCTACAAAAATAAGTTAATGCCGCTGCAATTTATCAACTGGCTTTGCAAAGAAAAAATTAATTGCAAAAAGTACCAAAACCCCATGTTATTTAAATGAGAAATAAATCGTCTTTGTGGCACGGGTTATTATCAATATTAAGAGCTTATATCGGTCGGATATTTTTTTTTGGACCATTTACTAAAAATTTTAGGGGCGCTGCAGAGTCAAAAACCAATTTGGGAAATAACGGACACCCTAATATATATATATATATATATATATATATATACATATATAAATTTTTTAACGAATGGTATTTTTGAACTCTACTCAACTAATCATGATAGTTTATAACGAAACTCCTTGAAAAATCGATCATGAGGACAAATACAATAGTTAGATTTTTAATAAAATCTACCTAATAAGACAGAAATTAAGTCTTATTTTTAGTCTTGAATTTTGTCTTACTTTTTGTCTTAATTTTTATCTTAATTGTAGTCTTGAATTTTGTCTTATTTTAGCTCTCAATTTTTATCTTACTTTTTGTCGTGAATTTTGTTTTATTTTATGTCTTAATTTTTATCTTATTGATAGTCTTGAATTTAGTCTTAACTTTTGTCTTACTTTCTATCTCATTTTTAGTCTTGAATTTCATCTTAATTTCCTTTCCTTTAACCTTCACACGTCCCTATTTTATCGTTTTGAGGCCTAAATGATAATAATAACCAAAATATCTGGTATTTTGTTAACTTCCCGCTTAGAAAATCGATGATTCTCAAAAATTTTAACTTCCTGCTTAGAAAATCAATGATTTTCAAAAATTTCGGGAAGTTATTGTTTTCACCCTGATTTTCGAAAATCAAGTTTCCATCAGATGTCGATGTTTTGAGGTCCTAGGAAGCTATTCTGACTATTTTCAGAATTATGTCCGATTGCGCGCGCCCGCGTGTGTGTGTGTTTGTGTGAATGGTCTATAACTTTTTAACTAATGAATCGATTTGGATGTTTAAGGCAGCAATCGAATGAGCTTGTTGGCCATCAACTTTCCTGAAAATTTCAGATCATTTGGTCATGTAGACTCGAAAATATTGGCGAATTTCGAAAAAAAAAAAATTTTTTTTTGAGTTTTTTATTGATTTCTAAGAAACAAATTAAAAGATCAACTTCAAAATCTAATCAGCTCTAGAACTCAATAAAACGCATCGAATGCTGCCTTAAACATCTCAATCGGTTAATTTGTTCGGGAGATATCGTTGGAGAAAGAAATGGTAAAAAATCTTTTTTTTCAAATATCTTCAAGACGGCTAAATCGATCGCTTTCAACTTCTAGTCAGCTTTAGAATTCAATAAAACGCGTCGATTGCCACCTCAAACGTCAAAATTGGTTAATTAGCTCAAAACATATCAGCGTTGAAAAGTTAAAAAAATAATATTCTATGTCATTTTTTCCAGATAAATCAAAATGTACTGTACTAAAATGTGCCTAAAATCTTACAAACTTTTTCTCTTTATGGTCTCTTTTGATCATCATATAATGCCATCAAACTTGTTCTTTAGTTTAAACCATATTATCAACGAAAAAATCGAAAAACACGGTTTTTAATAATTTTCTCGGATATTTTATATATTATTGCTCTGACCTAAGCCAAAACTCATTTAAATCTTGATTTCGATCACTGAAATTGATTTCTGCCTTAATACATTTAGTTTATTGAACATAATCGGAAATCAAAATTTAAAAACCGCTTGCTCATTAATGATTTTCGATTCTTAAACTTTTAAACTTTAGCATAAAGCGTAACTTGTTAGAGTTTGAAAAGCTCATAAAAAAACAATCGCACACAAAAAGATTTTCGAGCTCGAAAATATAGTCACATTAATATTTTCGAGCTCCTGGAGCTCGAAAACAGCGGGAAGTTTTGGGGCTGGGCCGCAGGGCCAACCGACACCCGGATTTTTGGTTCTCGCTTCTTGAGGACTTTTCTTGACTTCCTATGCAACATAGCAATTTTCCCTATGATGACATTAAAATTTTTTCCCATTCCAACATGAGTATTTTTACTGCGTGGATATTGTTACTACTAAAACGTGGTGTCTAAAAAATTTTTTTTCATTTCGATACTTTTTAATCATAACCGGCGCCAAAAATCCCTGTGTTACTTTATGATTAAAGAGTATTTGAAATTATTAGAAATTTTTAATCATGACCGAATTTTTTTTAATCATAACCGGTGCCAGAAATTCTAATGTTATTTTATGATTAAAAAGTATTTAAAATGATTTGAAATTCTGAATCCTGACCGAATCATTTGTGATCATCACTAATGACAAGAACCTTTACTTCTTCCGAATGCTCTTACATAATACGAATATGACTAAAAATAATTTGCAATTATTCGAAACTTTAAATCACTCTGAAAACTGGTCATTTTTTAGAATATAATTGAAAATATACCCGGGAAAAAATGTTCAGACATGATCATGTCTGAAGTGTTCAGTACATTGAGGCCTGATTATGCATGACCATACCTGTTCATATCTGATTCATCCTGATATATATGGAATTAAATTTAAGAAACTTAGTTATAATTGTATGCAACTAACTTAGTTATAATTACACGGAAAAAAATAAACTTAGAAAATTAGTGTTTGAAATAATAACCCGGAACCTGGGTTCCAATATAGGAAATTTTAACATTCCAAATAGTAAATTTCATAATACGTGTCGTCAATTCTTCAAGTATCAGTTACGATTTTTAAAGTTTGAATATTAATTTTTCTTGCATAGACTATAAATTTTAATGCTTATCCAGTTATCTCATAATTATTCACATTTCAATTATAAATGGAAAAATTACTATTTAGAATGATGGTATTTACTGATCATTTTATCATTAGATTACTTGTCGTTTCTAAATTTGTTTAGTTCATTTTTTCCGTGTATATATAGCTAACGTAGTTATAATTATATATAACTTATACGTAATTTTACATAACTGAATACCAAAAATTCAAAATTAATGAAATAGATATAAAATTTTGTTGACTAAGAATCTATAGTGTATAATTACTTTATATTACTTGAAGTTCAAACGAAACGTACTCTTCAAGTTGGTCTCTTAGGTTGACGGATAGCGGGTTAAACACGCTAGTCTTTTGGAGAACTGTCGAAAAGCCAAAAAAATCGACGATTGAAATGAGATAATAATGGATTACTTGTACCACAAATTTCCTATTCAATTCAACCGAGTTGTAATGTCAATAATGATATTACTGAGGTAAAAGACCCACCTATTGCTCTTCAAGCTCGAAAATACTTTTGGATGCCGTTGTTTTCGGAAAAAAACGTTTTTGACCATTTTTTCTCCAACGATATCTCTCAAACGAATTGAATGATTAAAACGGTTAAGGTGGCAATCGACGCATTTTATTGATTTTTAGAGCTGGTCAGATTTTGAAATTGATCGATTCAACTTTTTTGTAGATGTTCGAAAAAAAAAAAATCTGGGCATCGGTTGACCCTGCGGGCCAGCCCCAAAACTTCCCGCTGTTATCGAGCTCAAGGAGCTCAAAAACATCGTTGTAAATACATTTTCGAGCTCTTCGAGCTCGAAAATACTTTTGCATGCCATTATTTTTGAAAAAAACAGTTTTTAGCATTTCTTTCTCCCGCGATAACTCTCAAACGAATTATCCGATTTTGATGTTTAAGGTGGCAATCGACGAGTTTTAATAAATTCTAAAGCTGATTAGATTTTTGGATTGTTTGGTTGAGTCGTTTCAAAGATATTCGCAAAAAACTGTTTTTTACCATTTCTTTCTCCAACGATATAGTCTAGTCGAAAAGATGAAAACCTGCGAAAAATAGTTACAAGTCTCCTAAAAATATGGTTGATGGCTTAAACGATCCGGAATGGCGTCCAGAAAAAAGAGTTTTTTGGATTTTTTTAGCATAACAAAATTACAATTGTTATTAACAAAAAACCGTTAAAAAAATTAGTCGTCCAGCTTTTTGGCAAAATCTCAAAAAGTATAAGTGATAACTCAAATATTAAAAAAGTTTCTGAAAGAGCAGAAAATTTTAGTAAAAAAGTTCTCGACTCCCCGAATTGTAGCTCCAATATATATAATTTTTATTTAACGTTGAAAATTGGCTTTTGCGCGGCAGTTGAGGCATGCGCGCGCCGCCGCTTTAGTGAGCGTAGTTGTTAAATAATTTTTTTATGCAATGAAATATTAATTTAAAAATTTCAAAAAATTCTGGTGTCATCTAGACACTTCAAAGAATACGATTCCGCGGTATTAAAAGTTGTATCACCATTTTTCAAAAAGTTATTTGATTGTTAATTAACATTTTTTTTACGGGTATGTGTTGTCATAAAAGGCGGTGTAAAAGTTTAAATAATTAATCTATAAATTTTTTATTTCTTGGAGCCCTTTTTATAAACATACTCAACAAGATGACGTGAAAAAAGTTTATAAAATATTTTTATTTCATTAGTTATTAATTTTTAAAGTAACAAAAAAATTAAAAATTTAAATAATGTATGTTAAATAATTTTTTTCTTTGAATCTTAAGCTATTACTGATTTCATATCCTTGTTAAGCATTATATGATTACTTTTTAAATTTTTTCATGCCATTTGTTTATAAATTTTTTGTAAACAAATGGATTAATTAAATATTTTTGAAAAATTTTTTTTCACCATATTGTTTGCGTTTAAAAATAATGATTTTTAAAAAAAAATTTTTCTTAAAAACAATATCTTATTGTTTATAATCGTTTTTCATATTTTCATTATTTAAATAAATAATTAAGGAATCGATTTTTTTAAAAATCATGATTTGCATTTCTAAATATAATGGCAAAAAAAATTTTTTTTTTTCAACAATTCATTCATTTATTTTTTAAACAATTTGTTATAAACAATTTTTTTTTTTTCATTGTAATTTTTTTCTAGAACATAAAAAAATGACAAAAACAGCAACCTGCAACAATATGGTAAAAAAAATTTTTTTCAATTTTTTAAAAAACATTTGGATTTTGTAGCACGACAAAGTCCAAGCACTGACTCGATTTGTCAACAAACAAATTGCTGTAACTTTGCAACTATTGCAGATACAGTTTTCGACCTTCAAGTCGTTTTTATACAGTATGAGTTAAGCTTTCTTATCAATCTTTAAACTAACGTTTATCTGCTATAGTTCTCCAACTACACGCATTTATTTATAAAAATTAGTATCTTTTATTTCTTACAATGCTTTTATCTCATTAACAAATAATGTTATGACAAATATGCTTCAGGACTTTTTTGTGACCTGATTACTAAACTATTCAAATATATTTTTTTTATATTTTTAACCTTATTTGTTTATGAGATTTTTAAATTCATTTAAATTAATTTCTATTTTTACTCTGATTTTTAAAATGTCTAAAGTACATAGCGATTGAAACTATCAATTTTTGCTGTTTATTACATTGTTTAAGTCAACCTCACAATTTAATTTACTATTATTCTCATTGTAGCATAGAATATGGTTGTTGGTTTGAAATTCTTAACTATTTGATGTTTGCCAAATGAAAACTTTATATCTATGGGTAATATGAATCATTTTTTGATGAATGTTGCTTATTATTCTCACGATTTATCCCCAATCTTCTGCTTTCGATTTGTTTCCAGAATAAATCAGAGTAAAAATAGAAATTAATTTAAATGAATTTAAAAATCTCATAAACAAATAAGGTTAAAAATATAAAAAAAATATATTTGAATAGTTTAGTAATCAGGTCACAAAAAAGTCCTGAAGCATATTTGTCATAACATTATTTGTTAATGAGATAAAAGCATTGTAAGAAATAAAAGATACTAATTTTTATAAATAAATGCGTGTAGTTGGAGAACTATAGCAGATAAACGTTAGTTTAAAGATTGATAAGAAAGCTTAACTCATACTGTATAAAAACGACTTGAAGGTCGAAAACTGTATCTGCAATAGTTGCAAAGTTACAGCAATTTGTTTGTTGACAAATCGAGTCAGTGCTTGGACTTTGTCGTGCTACAAAATCCAAATGTTTTTTAAAAAATTGAAAAAAATTTTTTTTACCATATTGTTGCAGGTTGCTGTTTTTGTCATTTTTTTATGTTCTAGAAAAAAATTACAATGAAAAAAAAAAAATTGTTTATAACAAATTGTTTAAAAAATAAATGAATGAATTGTTGAAAAAAAAAAATTTTTTTTTGCCATTATATTTAGAAATGCAAATCATGATTTTTAAAAAAAAATCGATTCCTTAATTATTTATTTAAATAATGAAAATATGAAAAAAACGATTATAAACAATAAGATATTGTTTTTAAGAAAAAATTTTTTTTTTAAAAATCATTATTTTTAAACGCAAACAATATGGTGAAAAAAAATTTTTCAAAAATATTTAATTAATCCATTTGTTTACAAAAAATTTATAAACAAATGGCATGAAAAAATTTAAAAAGTAATCATATAATGCTTAACAAGGATATGAAATCAGTAATAGCTTAAGATTCAAAGAAAAAAATTATTTAACATACATTATTTAAATTTTTAATTTTTTTGTTACTTTAAAAATTAATAACTAATGAAATAAAAATATTTTATAAACTTTTTTCACGTCATCTTGTTGAGTATGTTTATAAAAAGGGCTCCAAGAAATAAAAAATTTATAGATTAATTATTTAAACTTTTACACCGCCTTTTATGACAACACATACCCGTAAAAAAAATGTTAATTAACAATCAAATAACTTTTTGAAAAATGGTGATACAACTTTTAATACCGCGGAATCGTATTCTTTGAAGTGTCTAGATGACACCAGAATTTTTTGAAATTTTTAAATTAATATTTCATTGCATAAAAAAATTATTTAACAACTACGCTCACTAAAGCGGCGGCGCGCGCATGCCTCAACTGCCGCGCAAAAGCCAATTTTCAACGTTAAATAAAAATTATATATATTGGAGCTACAATTCGGGGAGTCGAGAACTTTTTTACTAAAATTTTCTGCTCTTTCAGAAACTTTTTTAATATTTGAGTTATCACTTATACTTTTTGAGATTTTGCCAAAAAGCTGGACGACTAATTTTTTTAACGGTTTTTTGTTAATAACAATTGTAATTTTGTTATGCTAAAAAAATCCAAAAAACTCTTTTTTCTGGACGCCATTCCGGATCGTTTAAGCCATCAACCATATTTTTAGGAGACTTGTAACTATTTTTCGCAGGTTTCTATCTTCTCGACTAGACTAATAACTCTCGAACGAATTATTCGATTTAGATGTTTGAGGTGGCAATCGACGCGTTTTATTGAGTTCTAGAGCTGATTAGATTTTGAAGTCGATCGTATAAGTCGTTTTCGAGAAATCAATAAAAAACTAAAAAAAAAAATTTTTTTTTTTCGTAATTGGCCAATATCTTCGAGTCTACTTGGTCAAATGATCTGAAATTTTCAGAAAAGTTGATGGCCAAAAAACTCTTTCGATTGCCGCCTTAACCATCCAAATCGGTTTATTAGTTAACAAGTTATAAAGAGTTTACATACATACATACACACACACACACACACACACGTACATACAGACACTCGGACATCATTCTAAAAATAGTCAGAATAGCTTCCTAGGACCTCAAAACGTCAACACCTGATGAAAACTCGATTTTTGAAAATCGGGGTGAAAACAATAACTTCCCGAAATTTTTGAAAATCATCGATTTTCTAAGCGGGAAGTTAAAAAAAACGTTTTTTACTATTTCTTACATCAACAATATCTTTCTTCAACTAATTAACCGATTAAGACGATTGAGGTAGAAATCGACGCATTTTATCGAGTTCTAAAGCTAATCAAATTTTAAAATTGATATATCAAGTCGTTTTTGAGAAATTCCAAAAAAACTAAAAATAAATTTCTTTTTTAATTCTTTCGTTAACGGTTTCTTTTGAACGAATGAACCGATTTTGATGGTTTAGGTGGCATTTGACGCGGCTTGTCAAGTTTTAGAACTGATTAGATTTTGGAGTCAACCCATCGAGTGAATTGAAACTTATTAAAAAAATTTTTTTTTTTAATTTTATTTTTGAAACATCTCCGAACGCACCCTACTGATTAAGCTCAAATTTTCGCTGGTTATAGTAGTTAACAAACCGCGTCGAATGACACCTTGACGATTAAAATCGGTTCATCCGATCAAAAGTTACAGATATTTACAAACGTACATACGTACATACGTACATACACTCATACATACACTTAGACATCTTGAAATTAGTCAGAATAGCTTCATAGAACCTCAAAACGTCGAGATCTGATAGAAATTCGATTTTCGAAAATCGGACCAAAACCAATAACTTCCCGAATTTTTGAAAATTTCCAATTTTTTAGCGGGAAGTTAAAAAATATTTTAGCTATAAGTGGCTGAGGAAGCCATGTTTAAGTAGATTGTAACCAACTTACGTTAGGAGGTACGGCGATTAAATCTGTGCAATAATTATCATGTAAATAAAAAATTGTAACTAAAAATATATGCATAGATCAATATTCAATTAAAATGTATTTTAATACATTAATAAAACATATTAAAATGAGTTTTGTTGTTGAAATTTGAGGGTCAATAACGGCTTAATTTCGAACGTATGACGGAGTTGTTGACCCTAAAATTCTAACTTACTACAAGCGAGGTTATCTGTTTTATCAAATGTCTATAAAATGTAAAAATAACAATATTTATAGTCCTCATCAATTATTTCCGACTATTTTCCATAATACAGTGATAAATTAACATTTAATATTCATTTTTATAAATAAGATCATAATTAGATTTTGAAAGTACATTCTTGGAGTGATAAAATTATTGTAAAAATAATGTCAATTTCGATAGTATTTAAATTGTTAGGACTCTTTTAGTTGATTAGTAATTATATTATGAAAAAATTATTTTTTTTATTGTTCTTTTATTCAAGTTTAAAAACAAAGACAACGAGCTACGATGAAAAACAATGAGAACAGGCGTTAGTCAAAGTGACTTAATTGTTTATATTTTATATATGAAAAAACTGTGTTTTTTGTTATAATAAATATTCAATTTATTTATCTAAATAATAATTTTAGTTTATTCAAACTTAGTAAGTGCTTCATAACCTAATCATGGCTTATGTAATTTGAGGGTCAGAAACAAGGCCACTGTGAGGGTCAGAAACTGGGTGTCTAAATGTCAATTTAAATTATTAATCCAATTCAAGTAATTATTTTACGCGCAGAATTTGACAAATCCTAAACTAGTCGATAAAATTATTATTTTTCTCATTAAGTTAAATCTTACATTAATTATTATAGTATAACCTCCACCTGCATTCTAAAAAGATCAGAAACTAAGCCCCTTACTTCAATTGCAAACCAGACATAGTTGAGAATGGAAGTTTGAATAAGTTTATAAGACTAACAAATGACTCTGGAGTTCAAGATAATGATTCTTATACTGATACTAATAATAATTATGGCGTCGGTTTAGTTCTGATAGGTAGAAAGTTCAGATCGATACACGAAGAAAAACGGACCTTCATAGTCTGCGAATTTTGATTATGCAAACTTGAAACAGGAAATGGAGTCACCAAAATATTATATGCTGCACTACAAAAAATATTATACACTTAAAATTTATTGATGAATTGTAGTAAAAATTATTCGTTTATAATAGGAATTATAGTAGAAAATATAAGATTTTCAGGGGCTCACAATATTAATTTTAGTATACAGCACGGTAATTCTTGGTGACTCAACTTCCTGTTCCGACTTGATCTAAATTGAATTTATATCATCTGAAAATTTTTTAATACCTATTTGAAAATATTACGAAAAAAATTTTTTCAGAAAATTTCAGCCCTCAATTTTTAGTCCTTTCGCCACTATTCTTATGGCCGTATGCAAAATCAGGTCGATAAGATTTTTCAACGTGTGTTTATGTAATTTGATGCGAGGAAACCGATTTTGATAGTTAAAAAGTTGTACGGTGGTCCAGTCTTTGTTATAAACAATTAAATTGTTTAAACTTAAATTACAAGAAAACTATTATTGATAACTCTTAAATAATTACAAAATTAGCTTTTTGGCATCAAAATACATAAATAATGCCTGAATCATCTTTCGTCTATCTCTATTATTTATTAAGATATAACGTTTTAAAAACTACAAACTTTTTGCCAGGTCCATTTAGCTCAAAATTGCGCGCACATCCACAGCGTATGAAGCGCGCAGGCGTCTAAATTCAAATGTCGTTTCCTCTGCTTGCATTTATTATTGTAATAAAATGTATAATCATTCAATTAAAAAATAATAATAATAATAATAATTAGTATTAATAGTAATGCTAGTAATAGTAACAATGATAGTTTCAATAATAATTACAATAATTACAATAATTTCATTTTTGCTCAATACAATAAATTGTTATATATTATAAATAATAATAACAATAAAATTTGACGTAAATGGTTGTCCACAAAATATATTATTTCAAATACCGTAATTGTATTATATTTTAACATTTAGCATTTATAATAAAAAAAATTTCTATGTAATTCGGCGTCTCATAAATTCTCAGAATTTAACTGGTTCGAGTTGAGGTAAAAATTATTATTATTTTTTAATTGAATGATTATACATTTTGTATTTTTTAAAACGTTATATCTTAATAAATAATAGAGATAGATGAAAGATGATTCAAGCATTAATTGTGTATTTTGATGCCAAAAAGCTAATTTTGTAATTATTTAAGAGTTATCAATAATAGTTTTCTTGTAATTTAAGTTTAAACATTTTAATTGTTTATAACAAAAAACTGGACCACCGTACAACTTTTTAACTATCAAAATCGGTTTCCTCGCATCAAATTACATAAACACACGTTGAAAAATCTTATCGACCTGATTTTGCATACGGCCATAAGAATAGTGGCGAAAGGACTATTTGATTTTGAGAACTTTACTTATTTATGAAAGTTTACCATTTATTTAACATGTGAATCTAAGATTTTTTTATTTAATTATATACAACTTAACTACATTTTGTGTTAGTCCACTGTCCATAGGCAGTAATTAGAAGGGATTCCTTGTTCTTCAAAAGTTTCTATAGGAGCATATGTGTGACGACGGATTCCCCCGATAGAAAATCCTAGTCAATTTTCAATAATTTTTTATTGTTTTTCGAGTTTTTGGTAAATAGATAGACTCACAGCAAAGAAGTAAATGACAATTTTATAAGAAATTTAATTCTATTCATCAAAGGTTCTTTGATTCTAACTCGTTGTGTTAAGGTAGTTGTTGCGTGGATTAATTTAATGTAGGATTTTTATAAAAATTTACCTGATTGTTCTTTGATTGACTACGAATCATATGAGACTAATCTGAGTAACATTGACCATCCCAATTTTATGAAAAACGATTTCAAAATATTGCTATTTTAACACAGGCTCTTATGGAGAATAGCGATTTACGGGCAATGTTTTTTTAATAAAATCAAAACGCAATGTAGGATCATTCTAAAAATTTTGTGTGTTATCGAAACTAAAATTATAAACTATATAAAGAAAAATGAAAATTATTGACCACGTCGTTTCTGAAATATAATTCATTAAACCTTGAAACTTTTTAAAAATTTCAAAGATGTACCAAAACAGTGGTGCGATGTGGCAACAGCGCTTATATTATAGCCAAATAGGCGCGGGAAAATACAAACAGACACATAATAAAAAAAGCTAACCAATGAATAAAATTAATTAATTATTCTACTATTCAAAAAAAATTAATCAATAATATTAAATTTTTGTAAATTTATAAAAGGCTATCGTTTTATAAATTTATTTTTTCAAACAAAATAAAAATAATTTAACATTTATTTTTTATTTATTCTAAAAATAAATAAATTGTTCGACATACAAATGCTCTCTTACTTAAAGATTTCGTTTATTGATAACTTTTCAGCGTTTATTATAAATTAAATAGAAAAATAATAAAATTTATTAATTAATAATAAGTAAACGTTCATACATTTCTAATAATTTAATAATAAATAGCTTAGTTTATTTTCACGGTTAATTTGGTTATGTCTTACGACTACATTAATAAAAATATTACGGAACACAAAAAAGATGCACAGTAACAGCGAACGGCGTTGCCACGATCACTTCTCGAATATTATGGATGTATGTGTATATAAACGTATTGATACTACTTGGATGTATGTAAGAGCATATGACTGTACTTTTACAAAAGTTTCCAATGAGCGGCGTTCAACTAACCGCTTCAGTTATGCTGTTCTTTTAATTCGGTATGCTATACTTTTGAACGTGACTACCTCGAAACAACTACCTTAATAGTTTAGGAGGTATAGAAAGAATCGAATGTTTCAAAACCTAAATAAACTTGATAATATGAAAACATTGTAAGTTTTAAAAGATTCGATTTTTTATATCTCCTAAACTATCAACACTACGAGTTTGACTCAAAGGACCTTATTTGTAAAGAATTCAATTTACTATGAAATTGTCATTTGCACACTTCGAGCGCGAAAGCGTTGAGGGTGCTGTACTGTCAAAAAGCCTAGATAGCCCGATGCACTCATATAAAATTGACTCTGTTATTCTTATGACGCAATGAATACATTCAAGTTGGGCATTTGTAAAAACTAAAAATTCTATTGAATATAATAAATATATTTTTAGATTGGTATACTTCAATTTCCATGAAAAAGGACGCGATTAAAAGTTTTTTCACAGCAACGTCCGCTTGTCCGCACAAAGTTCGTCAGACGCAATTAATAACCTCAAACTATTTTTTTTAAGTTTCCGTTCATCCTTGAGACGACCTTTGTCAAAATTCGATCACGAAATACTTACCAGACAAAAAATATTAACAAAAGTCGATGAATTTCCTGAGATTTTTCTGTAAATTTATCGTCTATGTGTATATCTTTGTTTTTTATGTGGGAATTCAGATACATTTCACTCTTTCTTACACATTTTTGGTATATACTCTGATTTTTCTGTCAATATAACTCTTAACAGCGCCACGGTATAAAATCAGAAAACCGAAAAATTGAAATGAAAAGTCAACTGTCGATAATATAGTTTTTTTCAAATGTTAACCGTGCATTCTAAAATATAAATTTTTTTTTTTCCCACTCAAATAATCATTGGAGTATATTATATTATTTGACTGTATGAGAGTAACACCAGAATAAAAAATCGGTCTGTCGGTTGACCCTGCGGGCCAGCCCCAAAACTTCCCGCCCATTTCGAGCTTCTTGAGCTCGAAAATATTGTCAGAAATACAGCTTCGAGCTCAAAGAGCTCGAAAATACTTTTGCATGCCGTTGTAATTGAAAAAAACGTTTTTTACCATTTCTTTCTCTCACAAGATTTCATTGACAAATGATTTGATATTCATGTTTGAAGCAGCAATCGACCCGTTTTGATAAAGTTTAAAACTGATCAGATTTTGAAATCGTTTGGTTTAGTTAGTTTAAAGATATTTGCAAAAAACCGTTTTTCACCGTTTCTTTTTTCCAAGATACTTAGAAAAATAACCCGATTTTGATGGTTGAGCTAGCAATCGACGCCTTTTACTAAATTCTGGAGCTGATCAGATTTTAGAATCGTTTCCTTCAAGTGTTTCAAAGATATTCGGAAAAAACTGTTTTTTATCGTTTCTTTCTCCCACGATAACTCTAAGACAAATGATCCGATTTCGATGGTTGAGGTGGCAATCGACGCGTTTTAATAAACTCTAAAGCTGATCAAATTTCGAAATTGTTTAGTTCAGTTGTTTCAAATATATTCGCAAAAAACCATTTTTCACCATTTCTATTTCACACGATAACTCTAGAACGGATTATCCGATTGAGATGGCTAAGGACGAAATCGACGTGTCTTACTAAGCCCGAGAGCTGATTAGATTTTGAAGTCAATCGTTAGACTCGTTTCTGAGAAATCAATAAAAAACTAAAAAAAAAATTTTTTTTTCGTAATTCGTCAATATTTTCGAGTCTACGTAATGAAATGATCTAAAATTTTCAGAAAAGTTGATGGCCATCAAGCCTTTTCGATTGCCGCCTCAACCATCCAAATCGATTCATTAGTTAAAAAGTTATAGCCCGGTCACACACACACACACACACACACACACACACACACACACACACACACACACACACACACACACACACACACACACACACACACACACACACACAAACACATACATTAGAGTGTCTCAAAAAATCGAATATTTTTTTTTTTTTCATTGAACCTTGAGAAATCGTCAGAGTATCTCTAAAAGAAGATCCTCTGAAAATATGAGCTCTTAATTTTAATATTTAGAGGTGGCGTTTCGTAATTTTCTATTTCCCATTTATATAACACAGGAAAATTTTTTTTTAAACTTTGGAATTTTGTAACGTGATGACGAGCTACTTAATAAGTAAAATCAAACAGTGCCCTTATGGGAAATTAAGTGCTCTACAAAAAAGTTCTAATTGACATTTTGCGTAAGTCAAGCCGTTTCAAAGATATCGAGCCTCAAACTTCAGACTGTTAAACTTACGCTTTGTTTTTTATGATTTGTCCGGGAAAAATAACATAAAATGTTATTTTTTGAATTTTTAATTATATATCTTTCGAACTAATAGATCGATTTTGACGTTTGAGGTGGCAATCGGCGCGTTTTATTAAATTCTAGAGCTGATTAAAATTTGGAATCGATCGCGTGAGTCGTTTCGAAGATATTTAGAAAAAACCGTTTTTCACCATTTCTATCTCCCGCGATAACTCTCAAACGAATTATCCGATTTTGATGTTTGAGGTGGCAATCGACGCGTTTTTTTGAGTACTAGAGCTGATTAGATTTTGAAGTCGATCGTATAAGTCGTTTCTGAGAAATCAATAAAAAACTAAAAAAAAAAATTAATTTTTTTTCGTAATTCGCAGATATTTTCGAGTCTATTCGATCAAATGATCTAAAATTTTCAGGAAAGTTGATGGCCAACAAGCTCTTTCAATCGCCGCCTTAAAAATCCAAATCGGTTCATTAGTTCAAAAGTTACATAGAGTTTACATACACACACACACACACACACACACACACATACACACCCCACACACACACACATACATACACACACTCGGACATCATTCCGAAAATAGTCAGAATAGCTTCCTAGGACCTCAAAACGTCGACATCTGATGAAAACTCGATTTTCGAAAATCGGGGTGAAAACATTAACTTCCCGAAATTTTCGAAAATCGTCGATTTTCTTAGTGGGAAGTTAAAACTATTCGATTTTTTTGAGACACTCTAACATACATACATACAGACACTCGGACATCATTCTAAAAACAGTCAGAATAGCTTCCTAAGACCTCAAAACGTCGACATCTGCTGAAATTTCGATTTTTGCAAATCGGGGTGAAAACAATAACTTCCCGAAATTTTTGAAAATCATCGATTTTTGCTGTAAGTCTAGCTATTTACTAGGAAAACGCAGAAAACCATATAAAACTAATAAAAATTGACTGAAGGATTTTTTATCGGGAGAATCCATCGTAACACAAATGTTATTATAGGAACTCTTGAAGGGCAAGCAATCCTCTATAATGACTGCCTATGAACAGTGAACGAACACAAAATGTAACTAAATTCTACATAATTTAATAGAAAAATCTTAGATTTACATGTTAAATAAACAGGAAAATTTCAAAATTAATTAGCGAATTCTTGAAATTAAAGTTGAGAGCTGAAATTTTGTGAGAATTGTTTTTTCAATGTGTACAATAATATTTTGACAAGGGGCTTGAAAAAAAATAGTCATCTCAAATGAAGCACCCAAAGTTTTCAAAAAAAAGGAAAGTATTGGTTTCAATCCGATTTTTGAAAATCGAATTTATATAAGATCTTGACGGTTTGAGGTTCTAGAAAGTAATTCTGACTAATATAAGATAATGTCCGAGTGTACGTATGTTCGTATGCATCTAAATATTCTGTAACTTTTGAACGAATGAATCGATTTGGCTTTTTAAAGAGGCGTTTGAAGCGGTTCATTTATTCCGAAAATTTTTGAGAAACTGAGCATGATCAGTTCAGCACGTTCAAAGATATTTCAAAAGTAGAATTTTTTTAAAAATGTTTTTTTTTTTTTTTGGATAACTTCTAATGAACTCAATGAATTGATTCTGTCACGATATTTTAATATCGTGGCAGTCTCGCATCAGGTCGGGGAACAACAGGGGGCAGCACACGCTGCTCACACGTCTCATCCGACCCATTGTTATTATAATTATTTGTTTATATATAAGATTTTGTTCTAATTATTGTGTTAATATTATTTTATTGATTTCATAGGTATAAATTGTATTTAACTCAGGAGATTTCACTGAGTAATTCAAGTATATACTTGAATTTCTACAGTGCTGGTAAGAATAGTTGCGCATTTTATTCATATGCTTATTATTATTGTTATTATTTTGATTAGTTGGCGCATGCGCGTCAACGCAACAGTTGGCGTTCGTCAATTTATTTATTATAAATAAAGTTACTAATTTTATGGGTAAATCATTAGTTGATTTATCGTTATTTCATATTAATAATTAATTATAAAAGAGACAATTGGCCAGTTAGCGTCGGGAACTGGATAAATTACACGGCCCAAGTTGTATTATGGTGGTGGTACTGTGGGAAAATAACATGCAACAGTGATATATCTCCATTTGGTTGAAGTGAGATATATGACAAGATGGCGCCAGCCTAGGTGCCGGCATGAGATTCACGTGCTGCCGTGGTCAGACGTGAGGTGGTCTCTGTAAGAGTAGCGTGTGTGCTCTGTTACATTAACTTAATTATACATTTGTCGCCATTTGGTATTTGAGTGAGAATATAAATCCATTGGCAATTTTTTGAGTTTTGGTAATAGCATAGAGGGAAAATACATTTACCGTATTATAGTGCAACCAAGGGAGTTGAATAATACGTAAACTGTAAGTACTTTTTGGCTAGTACATTGGCGTGTAATTTTGGTTCCCGCGTTGATGATCATTTGTTATTGCATAAGAGTAAAAGAGATAGTGAATACAGCGTATTAAAATTTTCCCATAAGCATATGATGGAATGCGTGACTATTGTGCCCAGAAGGTAATAATACAACCAGATGAAATATTCAATATTATTTTATTATTGCCAGATATTGAGTGTGATAAATATTTGGTTATTTTTTTATTATTTACTGCTTAATTATTATTTTCTCCGTAATTATTATATTTTTATTATCACGTGTGAGTGATACCAAAATTTAAGATATTAGTTTATGTAATTATTATCAATTTGGAGTATTATTATTATATTATTATTTTGTGATTATTATTTTGTGAATATTGTAAGATATTCACCAGTGGTTCAATTGCACGAAATATTTACTTGAAATATTTCAAGCTTATTTTGAGATTATAGTTTAGCTTATGAATATCACGTGTGAGTGATATCATTATTTACATGCGAGAAAGCTACTTTGTGTTTAAGATGTTTACTGTCTATTCTTTATTGGTATTATTTTATTTGTAAACGTTTACCAGTATTATTTTGTAAGTGAATTATGATTATTTTATTTTGATATTGTTATTTCGGATATGCGATACAATTGAATATTCATTTACTATTTAAATATAATTTGAACAAATGGTCATCAACCCGGTAGTTCTTTAGATTTTATTTATTTACATTACTACTATCTTTTTCTTGCTTCCTCTTCCTAAAATCTGAAATCGTTACCTTGTCATTTATTTTATTTTCATTTCTCCGTTGGTTTTATTTTGGTTTTTGAATTTTGTTCGTGGGGCACACGAACTGGCGCCCAACCAGGATTTCTAACCCAGCCTGAGCAGAGCTGCGGGTCCAGGGAGATTCAGGATATCTCCAGGTGGGATTTTTGTTTTGTTATTATTTTATTTTCAGTTTTTCAACCAACGGAGAGCCATAACGGCTATTGAGCGCCGACCACACTCCGCCGTGGGACGCGTGAAATAGAAGAGAACGTTATAATTCCAAAACCTAATCAGCCCTGAAACTTTATAAGCCGCGTCGTATGCCACCTCAACCATTAAAATCAATTCATTAGTTCAAGAGAAACCGTTGTCGATAGAATTTCGAAAAAGTGTTTTTTCTAATAAAATTCAAATTGTCGAGCTAATTGTTGAAAGTTTTTGTTTAAATGTCAGTGATTAGAAAATAACAATTTAGTTCATTTCTCCCGGAAAACTCATAATATTACAAATCAAATGTTTCCAAAATTTTTTTTAATGTTAAAGATCGAAAATCTGCCTCAAATGCATTTTTGAACGTAAAAATCAGTTCAATATTTCCAAGGATGTTGCTGATATAAAATAAAGAAAAACAACGATTTATCTTAGTTTTGTAACTTTCCGCTAAGAAAATTGAAAATTTTAAAAAATTCGGAAAGTTATTGGTTTTGGTCCAATTTTCAAAAATCGAATTTCTATCAGATCTCGACGTTTTGAGGTTCTATGAAGCTATTCTGACTAATTTCAAGATGTCCAAGTGTATGTAGGAGTATATGTACGTACGTACGTTTGTAAATATCTGTAACTTTTGAACGAATGAACCGATTTTAATCGTCAAGGTGTCATTCGACACGGTTTGTTAAATACTATAACCAGTGAAAATTCGAGTTCAATCAGTAGGGTGCGTTCTGAGATGTTTCAAAAATAACATTTTTTCAAAAATGTTTTTTTTGAATAACTTTCAATTCGCTCGATGGATTGACTCCAAAATCTAATCAGCTCTAAAACTTTATAAGCCGCGTCGAATGCTACCTAAACCATTAAAATTGGTTTATTCGTCCAAAAGAAACCGTTAACGAAAAAATTAAAAAAATCGGTCTGTCGGTTGACCCTACGGGCCAGCCCCAAAACTTCCCGCAGTTTCCGAGCTCCTTGAGCTCGAAAACACTGTTGCATGCTCTTGGTTTAGGAAAAAACCGCTTTTTAGCATTTCTTTCTCCCACAATATCTTACGAACGAATTAACCGATTGAGATAGTTGAAGCGGCAATCGACGCGTTTTATTGAGTTCTAGAGCTGATTAGATTTTGGAATTGATCGAACGAGCTATTTCTGAAAAATTGGAAAAAAAAAAATTTTTTTTTGTTTTTCTTCCATATCTTAGAGTCTATTTGATTGATCGATTTAAAATTTGCAGAAAAGTTGACGACCAACAAACTCTTCTGATTGCCACCTCAAACATGTTAATCCGTCAGTTCATGAAAAAGATATTAAAAATTTACATCCATACACACACCCACACATACACACACTCACACATACATACTAACATTCGGACATCCTTCTGAAAATAGTCAGAATAGCTTCCTGCGACCTCAAAACGTCGACATCTGATGAAAACTCGATTTTCGACCATCGGGATGAAATCAATAACTTCCCGAATTTTCGAAAATTAATAATTTTCTTAGCGGGAAGTTAAAAATAGTTTTTTTTTAATTTCTCAAAAACGACTAGATAAATCAATTTCAAAATCTGATCAACTCCGGAACTCAATAAAAAGCGCCAATTGCCACCTCAACGGTTTAATCGGTCAATTCGTTTGAAAGATATCGTTGGAGAAAAAATGGTCAAAAATGTTTTTTTTTCGAAAACAACGGCATACAAAAGTATTTTCAAGCTCGAATACAGAGAGAAGTTTTGGGGCTGGCCCACAAGGTTAACAGATAGACCGATGTTTTATTTCGTTATTGTTAATTGCTTGAACTTCACGATGGAATGTGCGACATTACTATTTTCGAGCTTGGAGAGCTCAAAAATGTATTGACAATAATGTTTTCGAGCTTCTTGAGCTCGAAAACGGCAAGATATTTCTGGGCTGGCTCGCAGGGTCAGGCAATTTTAGATTTTCAACTACCCGCTAAGAAAATCGACGATTTTCGAAAATTTCGGGAAGTTATTGTTTTCACCCCGATTTTCGAAAATCGAGTTTTCAACAGATGTTGACGTTTTCAGGTCCTAGGAAGCTATTCTGACTATTTTCGGAATGATGTTCGAGTGTGTGTGTGTGTGTGTGTGTGTCTGTGTGTGTGTGTGTGTGTGTGTATGTAAACTCTTTATAACTTTTTAACTAATAAACCGATTTGGATGGTTAAGGCGGCAATCGAAAGAGTTTTTTGGCCATCAACTTTTCTGAAAATTTCAGATCATTTGACCTAGTAGACTCGAAGATATTGGCAAATTACGAAAAAAATAAATTTTTTTTTTTTAGTTTTTTATTGACTTCTCAAAAATGAATTAAACGATCGACTTCAAAATCTAATCAGCTCTAGAACTCAATAAAACGCATCGAATGCCGCCTTAACCATATCAATCGGTTAATTCGGTCGGGAGATATCGTTGGAGAAAGAAATGGTAAAAAATCTTTTTTTTCAAATATCTTCAAGACGGCTAAATCGATCGCTTTCAACTTCTAGTCAGCTTTAGAATTCAATAAAACGCGTCGATTGCCACCTCAAACGTCGAAATCGGATAATTTGTTCGAGAGTTATCGCGGGAGAAAGAAATGGTAAAAAACGGTTTTTTTCGATCAACTTTGAAGTGACTCATCTGATCAATTTCAGAATCTAATAAGCTCTAGAACTTATTAAAACGCGTCGATTGCCACATCTCAATCTGTTGATGCATTTGAGAGATATCGTGGCAGAAAGAAATGCTAAAAACGGTTTTTTTCGAAACTAAAGTTATTCAAAAGTATTTTCGAGCTCGAAAAGCTCGAAAATGTATTTACAACGATGTTTTCGAGCTCAGTGAGCTCGAAAACAGCAAGAAGTTTTAGGGCTGGCCCGCAGGGTCAACCGATAGACCGATTTTTTTCTGTTAGTATGATCCCGTGTCAAAAGATGATCAAAACTTTATATCGTGATGATAATTATATTGAATTAGGCTTGCTAACATTGGACATGCTGAACAGAGTGGGCCGAAAATTCGCTTTTTCTTTAATTTACATTGTTTATAGCGAAAATATTGTTTATAACGCTTAAAAAAAAATCTGGGCGTCGGTTGGCCCTGCGGGCCAGCCCCAAAACTTCCCGCTGTTTTCGACCTCAAAGAGCTCGAATACATTAGTGTAGATATATTTTTGAGCTCTTCGAGCTCGAAAATGCTATCACGTGCGATTGTTCTTTTACGATCTTCTCAAGCTCTAACAAGTTGCCTGTTATGCTGAAGTTTGAAAATTTAAGAATCAAGAATTGTTAATGAAGCGGTTTTTAAAATTTAATCCCTGATTATGTTCAATAAAAAAAGTGTATTCAGGCAGAAATCAATGCAAGGGATTCAAATCAAGATTTAAATGAGTTTTGATTCATGTGAGAAACAATCAAACATGAAATATCCGAGAAAAATATTGAAAACTACGCTTTATCGATTTCATTGTTGGTACGATGATTTAAACTAAAAAGCAAGTTCGATGACATTATGTATCGAAAGTAACCATATAAAGGATGAGTTGGTATGACTTCAGACACATTTTAGTAGGTTATATTATGATTTATCCAGGAAAAATAACATAAAATGTTATTTTTTTAACTTTCCAATGCCGATATCATTCGAACTAATTGATCGATTTTGACGTTTGAGGTGGCAATCAGCGCGTTTTATTGAATTCTAGAGCTGATTAAAATTTAAAATCGATCGCGTCAGTCGTTTCGAAAATACTTAGAAAAAACCGTTTTTCACGATTTCTTTCTCCCGCGATAACTCTCGAACGAATTATCCGATTTTAATGTTTGAGGTAGCAATCGACGCGTTTTTTTTGAGTACTAGAGCTGATTAGATTTTGAAGTCGATCGTATAAGTCAATTCTGAGAAATCAATAAAAAACTAAAAAAAAAAATTAATTTTTTTCGTAATTCACAGATATTTTCGAGTCTATTTGATCAAATGATCTGAAATTTTCAGGAAAGTTGATGGCCAACATGCTCTTTCAATCACCGCCTTAAACATCCAAATCGGTTCATTAGTTCAAAAGTTACAAAGAGTTTACATATATACACACACACACACACACACACACACACACACACACACACACACACACACACACACACACACACACACACATACACACACTCGGACATCATTCCGAAAATAGTCAGAATAGCTTCCTAGGACCTTAAAACGTCGACATCTGATGAAAACTCGGTTTTCGAAAATCGGGGTGAAAACAATAACTTCCCGAAATTTTCGAAAATCGTCGATTTTCTTAGCGGGAAGTTAAAAAATCGGTCTGTCGGTTGACCCTGCGGGTCAGCCCCTAAACTTCCCGCGTATTTCGAGCTCCTTGAGCTCGAAAAACTGTAGTAGATACATTTTCGAGCTCTTCGAGCTCGAAAATACTTATGTATGCTTTTGTTTTCAAAAAATAACGTTTTTTACAATTTTTTCTACAACGATATCTCTCGAACGAATAAACTGATTGAGACGTTTAAGGTGGCAGTCGACGCGTTTCATTGAGTTCTATAACTGATTAAATTTTGAAATTGATTCATCGAGTCATTTTTGAGAAATTTTCAAAATACTAAAAAAAATTTTTTTTTTTTAATTCTTTCGACAGCGGTTTCTCTTGACAGAATTAACCGATTTTGATGTTTGAGGTAACATTCGACGCGGCTTATGAATCTCCAGAGCCCAGTCTATTTTGGAATTAATCCATTGAGCCCGTAAAAAGTTATCCAAAAAAAACATTTTTTAAAAAGTTTATGTTTGGAATATCTCCGAACGAGCCCTGCCGATCAAGCTCAATTTTTTTTTCAGCTTCAAGATATTAAAAAACTGCGTCGAATGACACCTTGACGATCAAAATCGGTTGATCCGTTCAAAAGTTGTAGATATTTACATACGTACGTACATACATACATAAATACATACACTCGGACATCATCGTGAAATTAGTCAGAATAGCTTTCTAGGACCTCAAAACGTCGACATCTGTTGGAATTTCGATTTTCACAAATCGGACTGAAACCAATAACTTCCCGAATTTTTGAAAATTTGCAATTTTCTTAGCGGGAAGTTAAAAATCGGTCTGTCGGTTGACCCTGCGGGCCAGTCCCAAAACTTCCCGCTGTTTTCGAGCTCAAGGAAATCGAAAACATTAATGAGACTATATTTTCGAACTCGAAAATCTAATTGTATGCGATTGTTTTTTTATGAGTTTTCCAAACTCTAACAAGTTATGCTTTATGCTAAAGTTTAAAAGTTTAAGAATCCAAAATCATTAATGGACAAGCGGTTTTTAAATTTTAATTCTCGATTATGTTAAATAAAATAAATATGCTGATGCAGAAATCAATGTCAGTGATCAAAATCAAGATTCGAATAAGTTTTGGCTTAGGTCAGAGCATTAATGTATAAAATATCGGAGAACTTCATTAAAAACTGTGTTTTTACAATTTTTTCGTTAATAATATGGTTTAAATTAAAGAACAAGTTTGACGGCATTATACGATGATCAAAAGAAACCATAAAAAAAAAAAGTTCGTAAGATTTTAGACACATTTTAATACAGTACATTTTGATTTATCTGGAAAAAATAACATAGAATGTTATTTTTTTAACTTTTCAACACTGATATCTTTTGAACTAATTAACCAATTTTGGCGTTTGAGGTGGCAATAGTCGCGTTTCATTGAATTCTAGAGCTGATTAAAATTTGAAAGCGATCGATTCAGCCGTCTTGAAGATATTTGAAAAAAACCGTTTTTTACCATTTCTTTCTCCAACGATATCTCCCGAACAAATTAACCGATTGAGATGTTTAAGGCAGCATTCGACGCGTTTTATTGAGTTCTAGAGTTGATTAGATTTTGAAGTTGATCTTTTAATTTGTTTCTTAGAAATCAATAAAAAACTCAAAAAAAAATTTTTTTTTTTCGTAATTCGCCAATATTTTCGAGTCTACTTGATCAAACGATCTGAAATTTTCAGGATAGTTGACGGCCAACAAGCTCTTTCAATCGCCGCCTTGAACATTCAAATCGATTCATTAGTTAAAAAGTTATAGACCATTCACACACACACACACACACACACACACACACACACACACACACACACACACACACACACACACACACTCGGACATCATTCCGAAAATAGTCAGAATAGCTTCCTAGGACCTCAAAACGTCGACATTTGATGAAAACTCGATTTTCGAAAATCGGGGTGAAAACAATAACTTCCCGAAATTTTTGAAAATCATCGATTTTCCAAGCGGGAAGTTAAAAATTGGTCTGTCGGTTGACCCTATGAGCCAGCCCCAAAACATCTCGCTCATTTCAAGCTCCTTGAGCTCGAAAAATTTTTGTGAATATATTTTCGAGCTCGAAAATACTTTTGTATGCCTTTGTTTTCGAAAAATAACATTTTTTACCATTTTTTCTACAACGATATCTCTTGAACTAATAAACCGATTGAGACGTTTAAGGTGGCAATCAACGCGTTTTATTGAGTTCTACAACTGATTAGATTTTGAAATTGATTTATCGAGTCGTTTTTGAGTGATATCCAAAATATTAAAAAAAAGTTTTTTTTTTAATTCTTTCGTTAACGGTTTCTCTTGAACGAATGAACCAATTTCGATGGTTGAGGTGGCATTCGACGCGGCTTACAAAGTTTCAGAGCTGATTAGATTTTGGAATCAATCCATTGAGCGAATAAAAAGTTATTCGAAAAAAACATTTTTTAAAAAATTTTATTTTTTAAACAATTTTATTTTATCTTCGAACGTACCCTACCGATTAAGCTCAAATTTTTAGCGTGTATAGTAAATAATAAGCCGCGTCGAATGACACCTTGAAGATCAAAATCGGTTCATCCGTTCAAAAGTTACAGAATATTTACATACGTACATACGTACGTACATACATACACTCGGACATCATCGTGAAATTCGTCAGAATAGCTTCCTAGAACCTTAAAACGTCGACATCTGTTGGAATTCCGATTTTCACAAATCGGAGTGAAACCAATAACTTCCCAAATTTTGGAAAATTTGCAATTTTCTTAGCGGGAAGTTAAAAAAGGCCATTCGGCAGCCGAAATGGAAGGTAGATTTTTCAATTAATCTATATAAAAAGTTTTATATATACATATCTTGTGATAGATGTTAGTGTATAGTCATGATATAAAATTAGGCTCGTTTTTCTAAGGGTAAAAAAAGACAACTATTTTCGATAGAGAACTTCAGATAGTTGATTTGACAAAACACTATATAGGTAATGTTCCAAACTAACCATCATGTAAACAAAGTATAGATAATTTAATTAGTATGAGATCATAATTATCTTTACTATTTCGATAGCAAGACCAGTTATAATTATAGGACGTACGATTGAAACATAATAAATAAAAAAAGGAATACTTTTAAAATATAAAATAGCTGTGATATTTACAGGCTATTCTGTTCACAATAAAATTCAACTGACAAAATTGTGTTATAATAGGAAATGCATAAGTTATATGGAATAAACACCATATTTTCAACATTTTTTGGTACCATTAGAATTTTCAAGGCTATCAAATTGTTGGAAGAAATGGTCAAAATATAAAGTTTAAGGTCATAAATTAAATCTTATTAGTCAAGCTTTAAAACACTTCTTACAGAAATCATTTATGAGTTTTAGTTTTAAAGTTATATGGACTGTAAAAGTGATTAAAAACTACTTTTTTCGAAAAATCGTTAAAATTTCAAACAGCCATAACTTCTAAACTAATCGACCGATTCAGCCCATCTTCGAACTTAACCGTGGTAATTACACACAAAAGGGGTGTAGAAAATTTAATTAGGATCCGATAAGAATTGTAGGCGTAATCGTGATGACAAAATTGGTTATATATATATATATATATATATATATATATATATATATATATATATATATATATATATATATATATATATATATATATATATATATATAATATATATATGTATATATACATTAGAGTGTCTCAAAAAAATCGAATATTTTTTTTTTTTCAATGAACCTTGAGAAATCGTCAGAGTACCTCTAAAAGACGATCCTCTGAAAATATGAGCGCTTAATTTTAATATTTAGAGGTGGCGTTTTGTAATTTTCTATTTCCCATTTAAATAACATAGGAAAATTTTTTTTTAAACTTTGGAATTTTGTAACGTGATGACGAGCTACTTTATAAGTAAAATCAAACAGTGACTTTATGGGAAATTAGGTGCTCTACAAAAAAGGTCTGATTGACAATTTGCGTAAGTCAAGCCGTTTCAAAGATATCGAGCCTCAAACTTCAGACTGTTAAAATTACGCTTTGTTTTTTTCTTAAACAAAAAAAAATCAATTTATATGGATTAAATACCCATTGTTATTAACTTGAGAATAAAAAGATGCATATATTTAATAGAATGCATATCCGGAATTCTTCATAATTTGACAAATGCTAATTTTTATTGATTTTTAGCGAAAAATATTTATAAGCCAATAAATCTATTATTATTAATCCAAATGGATTATTAATACATAATATAAGCAGTAAGGTGCTTCGTTTGAAACGACTATTTTTTTTTTTTCGTTCCCATCTCGAAATTTTGTTGGTAATACCCCCAAAAAATTACCTGAGAGTTTGAGCCCTTAATATTAATGTCAAGTACTTTCCCAGAGCAGGTGAAGATTTCCCATTTAAAATACACGTAAACTTGGGTTTTTATTTTTTAAATTTCTATAACTCCGCGGCATTTTATGATATCATCTTGCTCAAAGTCGGGATTTTCTCACAATTAAATGCACTACAAAATTGCTCCTTGTTGCCAAGTCGTAACTCATACGGGCGGGGTAGTCCGGACCGCTAAACCGAATTTTTTCATTGAATTCTTGTTTTTTCTCTCATTATCTCATAAACAACAAGACCTACAGAAAAAATGTAAATAACAATTTTATAGAAAATTTCATTTCCTACAAATAAGGTCTTTAGCATCAAATCACTCAGATTGATATTTTCTGAGAGATTAGTCAAATAAAAAATCAATATTTTCTAAGATTCAATTCGACATTTTATGGGAATTCAATGCTACGTAAACTTCAATAATTAATATCTCAGAAAATATCAATCTCAGTGATTTGGTGCTAAGGACCTTTTTTGTACACTGATAGAAAAAATATCTCGATTCAAGAAAAATTTTTTCTTCAAAATGTGGTTCTTGTTTTAAAATTTTTAATTGTTTTAATTTAAGAAATAAGTTTTTGAACCAAAAAATTGAATTTCTCGAATAGAGAAAAAAAATTCTTCATTTGAGAATTTTATTCTTCGATGAAGCCTTTATTGTTTTGAAACAAAATCTGACATATTTGGCTTAAGAATTTCTTGCTCTTGGATTGAGATAGGCAAAATGTAGGTTTAAGACATTACCGACTTGTTTCGAGAATGGCGCGATTTTTAAATCAAGATCTCAATTTACTCAGCTTGAAAAAAAACTTTTTTTTTTATTTTAAAAATAAAAAATTTCAAAGTGATTTTTTAGGACTATATTCATTTACTTCAGATATGTTAAAATAGAAATTTATTTTAAAAAAAGTTTTTTTTTTCATTACTTTGAAAACATCTTCCATCAAGAAATTATTACTTGAACCAAAAATTTAAAGTTCTTAAAATAACAATACGACATTTTTAGTTGAAGAGACAAGTGGTCTGGCTTAAAGAATTCAATAGTATCGATTGAAGATAATTTAGTTTCGGGTCAAGACACGAGAGTTATCCATCAAAGATACAAAATCTTTAGAGCCAAGAAAATCTAAATCAAGACAAGAATTTCTTGAAGCAAAACAATTGCTTTTCTTCAGAAATAAATTCTTGGCTCAAGAAAATATTTTATATTACGGAGTCATAGAAGTTTAAAAAATAAAAACCCAACTATACGTGTATTTTAAATGGGAAATCTTCACCTGCTCTGGGAAAGTACTTAATATTAAGGGCTCAAACTCTCAGGGAATTTTTTTGGGGGTGTTTCCAACAAAATTTCAGGATGGGAGCGAAAAAAAAAAATAATCGTTTTAAACAAAGCACCCTAATAAATAGTTTATTAAAAACTTGTGCAGTATTTTTTATATAAGTAAATATTTTTCGCTAAAAATCAATAAAAATTAGCATTTGTCAAATTATGAAGAATTCCGGATATGCATTCTATTAAATATATGCATCTTTTTATTCTCAAGTTAATAACAATGGGTATTTAATCCATATAAATTGATTTTTTTTTTGTTTAAGAAAAAAACAAAGCGTAATTTTAACAGTCTGAAGTTTGAGGCTCGATATCTTTGAAACGGCTTGACTTACGCAAATTGTCAATCAGACCTTTTTTGTAGAGCACCTAATTTCCCATAAAGTCACTGTTTGATTTTACTTATAAAGTAGCTCGTCATCACGTTACAAAATTCCAAAGTTTAAAAAAAAATTTTCCTATGTTATTTAAATGGGAAATAGAAAATTACAAAACGCCACCTCTAAATATTAAAATTAAGCGCTCATATTTTCAGAGGATCTTCTTTTAGAGATACTCTGACGATTTCTCAAGGTTCATTGAAAAAAAAAAAATATTCGATTTTTTTGAGACACTCTAATATACATGCATATATATATATATATACATACATACATATATAAATTTTTTTAAAAATGGTATTTTTGAACTCTACTTAACTAATTATGATAGTTTATGACGATATTCCTTGAAAAAACGACCATGAGGACAAATACAATAGTTAGATTTTTAATAAAATCTACCTAATAAGACAGAAATTAAGTCTTATTCTTAGTCTTGAATTTTGTCTTATTTTAGCTCTTAATTTTATATAATCTTTCAAAAATATCGACATATAATCACTACTCACTATAAAAAAATAAAAATATTAAATAACATTAGTATCTTTAATATAATGGCCATTATTTTGAAAAATTTCAATTCGGCATTATTTCTTCAGAGACCCTTTTTTGTAAAGACTAAAATTTCCAATAAGGAACGTACTCACATTACTATGTCTTCATCGTTACAAAGTATAGAGAACGCAAAAAAAGTGAAATTTTGATATAAAATCGTCATTATCTCAAAAACTATTAATCTTTCATAATTTTGTCAGAATACCTTTTTTGTCGAGAATCAAATTTCCTCTCAAACTAAGTACCTGAATGAATTTTTTTCCGACTTCGAACTTTCACTTCATTAGGCGAGCTTAAGATATCTGCCTAAAATTTTTGCCTTGCGCACACATTTTTTTTCAAACGTTATAAACGATACTTTCGCTATTAATAATTTGAATTCGAAAAAAGCAGATTTTTGGCCCACTCTAATGCTGAAAAAGAATCTGGTAAATTTACTACGAAATAGTTACTTTAACTATACTTTTCTATTACTGTTAACTAATATCATATCAGTCAACGAAACTGCAGTTATTAGTAGAGGTCTCATTGAACTATGTTTTTCATTGTTTAGAAAACCATTTTTTTCTGTCAGTGTGGTTACTACACGGAAAGATTAGAACCCGAGTGGTTACTGTTCTGCACCCGACTCAGTACGCTTCTTGAAAAAAATGAAAGAAAATTGAGTTAGCACCCGACTGAGTGATGTGCGCACACGACTCAGTCAGGTTCTGAACAGTAACCAGTGTGGTGCTGCACCATAATCCGAGCACAGTAACCAGTCTGGTGCGGCACATGAATGGTTCGTGTGTGCACACGAATGGTTCGCGTGCGCACACGAATGAGTAGTGTTCTGCATGTATATATAAAAAACTAAAAGGTTAGAAATAAATTAACATATAAAGTAAATAAAGGAGACTAAATAAATTAAATTGTGTATTGATTAAAATATAGTTTAATTTATTTAATTACAAGCAAACAATAAATCATACAATATTCCTTTTCTACTGTAATACTTGAAATAATTCGCATCCAATGTAATTACCACAAAAAAAAATTGGAATTGGAGTTATATTGTTGATAAGATTAATAATAAAAATCGAAAATAAATAAAACGAAGTAATAAAATAAATTGCTTAGCAAGTGTATGAACAATTTTATATGTAAATTTAGTCATCATAATTTTGATTTAATTTTTATGTACATTTGTGTTCAATATCCATTAGATTTATGAATATTTAGGTAACTAAATTCGTATTACAAATGTTGTTAATAGTCGTCTAATATGTATGATATGCTGTGTTGACTTTGGGAGGTTAATTATTTAACATCTCACGTACTCAGAATCATTTTACTCCATATACTCATAAAAAGTAGAATCGAATGTATTTTAATTTATGATCTTTTAAATAGCTTGAACAATATTTTATTATTTCGTTTTATTTATTTTCGATTTTTATTATTAATCTTATCAACAATATAACTCCAATTCCAATTTTTTTTTGTGGTAATTACGTTGGATGCGAATTATTTCAAGTATTACAGTAGAAAAGGAATATTGTATGATTTATTGTTTGCTTGTAATTAAATAAATTAAACTATATTTTAATCAATACACAATTTAATTTATTTAGTCTCCTTTATTTACTTTATATGTTAATTTATTTCAAACCTTTTAGTTTATTATATATACATGCAGAACACTACTCATTCGTGTGCGCACGTGAACCATTCGTGTGCACACACGAACCATTCATGTGCTGCACCAGACTGGTTACTGTGCTCGGATTATGGTGCAGCGCCACACTGGTTACTGTTCAGAACCTGACTGAGTCGTGTGCGCACATCACTCAGTCGGGTGCTAACTCAATTTTCTTTCATTTTTTTCAAGAAGCGTACTGAGTCGGGTGCAGAACAGTAACCACTCGGGTTCTAATCTTTCTGAGTAGACACCTCTAGAAAATTCCCAACGAAAATCAGCTCTTAATTTCAATGGGAACTAACGTCCTCCGCATTACAGTTTTCGATTTTTTTCTCAGTCCAACAGAAAACAATTCATATCTCTTTCATTAATTCATCAACAAAACTTAACACATTTTTCGTTAGGAACTTGACCGCTCTACAAAAAAGGTTTCCTACATTTTTATCGTATCTCACCATTTAAAAAATATTAAATATTGAAGTTCGTTTATTTCAAGACACATTTGTTTTTTGCTTATGAAGCTTATAGATTGTGAACAAATAAGGAGTATGAAATTACGGTCTTCCAGAACCGGATCTTAATCGATCAGGGTCGTTGTAAAATTTATTTGTAAGAGAAGGATGAGGAAGGATAATTTATAATTAATTGGTATTTTTTTAAAATAACAATCGCACGACTCATGATGCGAAGCATCAGAGTGTGCTTTACGATCGAAAAATTTTTTTCGCCTCACTCCGGCAAATATTTCAATTATTATTCCCTAATTGGTTCACGGAATTGAGATATATAGCATACTATTGTGAAGATAGTTTAATGGAGATTAGTTCCATACTTTTCGAAAATTGATGTAGTTCATTAAAAACGGAAAAAACATCAAAATATTAAAAAAAAAAATTCTGTCCGTCAAGTATGAAATCCGTAGACACGATAACTTGCGAAAAAATCCAGTAATTAAATAAAATTAAAAAAAAAAAAATTCTTTGAAAAATTTGTAGGTTCCCTACTGCAAATGGCTTGGTAACTCAATGTCGTTTAATTACAATTAATAAAATAATAAAAAAGGCTGCCCGAGAAAAAATGTTCATATATAATCATATATAATTATATATATATATGGATATATATATATATATATGGATATAAATAAATATATATATATATATATATATATAGTTATGTATGATTATATATAATACTGTTTTAAGAAAGTTTTCTTACATATAATCATATATGATTATATATAATCTTATACATATATCCATATATAATTGTATATAATTATTAGGGTGTTTAAAAAAAAAATAATTTTTTTTGGTATGGTACTCAAAAATTGAAAGTATAACTTAAAATAAAAGTTGACTCCCAGGATCAGAAAAATAACTTTGATAATAATTTTGACTTTTTTGAATTATTTGCTAATAGAAAAAAAGCTAAAACTATTTACTAATAGAAATAAATGATTTTATATTATTTTAATCAAAATAACAAACATGAGATACGAATAGATACACTGGATTGTTGAAAATAAGTTTGATGTAATACCTACATCTAAAATCCCTTCGATAGCATTAAACGAAGGAGCTCTAACCTCTCTAACCTAGGTGGATAAAAAAAATAAACAATCATCCAAGCATTCCGTTCGAATTTTAGAAATTGATAGTAAGTATTGTTCGATTTTATTTTAAATAATTTATAAAAATCTAATAGTGAATAACCATAGTTAACGGCTATTTTAGAATATATTGAAAATTGAAGGAAGCTATTCTAGATATAACACTGAAAAAAAGATTTATTTGAGCCAAATATATCGTATATTTTGATATGGCCAAATAAAACCTCAGAAATTTACTCTGCTTTTCAATGTTTGTAATGATTCATTAAAATAATTATTTAAATAAAAGAAAAAAAGTTATAGTACGTAATTAGAATAATTAAAATTTAATATAATATAATTGAGTACTTTACTTTAGAACATTTAATTGATAAGCTTAATCGATTGTTAATAATTCAAATTAATGATTAAAAATGTTTTTTTTTTTTTTATAAATTTTATTATTTAATTAAGGAATTATAAATTATTAAATTAATTACTATGTGTACTAAATATATTTTATATACTATCAATAACTGTATCTCCATAATTTTTTTTTTCAATTTCAATATGACTTTTTTAACTTGAAAATTTAAGTCAACTAAGTCAAATTCAAGACAACGTAACTTGAATTGGGATTAGTTGGCGTGAATGGGTACTAAGTAAGACAACCTAGTCAAAAGCAAGTCAAAACCAAACGTATTTTAATCTCTTAAAATATGTTTTTCATTTATTAAAAAAAAAAATAAACTTCAACTTTACTTACTTTTGTCTTCCTAGATTTGCTTTAATTGAAATTTTGAAAATTACGTCAAAATCAAGTTATTTTTTTGACCCGGATCAGCGCGATATTGATATTAGTCTAAGAGCCAGCTTAAATCTGACAACACATATTATACGGTATTTGAAATTTCGTCCAGTGAGACTTCTATACCCAGTAAACAAGCAATGGGTACTAGCTAAGCCCGGCCGCGGTAGGTTTGGGGTCCCTCAGGTCAGCCAGGTATGAAAATTAAGTAAATTTTTAAAGTATTTTACGGCGTCTGCCGTTTTAATATGTTATAATATACCTCTAGAAAAATTGAAAAGTAACTATGGCTGCCGATTTTAAAGGTTGCAACATCACGGCAGTCACTTTTCAAAATTCGAAAAAAAAAATTTTTTTAAAGTACTTTACAGCGGCAGCCATTTTAATATATTATTTATTGAACTAATTTAAGCTAATATTGAAAATGGCTGACATTTTTTCCGGTTGTAAGTATCCAATTTACAGCGAAACCTTATCTGCAGACCGTGCATATAGTCTAGTCGAGAACTGAGTTTTCTGCGAAAAATCGTTAAAGTTCTCTTAAAAATATGATGATTGCTGCATTGGATTCAGAATTAAATTCTAAGAAATGGGCATTTTTTATTTTATCTGCCATCAAGAATTTCATTTGTTATAAACAAAAAACAAAGAGACAAAAAAGGAGTCTCTGTTTTGTAGCTATAACTTTAGAAATATTAAAGTTATCTGAAACTAAAAATAAAGATCCTAAAATAGGAGAAAATTTTAATAAAAAAAGTCTCGAATCCCCGAGTTGTTGCTCCATTATTTATAATTTTTATTTAACGTGGAAAGTTGGGCTCCGCGCAACCGTTTCGATTTCTGCGCGTCGCCACCAAGCAAAGTATGCAACACAAAATAATTTTTTTATAACATTCAATATTAATTTAAAAATCTGAATAAATTATAGTGTCATCTAGACACTTGAAGGAATATAGCCACGCAAAATAAAATTATCATTGTTTTTTTCATTTATCCACCATTTAAATTATTTATTAAGATATCATTTTTTTTTTAATCATCATTTACAATTCTCAATAAAATTAGGAAAAAATTTTTTTTTTTATTTGAATATTCATTCTATATTTTATAAACAAATTTCCATTTTCTTTATATTTTTTTTCGTAGCAATAAAAAATCACAAATACAGCTATGAGCACTAAAGTTGTAAAATTGACTTTAACGCATGCAAATGTTCGAAATTTAAAAGTCTGATTAAAAAATTGTAAAAAGTTCAATTAATTCTGTAAATACCTTACAGGCTGCACTACTGGTCAAAAATTTCGAGTTTTTGCTTCGACAAACGTTAAGTAATAAATTGGAAATTCCAAAACTAAAAGAAAACAGCAAGAACAACATAAATTATTGGCGTTAGGTAGGAATATAAGGTCAATGAAATTCAGAAAATGTACCCTTAACCTTGTAATAATATGAATAAATAAAGAAAAAGATAAATAAATGGAATTAAAAACTTAAAAAAAATTTATTAATAAATAGTCCAATAATTACTCTATAAAATTGTCTTGAATCATAGAAGCCGTAACTTCAATAGTTTCAAAGATATAATTAAAAATTCCAATAGTCCATTTTTTTATAAACAAAAAAAATACAAAGAAAATGGAAATTTGTTTATAAAATATAGAATGAATATTCAAATAAAAAAAAAAAATTTTTCCTAATTTTATTGAGAATTGTAAATGATGATTAAAAAAAAAATGATATCTTAATAAATAATTTAAATGGTGGATAAATGAAAAAAACAATGATAATTTTATTTTGCGTGGCTATATTCCTTCAAGTGTCCAGATGACACTATAATTTATTCAGATTTTTAAATTAATATTGAATGTTATAAAAAAATTATTTTGTGTTGCATACTTTGCTTGGTGGCGACGCGCAGAAATCGAAACGGTTGCGCGGAGCCCAACTTTCCACGTTAAATAAAAATTATAAATAATGGAGCAACAACTCGGGGATTCGAGACTTTTTTTATTAAAATTTTCTCCTATTTTAGGATCTTTATTTTTAGTTTCAGATAACTTTAATATTTCTAAAGTTATAGCTACAAAACAGAGACTCCTTTTTTGTCTCTTTGTTTTTTGTTTATAACAAATGAAATTCTTGATGGCAGATAAAATAAAAAATGCCCATTTCTTAGAATTTAATTCTGAATCCAATGCAGCAATCATCATATTTTTAAGAGAACTTTAACGATTTTTCGCAGAAAACTCAGTTCTCGACTAGACTATATGCACGGTCTGCAGATAAGGTTTCGCTGTAAATTGGATACTTACAACCGGAAAAAATGTCAGCCATTTTCAATATTAGCTTAAAATAGTTCAATAAATAATATATTAAAATGGCTGCCGCCGTAAAGTACTTTAAAAAAATTTTTTTTTTCGAATTTTGAAAAGTGACTGCTGTGATGTTGCAACCTTACAATCGGCAGCCATAGTTACTTTTCAATTTTTCTAGAGGTATATTATAACATATTAAAACGGCAGACGCCGTAAAATACTTTAAAAATTTACTTAATTTTCATACCTGGCTGACCTGAGGGACCCCAAACCTACCGCGGCCGGGCTTAGCTAGTACCCATTGCTTGTTTACTGGGTATAGAAGTCTCACTGGACGAAATTTCAAATACCGTAAAATATGTGTTGTCAGATTTAAGCTGGCTCTTAGACTATATGGTCTGGGTTCGATTCCCAGTTCAGGCTATCTATATTTTAGAATTCATCAATTTTTAAATATAGTGAAACCTAAACTTACAATTAACCTTTCCGAGAAAAAATTTTCATATATAATCATATAAAATTATATATAATTATATACATAAATGGCCAAATATAATCATGTATAATTATATATGATTATATACAATTATATATGGGTAATTCCGTTCTAATTGTGATTTTTTCTATCAAAACTTTTAAGATTTTGAAGTTAAACTTTTTCAATTTTTTTATGCACATTATTTATCTATTTTACTGTAAAAATGAAAATCTGAGAGGATTTTACTACAAATTGAATGTATCAAGAACGAGAAACAAATTTCAAATTTTGCGTTTCATGGTATTGATATAAAATAAATTCGGTAGAAATTATTTGAGAAAATTATTAAATTCATTCATTAATTCTGTTGTAACACTCTTAAACTCGTTTTTTAATAATTATTCAACACATTAATGATGATTAATAACGATTAACTTTATAATTTATAGCAACTATAATTTAATTTATAGAATTTATTAAAAAATAAATTAAATTAATAAACATTGAATAAAGTAATTGTCACTTGCATCAGGTAGCTTTCTAGCACGAAGTATTGGTGCCATCTGTATTAAAAAAATTTTAATTAATGATTAAAATAATTCTACAAGTAATTATTATAACTATATGCTATTTTTATTATTATTTTACATGGTACTAACAGACACGGTATTGACAGTTTCATTTTAAATAACAACTGTAGTTATTTGGCTATGCATTTGATAATATCCATTGACTTTAAAGTTTAGACTGGTATTAAGCACAAGAATTTAATATTTTGTTCAATAAAAAATGAATAGTTAATGAAGTTTATCAATACCACGGTATCGACAAGACAATTTATGACATATCTTCTTAAAAATTAAGTTCTAACATGACACGAACTCTTGGCACTTTTCCATCGACTCAGTGTTTGTAAATATTACATAGATGACGTACTTTCAAGATAGTTCACTAGACGTTTCATAAATCTCAAGGAACATGGCGTTCAAGTCACATAAATTCAAATTCAAAAATTTATTAAAATTTAAAGACAAAAGTTATTGAACCGGAATTCAATGTTAACTTAATACATTAAACAGAAAGTGTGCCAATTTTTTTCAGTTAGATCATAAACATTAGAATTCATGAGTTGATTAGTTTAAATCATTTCTTGCGACAAAAGAAATTAACAATTTTTAGGTAAATTCTAGAAATAGACATGACACGGTACTGAAATTCAAGTGATATATTGTAAGTTTTCTCTGAGTGGCAAGTTATATAATGGAAAAATAATGTTAAAATATGTTTATCACTATCCAATTAACACAAAAATTTCATCAATTGCTTATTAATTAATGACCTGTAAGAACAAACAATACAGGACATTGAATATCACAGTTAGAACGGAATCACCCATATGATCATAGATAACTATATATATGACTATATATAATTATATATGATTATATTTGACTATTTTTTTAATATATAAGTTTAAGTCGTTCAAAAGAAAATTTAGGAATTATTCGTAAAGTTTCCAATAGTTCGAGTATTTACGGATAATTCAGAAAGTTTTGAATTACTCAAAAAGTAAAAACTACTTATACAGCAGTTCATGATTTTAAAAAATTTTAGAATTAATTTTAATTTTATTTAATTAACTTTTAATCGATGTCTACAAATTTTATTCGCGATTATTGACAGGGTAAATATTTACAAGTGGGGGCCATCCTATTTTGGGCCATAACTAGGCGAAAAATTAACATTTTCAACTCGTTTCTTTTTTATTATGCTTGTTTTTACGGCGCATTTATGATAAAAAATAGAGCGATGTTGAAAAATTAATATTTCCAAAAAAAAATTCTTTATTATCCGCAAAAAATCATATGAAACGAATTTCAACGAAAAACCGCTAAATTTTTTATTTTTCGTATTTTCAATCGCAAAAAAGTCATGTAAATATTAATTTTTTTGTTTGTTCAATATCATTAAATAAATGTTTAATATTCATAAAAATTATTTTGAAAAATTTTCCAAAAAATTTTTGACCTCCAATACTTTCATGCTCAAAAATTAACCTAACTGACATTTGAATTTCCGCGGGTTAAATATGACGACTGCAACGTTGCCGAGTTGTGATTACTGTACCCCATCACACGTCAAGTATTTTAAAATTATTTATATTTTAAAAATCAATATTTTTTAAACAAATCGGTCAAGGAATTCAGAGTTTTCTTCAAAAAATTTCTAATTTTTTCATTTAACAGAGAATAAGTTTTTAAAAAAAATGATAAGAACTGTTTCCAAGATATTCAGGAAACTACATGTTTTTCTTATACTTGGTAGATCTCCAGCATGTTAATTATGCACTTTTTGATTGTTAATATCTCGTCTTACAATCGATGAAAAAATTTCGTTTTTTTTTTTTTTTTCATTAAATATTAGACATTTTTGTTAATCTCATGTTTTAATTTCATCGCATTCCTAAGAAAAGTCGTTTTGCGAGTGAACTACCTTAATTATAGCAATAGTCTCGGATTCATGACTTTTTCATTTCTCTTAATGGTTTTGCTAAGAAATCAGTCAATGGTTTTAAGCTTATAGGAAATGTAGAGAAGTACTTTTCAATAATTTTTTTTTTGTTTGCATATGGGGTATTCCACGCCAAATCGGACGGTTTGAAAAATTTTAATTTTAAACTTTCTCAATTTTTTTTTATTTTTTTGTACCCACCAAAAAACTCTTTTTCCGAAATATTGAAATTTTTTTGATCACCGGTTTAAAAGATATTGAATTTTACAGAAAACCGATTTTTTATGGTTTTTTACTGATAACTTTTTAGGGGATGGTTTAAATCAAAATACTCACTGAATAAAAAAACATCATTTTCCCATGTACTTGTGGAAAAAAAAAATACAAAAAAATTATTTCAAGGGTTTTAATACTTATTTTTTTATTTTTAAAATTTGAATTGTATTTTTTAAAGTAAGTGCATATTTTGATTATCTTTAAAATTTTTTACAGTAAACTACTACTCAAACTACAACTTTTTAGGCCGGTCTAGTCGTGGGTTCTCAATGGCTACTATTTTTTTTCGATTTTTGAAAATTAAAAAAAATTTTTTTTCTATATTTTATCAAATTTTATCACTGGTTTCTCACTTTCAACGTATTTTGAAAAACTTCGTGTATATTTTCAACTTCCCGCTTAGAAAATCGATGATTTTCAAAAATTTCGGGAAGTTATTGTTTTCACCCCGATTTTCGAAAATCGAGTTTTCATCAGATGTCGACGTTTTGAGGTCCTAGGAAGCTATTCTGACTAGTTTTAGAATGATGTCCGAGGGTGTGTGTGTGTGTGTGTGTGTCGAAAGAAATGCTCTAATTTCTTGTTTTAATGCAATCAAACAAGCTCAAGACTGAAAACAATATTAAAAGAATTGTTTATAACATTTCTTTATCCATCGAAACTCAAATTCATGTAAATTTTCCTGAAACTAATAATTTAAATTTAAATTTATCGAATTATTGACCAAAAACTGGAAATATTGATATTCGTTAATGTTTGACGATGGATATCTCGTAACGGCTTCACTTAATCGAAAAATCATAAGAGACCATTTTTGTAGAGCAGTAAATTTCCTACAAAATCATGAGTTCCGCAATTCGAAATAATTTTTTTTCATCAACTTATAAAATTCATAATAAAAACGAATATTTTCCTTAAAATAGCCAAACTTCAACTATGAATATCTTTCAATCGGTTTTTTGAAAAAATCATAAGAGACCTTTTTTGTAGAGCATTCAATTTCTTACAAAGTCTATGTCACGGAATATTTTTCCAAGCAGTTGGAAGCGAGATATAAATTTTTTTATCTGATTATTCGAAAAAAATAAAAACCCGCAAAGCGGAGGACCTTCCCGTTATAATTAAGAGCTCATACTTGGAGAGAATTCTTTTTAGGTGTCTACGAACCTATTTTTCAGAGTATGAAGTCAAAAATAAATTATTCGATTTTTTTGACCCACCCTAATATATATCTTGAATGACATAAAAATCAAGAAAACATATTAACAATATGAAAAAAAATAGTATTATTATATTAATTTTACTGTTCGTCTATTGGTACAATAAAATGAACCCGTGCTCAGTACCGAAACAGTCAGTCATGCTCATGTTATTCATGTTATCGATAGATATTAACGGTGAATTTTAATTACTCTTCAATAATTTTTTTTGTATATTCATCTTGGATGACGTAAAATTCAAGAAAACACACTAACAATATGAAAAAATAGTATTATTATATTAATTTTACTGTTTGTCTATTGGTGCACAAAAATGAACCCCTGCCTAATACCGGAACAGTCAGTCATATTAATGTTATCGATGGACATTACCGGTGAGTTTTATTGACTGGTTAAATCAAGTGCAATATTAATTGTTACTGGAGACCTAATATTTAATGCAGTAAGTATGATTGTTATAAAAAATGCATTAAATATAGATAAACTCTAATTTTAATCATAAAAAATAAATTTTTGTGTTCAATTTTTTTTTTTATCATTTTGATAGTATAACCTCAAATGATTTATTTTGCTTCTATTCCTCAGTTCAAAATATTTACTTTTTATAAAATATTTCATCACTTAAACATTTTAAATGCATTTTACATTAATATAATTCATTAAATGTGAATATTTTCACTATGAATTAATGCATATTAGTGCAAAAAATAACTCATTTTATTTACTGTTCCGGTATTGGGTCTTTAGGGTGTCATGGAAAAAAATTTTTTTTTTACATTAAATTCAAGAAAAATAAACTAATTTGATAATTTTTGAATAGGTAAATGTCTATTCTATCTAATATAATAAATTATTTGGGTTAATAATCTATTTGAATATTTTTAAAACGATAAAAATCAGTCGTATACCCTTCGTCGTTCCGGTATTGGAACATTTACCTTATACATACATAAACTTTCGGACCAATAGTATTTTCGGAACCTATCCTGCTTAAAAAATCCAATAGATTCTTATAGCTGTATTTATAAGACCCTATACTTAACTATAACACTTCTCATAGAACTCATTCATTCTTGTAAAATCTCTATAGGAATTTATGAAAATCTATTAGATTTTGTGAGATTTTCTAAACAGGGTAATCGACTAATTATGATAGGTGATGACAAAATTCTTTGAAAAATCCACCATGAGGACAAATGCAATATCCAGATTTCAATGAAACCTACTAATAAAAGAAACATTAAATAAAATATTATATTACAATAAAGACTAAATGTTGTAAAGAGAGAATCCAACACTATTTAACATATATCTATTGATGTATGAAATTTTTTCGAAAGAAAAAAAAAATTAAGAAATTCCATTGTCATTAACGAGTTCAGAAAATACGACTAGACTTACGTTTAAAAGGCGATTTCTAACGCGTACCAAAACGTATTTAAGACTAAGAAGAGTCAAAAAAGGTCATATGTAAGACTTAGGTTATTTGGCATATAATTTATCATATAGATGGCTGTATAAATTTTTCTAATTACTCATCTTTCTGCATGTATTTGCTATTTGTATAATCGATAGTTTGGTACAAACCTCCGGTCATGTCGCCTAGCTGCTGATGGTGGTGATTTGTTTCTCCACGCTCGACTTCTATCGCGTTCTCGATCTCTACGATGTTCTCTACTTCTTGATCTTCGCCGATCTTTTTCCCACGATCTTGATCGTGACCTTGATCGAGATCGAAATCGACCTCTTCAATACAATAAAAATTAAATACAATAAAAATTGAATACAATAAAAATTAAATACAATAAAATTAAAATTTATGGTTAAATTATTTACCGGCTTTTGGGTCGTTTATCTTTATCGTCTTTTTCTGATTCAGACTTCCGAGATTCTCTTTTATTTGATATCGGAATAGCTGCAGAACCATTCAATTGTACTGACAGTGTAGGATTCGTAATAGACGGTAACTGGGTTGAAATTGGCTCTGTCGATTCTTGAGAATTTACTGCCTGATCGGAAGGATTTAGTTTTGGAGATAAAGTTTGTCCAGTCGTATTGACTTGCGATGTTTGTAGCAAATATTCTTGAGTCTCCAACGTTTTAAATAGCAAATCGACGAATTTTTTAGTTTCTAAAATGTGTAGTATTACATTTAATGTATGAAGATTCCCTATTAAAAAATATCATTTGGAAAATAAATTAACAATAAATACCGTGCTGCAAAAATACATCCAATTGTTCAACCATTCCTTCTCGCAACTCTTCTAACGTTTTATCTTTTTTGACTAAAGCGTAAACATACTTAGCTAAAGCAGCTGGATCAGCATCACACCTATAAATATAAAAAATTAACGTCAATAAATAGAATAAAAAAGCAATTGCTTGCGAAAAATTTTTTCATTCAAAATAATGAATGATATGCAAGTGTCGTACACCAAAAAAGAAAAAAAAAGTTACGAATATAAGTCTGTAACATTAATTATAAATACCAATAAAGAAAAAAAACTAGAAGTGTAAAACAATAAACGAAAATTTTTATGAATTATTAACATTATTATTGGAAAGGCAGACACCATAAGAAAGTTGGCCTACTTACAGTGGTTCTAAAACTGCAGTCAGCCAAGCCTTAAATTGTTCCGGATTCTCTATAATCATTTTAAGATATAGTAATTAGAATAACATATAAAGAAACGATTAAACTGTTCCTCAATGAATTTTGTAGGCGGGAATATATTTTCTCCTAAGAGGTGATAGTCGCCATTCTGAGGACTTGCTACAACTATATATATATATACATACATATATATATTTTGAAACACACAAAGTATATGACTGCCTTGGTAGGAAGTATAGCAAGAGTTTCTTTCAATTTGACAACATGCTGTCTACCAACTATAAAAAATATTGTAACTTTTGACTGCAATATGAGTACAACTCGAACAACAAGTTGGCGTAAATTTACATCCACTTTTTAAAAAAACATAAAGTCAGGAGTAAACTTTGGATGTAAGTTGCGGAGAAGAAACTGAAAAATAAAAATTGTACTAATTTAATAGAAAGTTCCCTGATAGCCACCCTAACCGTAAGTTAACTACAAGCTACTGCCGTATTTTTTAGTACCTTAAAAGAAAGTGTTGCAGAGCAAGCAGTTACTTTTAAGTTGACAGTAAATTGTCTGTAACTTTCTATTCAATTTGACTACAAGTGGTACTGTCAGACAACGACGTTAAGTTAATTAAATGTTTCACTTCAACGGTAAGTTTTTCTGTCAAGTTACATTCAAACTACTGCCGTATTCTGAAGCCAACTTAAAGGAAAGTATTATCCAGCCAAGGTTTGCCAGAAACTTTCTCGTTAAGTTAGCCGAAAGTGCAGAACTTGCGAGGTCTAACTATCAGGGTGGTAAAAAATTTTGCGTTGACTAGTGGAAAATCATCTTGCAGTCAACTTGACGTCAAATTCTCAGCCGTAGCTGGGGTGGAGACAATTTGCCAAAAATGTTATGCCCTGGGAGGTTACTAGGATCGGAGCTGACGCTACCTCCTTGATTGTGGGCAGTTCGTTGTCACGCGGGACCGATTTTAGATTTGAAAACAGTGATAAATTTATAGTTGACTATGATGATGATTATTATGATTACTATCTAATGAAATAATGAAATTATGAATAAGGATAGATACAATTAATGGAATAACTTTTATCTGAAGACTGAGTTTTATTATAAAGTGTAGATAAGATTTAATCATTAATGGAGTTTAAATGCGCGCCTATTTATGTATTTCAAGTTCACTAATTAATTAATAGGTGGAGGCATCTGAGGCCCCTGAGGGCAAGGTTACTAGAAAAAAAATTGGATTTTTGTTTTATATTTTTTAATTTTTTCAATTATAATTCAACTTACTACTTCAGTAAGTCATATAGAGCATATAATTTCAATTACGCTTATTTTATTTTCATTAAAAATTAAAGTCTAATTTTATAAACTATGTGTAAAATCGATATTCGTTTAAGTTTAATAAACTTAATTTAATTTCCTTGAAAAATTGTCCTTGAAAATTGGGAAATCTTTTCACAGCGTATAGAACCATTAATATATATTAAAATATTTTTTATAGACTTTTTAGAGCATTAAGTAATTTTTTACAATTTGTTTTTAGTATATCATTATTTTTCATAGGAATTTTGACACAGAAATATTTTAGTATTGAGTTTTCATTTTACCTACAAGCAAAACTACCCGAAAATGGTATGCGCAGGGTTGCCAGAAAATTTTTGTTCGAATCGCTCCATCTATAAACAAAAGTAGCGAAATACTTTAACAAGTCGCGCAATCAATTTCAAATTTAGAATAATGCTGTTGGCTTAGAATTTATTGTCTTATTAACCCATAAGAGTACACTATACCACATAAATTGAAATTAACGTTTTAAAAAGTATTATTGCAATTATCTTTTATGTAGTAAAAAATTATAGGATATTTTTAGAATAAATTTGATGAATAAATAATCTTAATCAAAATTTTTATTAATTTTTTGCAAATTATGAATGATTTTTTAGTGCAAAAAGCAGAATATCGTGGATGCAGGTTTTAATTTACATTAAATGTATACATATTTCTTTATCTGATTGTTTAAAATAAAATAACAATTTACTTTCAACAGCTACGATAAAATTAACATTTGACGATTTGGTTTTTACTGTGTATCACCCGCGTTTAAATTTATAAATTTTTTATAAAAAATAAAATTACTATTTAAAACGGGTGCCACGTGTACGACCTGTGCCCAACGGAGGTTACGTGTAAACACACACTTGCATCAATAGTAATAGTGTGTAGCAACACGTATGAATAAACGAACGACAGATAAAAGTTAGGTTCGAATAAACGTAAGAATTAATAACGTGATGGATGTGTAATGTCTATTCTGATTAACATAATCTCTGAATAAAAATTCCTTCAATAAACCGAAGGTTTAGTTAAAGTGAGATTTGTAAAAACGAAAGAACGAAAAATAACAGACTTGTATAAACAGAGAAACGGACAATGATACATTTCGTATAAGCGCGGGTAACGGATATTGAAAGATTAGTATAAACGGAGGAACGAATAACATGAAATGTATACAACGTGCGGAACGTTTAATGTGAGGTTTGTAGAACCGGAGGAACGGATAATGAGCCGTTTGAATAAACGCGGGTATGGATAATGATAGGTTAGTATGGACGGAGGAACGAATAACGTGAGATGTGTACAATGTCCGGAACGGTGAACGTGAAGTTTGTTAAAAGTAATGTGTGTTTAAAAAATAATTCAGTTGGTGTAGTAGATGCCCATTATAACAAAAAATTATGGAACTGGTTCTTAAGGATTTTAAAAATCTAACCAATCGTAATTAGAATATTTATTATTTATTGGTTTCAATTAAAAATTTATAAATTTACTTATAATTCAATTGATGGTGATTTAATTTTTTGAATATTTGAATTTTATTGATAAAACTTAAAGTTAAAAGAAATTATATTTAATATTAATTAAAAAACAAAGTATTGACCGTATAAATTATCATGAAAAATTAGTCTAAACGTAAAAACTAATCAATGTAATAGCAAAAATGCAAAGAAAAAAAAAAATTCGATCTATAACGTGATTCGAATAAAATTTTTAAAATTTATTTGTGTAATAATTAACCCAGCAATTGGAATCGCATTGAAAGGCAATGCGATTCGATGCAATTCAATACTATTTTTGGAACTCAGTGTATCGCGTTGGAAAGTATTAAATCGTATAGGATTTTTAATGCCCTGTCGATCATGCAGCTTAGAGGTCAACTAAATAACCAACTAAGATTCCTGTATACCATGAGCCGTTAAAGTAGTAATAATTGAAATGAAATATCAAATCGAACTACTATTTAATTATCGCGATCATTTATATAAAGGAAAAGCTTCTCATAAAATGAAAAATAATAACAGTTATTACTTAAATTTTATAAAAAAATTGAATTATATCGTCAATCCAACGATTATTTTGCGGTAAGTTAAAAAAAAAAATATTAGGTTACAAGTAAAAAATAAATTTTTTACAATAATTTGATTAAAATAAATATTCATTTATCGCTTGGGAATTTTTTAATTACACTTAACCGCGTAATTTTAGAGAAGACAATTTTAAAAATATTAAAATTTGTTAAAAGCATTAGACATATTATTGTAAATTTGTTACATTTGTAATTATGATTTTTTATAATTGTAAAAAAAAAATATATAATACACTGGTCCGAAAAATTAAAGGATAAAAAAAAATTGGTAATTTTTGGGTGATTTTCAACATGCTGTAAGTCGGTAAAAAAATGGTCGTAGAAAAAAAAAAAGCAAATTGTAGCCTCATGTTTCTAGTTTTCAGATCTGGACCTCAAATTTTTTTTATCATGCACGGTACTAGAGTAATCTCAAGAAAACCGACGAAAAAAAAATTTTCAAAATTTTTGCTCGTCTTTCAACAATTCTATGGGCTTCAATAAATTTTTAACTTCCCGCTTAGAAAATCGATGATTTTCAAAAATTTCGGGAAGTTATTGTTTTCACCCCGATTTTCGAAAATCGAGTTTTCATCAGATGTCGACGTTTTGAGGTCCTAGGAAGCTATTCTGACTATTTTCAGAATGATGTCCGAATGTCTCTATGTATGTATGTATGTATGTATGTATGTATGTATGTATGTATGTATGTATGTATGTATGTATGTATGTATGTATGTATGTATGTATGTATGTATGTATGTATGTATGTATGTATGTATGTATGTATGTATGTATGTATGTATGTATGTATGTATGTATGTATGTGTGTGTGTGTGCGCGCGTGTGTGTGTGTGTATGTATGTGTGTGAATGGCCTATAACTTTTTAATTAATGAATCGATTTACCCGACTAGAAATTATAGTGAGGAATGCCGAAGAATTAGTGAGGGGCAAGTTTGGATTGCCTAACTTAGGCAAGCCTAATATGCGCCTAATTACATCCATGTTAGGCAAAGCGAAGATCGGTTTGCCAAATATGGATGGAATTCGGGACATCTATGGCAAGCCGAATTACGGCAAACCTTCGGTTACCGTTACTTCCTGCAAGTAAGGTGTTCCTAAGGTTTCTCGAAGTTTAACCTGCCAAGCTTGAGGGGAACTAGGGACATCCATGGCAAGCCGAACTTCGGTAAACCTTTGGCTACCGTCATTTCCTGCAAGTTAGGTGTTCCTAAGGTTTTTAGAAGTTGGCTTGCCAAGCTTAGGTGGAACTAGGGACATCCATGGCAAGCCAAACTTCGGTAAACCTTCGGCTACCGTTATTTCCTGCAAGTTAGGTGTTCCATAGATTTCTAGAAGTTGGCTTGCCAAGCTTAAGGGGTACTAGGGACATCTATGGCAAGGCAAACTTCGGTAAACCTTTGGCTACCGTCATTTCCTGCAAGTTAGGTGTTCCTAAGGTTTTTAGAAGTTGGCTTGCCAAGCTTAGGTGGAACTAGGGACATCCATGGCAAGCCAAACTTCGGTAAACCTTCGGCTACCGTTATTTCCTGCAAGTTAGATGTTCCATAGATTTCTAGAAGTTGGCTTGCCAAGCTTAAGGGGTACTAGGGACATCTATGGCAAGGCAAACTTCGGTAAACCTTCGGCTACCGTTATTTCCTGCAAGTTAGGCGTTCCTAAGATTTCACGAAGTGTAACCTGCCAAGCTTAAGGGGAACTAGGGACATTTATGGCCAGCCGAACATCGACAAACCTTCGGTTACCGTTATTTCCTGCAAGTTAGGTGTTTCTAAGGTTTCTCGAAGTTTAACTTGCCAAGTTTAAGGGGAATTAGGGACATCTATGGCAAGCCGAACTTCGGTAAACCTTCGGTTACCGTTCCTTCCTACAAGTTAGGCGTTCCAAAGATTTCTAGAAGTTGGCTTGCCAAGCTTAAGGGGAACTAGGGACATCTATGGCAAGCCGAACTTCGGTACTTGAATGTAAATCTTTAGCGTGTACTCATAACCTTCTTTTAATCTACTCATAATAGTACTGCTGGACAATTTCGATTTAATTGACAACTTTATTCGATTAATTTTTTATATTTAATTAATAATAAATTTTTTTATATACTTTTTTGATGGGGGTAGAGCCTATATACTTTTTTAACAATTTTATACATAACACTATAATCAAAATTACACATATTACAATTATTGATATACCAGATTTTATAGTGGACAAAAAAATAAGAAATGTTTTCGTTATTACTAATAATAGATATTCAATTATATTTTGCTGTTTTAAAAGTGATGTATTCTTTCAATCTCATGTAGCACAAATAAACTTAGTAGTCACTATCGGTAGCGTAGCCTAGTCGTTAATGCGTCGGTCTTTCGTTCGTTAGGTCCCGGGTTCGAATCCCACTAAAGCGTGCGCGGTTAGTTGATATTTATAGCGTTTTTTCCCGAAATAAAAAAATTCTACTAGATTAGGACTCAAATTAATCACATAACTGACGATTTCCGCAAAGCCAAAATAATTATTCAAAAAAAAAAAAAAAAAAATCAGAAATCGAGTAATTTTTTTTTTTAATTTAGTTTAAATTTTTATACTCGGTCGCTTGAGAGTCACTTAGGACCTTTGCAGCAAGTGTGGCTTCCAAACTGCCGCCGAATTTGGAAGCCAAGTAAGGCTGAGTCTCGCAACTGCGTTACATCCCAAACATGGCCCTCGTTTGGATGCCTCACTTGCCACAAGTTTGACATTCGGCTTGCCTCATTTGGAGCAAACTACCGCCTCACTACAATTTCTAGTCGGGTAGATGTTTAAGGCGGCGATTGAAAGAGCTTGTTGGCCGTCAACTTTCCTGAAAATTTCAGATCATTTGATCAAGTAAACTCGAACATATTGGCGAATTACGAAAAAAAAAAACAATTTTTTTTTAGTTTTTTATTGATTTCTCAGAAACGAATTGAACGATCGACTTCAAAATCTAATCAGCTCTAGAACTCAATAAAACGCGTCGAATGCCGCCTTAACGAGCTCAAGGAGCTCAAAAACATCGTTGTAAATACATTTTCGAGCTCTTCGAGCTCGAAAATACTTCTGCATGCCATTGTTTTCGAAAAAAACAGTTTTTAGCATTTCTTTCTCCCGCGATAACTCTCAAACGAATTATCCGATTTTGATGTTTAAGGTGGCAATCGACGCGTTTTAATAAATTCTAAAGCTGATTAGATTTTTGGATTGTTTGGTTGAGTTGTTTCAAAGATATTCGCAAAAAACTGTTTTTTACCATTTCTTTCTCCAACGATAACTCTCGAACGAATTATTCGATTTAGATGTTTGAGGTGGCAATCGACGCGTTTTATTAAGTTCTAGAGCTGATTAGATTTTGAAGTCGATTGTATAAGTCGTTTTCGAGAAATCAATAAAAAACTAAAAAAAAAAAAATTTTTTTTTCGTAATTGGCCAATATCTTCGAGTCTACTTGGTCAAATGATCTGAAATTTTCAGAAAAGTTGATGGCCAAAAAACTCTTTCGATTGCCGCCTTAACCATCCAAATCGGTTTATTAGTTAAAAAGTTATAAAAAGTTTACATACATACATACACACACACACACACACACATACATACAGACACTCGGACATCATTCTAAAAATCGTCAGAATAGCTTCCTAGGACCTCAAAACGTCGACATCTGATGAAAACTCGATTTTTGAAAATCGGGGTGAAAACAATAACTTCCCGAAATTTTTGAAAATCATCGATTTTCTAAGCGGGAAGTTAAAAAACAATTTTTTTTTAGTTTTTTATTGATTTCTCAGAAACGAATTGAACGATCGACTTCAAAATCTAATCAGCTCTAGAACTCAATAAAACGCGTCGAATGCCGCCTTAACCATCTCAATCGGTTAATTTGTTCGAGAGATATCGTTGGAGAAAGAAATGGTAAGAAACGTTTTTTTAACTTCCCGCTAAGAAAATCGACGATTTTCGAAAATTTCGGGAAGTTATTGTTTTCACCCCGATTTCCGAAAATCGAGTTTTCATCAGATGTCGACGTTTTGAGGTCCTAGGAAGCTACACGGAAAGAAAATTCTACCAAAATTTACGATGTTAACATCGTAATCGTAGACTAGACTTTCATTGGCGTCAATTTTTAAATGTCTTATTTCAAAATTTACTATAGTCTTTGTTAAAATTACGATGTTAAATAGTAAAGAATACAACTTACATTGTAGTTTTAACAAAGAATATAGTAAATTTTGAAACAAGACATTTAAAATTTGACTCCAATGAAAGTCTAATCCACGATTACGATGTTAACATCGTAAATTTTGGTAGAATTTTCTTTCCGTGTATTCTGACTATTTTTGGAATGATATCCGAGTGTGTGTATGTGTGTGTGTGCGTGCGTGCGCGCGCGCGCGTGTGTGTGTGTGTGTGTGTGTGTGTGTGTGTGTGTGTGTGTGTGTATGTAAGCTCTTTGTAACTTTTAAACTAATGAACCGATTTGGATGTTTGAGGCGGTGATTAAAAGAGCTTGTTAGCCATCAACTTTCCTGAAAATTTCAGATCATTTGATCAAATAGATTCGAAAATATCTGCGAATTCCCGAGTCGAAATTAAAATAATATTTTGAGCCTCAAAAGCCTCACTTCCATTGTTGTTGTACTGACCGCTGAATGTAAAACTATATTTTAACCCTTAATGTCCTAAAAATAGGGTATAGAGTCATAAATTAGTGTTTTAGAACAGTATTTTGAGCCTCCAGAGCCTACCGTTGCTCACGAAACAATTTTTTTTGGTTCTACAGCCTACCATGAGAATAATTAGGTCAATTTTACAGTTTTACTTAACAGAACATAGATATATCACAGTCGAAAAAATTTTCTAAGACCATTCTTAGACTTTGAAAAATTTTGACAGAGTTGAATATTTCTGAAGTCTAAAAATGGACTTAAAAAATTTTTCCAACCGTGACAAATCATAATTTTTTATGTTTAATCAAGTAAAATTATAAAATAGATCTACTTGATTTCTAGAAAATTTTTTAAAGCGGTATAAGTTGAGAAATTGTAAGTTTTTAAATAGAGTTTAAATTTAGACATCTAATGTTACAAAAATTGATTAATGAATCATAAAATATTATATGTAAGTAGCAATAAGCATGTGATTTTTTATTAACGTTAGCATATTAAATTGATTCTATATCAAAAGTTATAATTTTCAATAATTTGGCATAGAGCAAAAATACAGCTTACACAATAAAAAATTTTGCGTCTTTTTATCAAAAAATTTTGTGTTAAAAATTTTTGTGTCAAATATTTGACACTTTTATGTGTCAATTTAACATTTTTGTATATTAATTCTTTTAAAATTATACAAAAAAGTGTTCAATCATTGACACGAAAAAGAACTTTATGATTTTTTTTAAAACACATTTTAGCAAATGAGAAATAAACATTACGTAAAAAATATGAGTACATTATAAATGATTTTTAATAAAAAATACGTAATTGAATAAATATTTGAACCATTAAATTTTATAGAATTTTGTATTTACTATTATCTCCAATAATTAGAATTCTCAGAAATTTGAAGAAAAATTAATGAGAGTAATAAACAAAAAATTACTCTAGAGAATTAATGATTTGAGTAACTTTCTGTTCTAATTCCTGAAAATTTTAATAAATTATTAAAAAGAATGATTTTTTTATTTTTTATTTTTCCCGCTCCCGGCAGCCATTTTGATTTGAATTTCTTCCCCTTTCTCTTCTTTCCCCTTACCTATTTCGCATCAACCAATAAAAATCGTTCTGACGGTACAAATTTAGGCTCTAGAGGCTAATTTTATGGTTTTAGAACAATAATTTCAACCTAAACATGGTAAAAGCGGACAAAAGTACCAAGTTTAGGCCGAAATTATGGTTCTGATGTATAGGTCATCATAGTCTTAAACAATAATTTTAGCCTCCTTGCCTTCCAGTAGGACTTAGAGGCTCAAATTATTTTTTTAATTTCGACTCGGGTTACGAAAAAAAAAAAAATTTTTTTTTAGTTTTTTATTGAATTCTCAGAAACAACTCATACGATCGACTTCAAAATCTAATCAGCTCTAGTACTCAATAAAACGCGTCGAATGCCGCCTTAACCATCAAAATCGGATAATTCGTTCGAGAGTTATCGCGGGAGAAAGAAATGGTGAAAAACGGTTTTTTCTAAATATTTTCGAAACGATTGACGCGATCGATTTCAAATTTTAATCAGCTTTAGAATTCAATAAAACGCGCCGATTGCCACCTCAAACGTCAAAATCGATCAATTAGTTCGAAAGATATCGGCATTGAAAAGTTAAAAAAATAACATTTTATGTTATTTTTCCTGGATAAATCATAATATAACCTACTAAAATGTGTCTGAAGTCATACTAACTCATCCTTTATATGGTTACTTTCGATACATAATGTCATCGAACTTGGTTTTTAGTTTAAATCATAATATGAACAATAAAATCGATAAAACGTAGTTTTCAATATTTTTTCCGAATATTTCATATTTGATTGTATCGCACATGAGTCAACACTCATTTAAGTCTTTCTTTGAATCCCTGGCATTAATTTCTGCCTGAATACACTTATTTTATTGAACATAATCACACTGAAAAAAATAATCGGTAACCGTTACCGATTTTTTTTCAGTAACGGTTACCGATTTTTTTTCGGTAGAGGTTACCGATTTTTCGGTAACGGTTACTGATTAAAATCGGTAGAGGTTGCCGATTTTTTTCGGTAGCAGTTACCGATTTCCAATCAGTAATCTCTACTGATTTTAATCGGTAACCCTTACCGAAAAATCGGTAACCCTTACCGAAAAATCGGTAATCTCTACCGATTTACATTTACCGAAAAAATAGTGTCTTGACCTAGAAAAAATAAAAGTTAATTGGTAATTGCTTAGCAAGCATGTAATTTTACAGAATAAGAAAAAAGCTCTGTTATATCAAATACTTGGAGCTAATTATGCATAACTTACATTGCCCTGTATATTTTTGTAAACATTGTGTTCGTCGGTTGCGACAGCTGATTATATTTTTGGGAAAGCAAAAAAAAAATGAACAGTTACAAATTTGAATTAGTAATTGTTAACTGTTTGGCTTAAAAGAAGTCATCTTTATTTATTAGAGTAAAAAGTCATATCACTTTTCATAGCTAGAAATGTTCACAAAGTATGGTTGTCATTACTAAAATTGATGATAATAACGATCCATTATTTACTAAAATTGTGGACATGGTCAGTGTTAATGATCAAAAACTTTTTCTCATGTATTCACTGGAAACAATGTATTTCGATGATCATTATCACGCATTTCGTATCACCGTCAATGATAAAATGGATTTAGTTAAGAATATAAGTTCCATGTCGAATTTGGCACCTTGTACGTTAGCCAAAAAAAATAATTTATATTTTATAGTCATTCGGCACTTTCCGGGAAAAAATGATAAGACCTGATTATACATAAACAGGCATGATCAGGTCTGATCCTTTTTTCCCGGGTTAGTTTAATATTCTGTTGATTATAATAAAAATTTTAATTATCTTTGAATGAAATTAAAACTTGTTGACATGTCATTTATACTTTAGTTGTAGGCTCTAAAAACTGTTTTTTCGGTAAATTTAATATCAGTAGAGGTTACTGATTTTTTGGTAACGGTTACTGATTTTTTGGTAACGGTTACCGATTAAAATCAGTAGAGATTACTGATTGGAAATCGGTAGCTGTTACTGAAAAAAAATCGGTAACCTCTACCGATTTTAATCGGTAACCGTTACCGGAAAATCGGTAACCTCTACAGAAAGAAAATTGGTAAACGTTACCGAAAAAAAATCGGTAACCGTTACCGATTATTTTTTTCAGTGCAGGGATTAAATTTTAAAAACCGCTTCATTAACAATTCTTGATTCTTAAATTTTCAAACTTCAGCAAAACAAGCAACTTGTTAGAGCTTGAGAAGATCGTAAAAAAACAACCGCATATGATAGCATTTTCGAGCTCGAAGAGCTCGAAAATATATCTACACCAATGTTTTCGAGGTCTTTGAGGTCAAAAACAGCGGGAAGTTTTGGGGCTGGCCCGCAGGGCCAACCGACGCCCAGATTTTTTTTTCAAATATCTTCAAGACGGCTTAATCGATCGCTTTCAAATGCTAGTCAGCTCTAGAATTCGATAAAACGCACCTATTGCCACCTCAACCGTCAAAATCGGTTGAAATCTCACAAACTTTTTCTTTTTATGGTCTCTTTTGATTATCATATAATGCCATTAAACTTGTTCTTTAGTTTAAACCATATTATCAACGAAAAAATTGAAAAAACACAGTTGTTAATCATTTTCTCGGATATTTTATATCCTATTGCTCTGATCTAAGCCAAAACTCATTTAAATCTTGATTTTGATCACTGACATTGATTTCTGCATCAATATATTTAGTTTATTCAACATAATCGGGAATTAAAATTTTAAACCAGCTTGTTCATTAATGATTTTTGATTCTTAAACTTTTAAACTTTAGCATAAAGCGTACACTGAGAGAACAATTTATTTGAGCCAACTAAATAGATTTATTTGACTGAACAAAATTATTAATTTCATTTAAATATATATTTGGTTATAGTTAACAAATCTTGGTTGAAAAAAATTCCACTACGGCCGGTGGCGCTGTCAAATACAGATTTGTTATAGTCGAGTCTGCCAAAGAATGGGCTTTTCTCCCACCATTTTTCTACAATTAAGTCATTACTGCGCATGCGCGTGAGTGTAACTCATGGACTTCATCGTAGCTGAAGTAGTGGGAAAAAAGCCCATTCTTTTGCAGATTCAACTATAACTATAAACGAATCATTATTTCATTCAATTAAACCATATCTTTGTCTCAAATAAACAATAATGAGGTCCATTCAAATATGGGATTTATTTGCCTGAAACAAATCTCATTTGGCTCAAATAAATTGTTCTCTAAGTGTAACTAGCTAGAATTTGAAAAGCTCATAAAAAAAAATCGTATGCAATATGATTTTCGAGCTCGAAGAGCTCGAAAATATAGTCAAATTAATATTTTCGAGCTCCTTGAGCTCGAAAACAGCGGGAAGTTTTGGGGCTGGCCCGCAGGGTCAACCGACAGACCGATTTTTTTGAATAATCTGACCTTACGACTCTTAGGAAATTTCATGCTCTTTAATTTGGCGGCCTCAAAAAGTTTCTACGACGATTACGCGCCAAGTTATCAATGATCAAAGCAAAAAAGTCCATTTGGGCTTCGATAATCAATAAGTCCGGACGTATTGGTCGTACAGAAAATGAAAGTAGGGTTTAGAGAATTGGAAAACATTCTCTATGATACTATATTAGTGGCTTTTGATTAGGGGTGTGCGAATATCGTTCGAATCGAATCGAATAATACTATTCGATTCGAAAGTCGAATGGAATAATTCGAATTTACAAATTATTCGAAAAGTTCGAAAATCGCAGTGCCTCGAAATTTTCACGGTTTTTTCAGGATACTTGGAGGTTGAAAAAAAAAACGATAATATCCTTTGTTCATCCGTTATGTCCAAAGTTATAGCAAGATTTCCGAATATCCTTAAATATTGGAATTTTGACTTGTTTTTTAGAAAACATTATCGCTTAAAAAAAATTTTTTTCTATCAAAAGCCACTGATTTCGACTCATAGAGAATGTTTTCCAATTTTCAAAACCCTACTTTCATTCTCTGTACGACCAATACGTCCGGAGTTATTGATTATCGAAGCCGAAATGGACTTGTTCGCTGTGACCAATGATAACTCGGTACTAAATCGTCGTAGAGACTTTTTGAGGCCGCTAAATTAAAGGGCATAACATTTCCTAAAAGAATCATAAAGTCAGATTATCCAAAAAAATTTATTGAAGCCCTTGTTGAAAGACGAGCAAAAATTTTAAAAATATTTTTGTCGTCGGTTTTCTTAAGATTACTTCAGAACCGTGCATGATAAAAAAATTTAAGGTCCAGATCTGAAAACTAGAAACTTGAGGCTACAATGTGCTTTTTTTCTACGACCATTTTTCACCGAGTTACAGCATGTTGAAAATCACCCAAAATTTCCAACTTTTTTTCTATCACTTAATTTTTGGGACCAGTGTATTATACGTTTGCTAGTATTTACTCCAAAAAATAATAATTTTACTTGAAGTACTTTTTTTTTTATATAATTTTATGCTAATGAAATTCGTTTTAAATTAGTTTGCTTTGTCTATCTGACATTTATAATGTTAATATTTTAACAAAGTTTAATAGTTTGTATTTCTTGAATAAATAAATGCATGCCTTTAAAATTAATTACTTTCACAGTGATTTAATTTTTGTTTTTAGTGGATTATTTTACTAAAAAAATTCGATATCATTAAAATGATTGCAAAAGCTATAATTTTACGAGATGTTTTCTATTTACACAGTGTATTAAATAATTTTTTTTCTCTTAATTATTTTCAAGTCATAGATAATCGTATTGAAATTTTTAATTTTTGGCCATCGGTAATCAAGAATTTCGGGCTAATTGGCAAAGAAATTTTCCTATGTACCCTATATCAACGTGTCGCATTAAATCGCATTGATACGGATTGACAAGATAGCCATTCAAAAAATAGGATTGAATCCTATTGAATCGGATAGAAAATTGAATGCGATTCAATGCAATCCCGATTGCTGGGAAGGTTGAAAAACTTGAAATTAATTTTAATTTTTTTTTCAGGGAAATATAGTTAATTTATTTTTTAACACATCGTTTTAAAATAAAACGTATATTTAGATGTTTTCAATAATTGTATTTAATTCCTGGAAGACTTCTAAAAAAAGGTCTCTTATTTTTTGATAAATTCATCTGTTCAAAAGTTATCAAAGCTCGAGGTAAAGTTAGAGATTTTTTCGCTTTTCCGGTAAAATCATCAGAGTTATCACAAAACGTTGTAGCTACAACGTTTTGTAATAAATATTATGTCATTAATAACATCAATAAAACGATACAATTTTAAATAAGAAATATTAAGGATGCCAATTAAAATTTTACCAACTGTTGCAGGTATCATTCTTCGACCAATGGAGGAATTTTATAGGATGGAAGTCTTCCAGGAATTAAATACAATTATTGAAAACATCTAAATATACGTTTTATTTTAAAACGATGTGTTAAAAAATAAATCAACTATATTTCCCTAAAAAAAAAAAATTAAAATTAATTTCAAGTTTTTCAACCTTAAGGAGGTTCATCGGTAGCAGTAGTTCGCAACTTTTAGAAAGATTTCTCCCGTGTAAAACATTCTAACTACAATAAGAAGTGGTTGAGATACAGTACACTTTTGCGCATCCTCTTATATGCGCAGAAGTATAAAAATGATCCCATTGTGTCTTTTCTCAGACTTGGCTACGTTGCATTCTAATTTAGAATATTTTTCCCCTTGAGCATGTGTTGTAGAAAGTGTTTTGAATAATTTCAAGATTATACGTAGTTAGAGACAACAAATAATAAATAATAAATATTAATGAATTCGCGACTAAATTTAAAAAATTCTAAATTTAAAAAATAATTTGTAATTATTTAAATCTGTTGGGCTTCTACTGTGTTTTGAACTTCCCACGCACTGCAACGTTGCCAAGTCACTATCTCTCACTCGTCAGGTTATGGGAGAAAGCTTGAAAATCATTAAAAGTAACAAACTTTAAAAATTGATTACAAAAAAATGAATACCGCTCATTTATGTTTTTATTGAAAAAAATTACTTGTTATAAATTGAATTAATAATTTTCAGCTTTTAAAAAAATGTTGTAAGAAAAGTATGATTGTTATTTAATAAAATGCTCACTCTAACTACGGTCAACATAGGGAATGCATGTTAAATGTACGATTTTCAATTGTTAATATTTCGAAATTTAGTACCGCAAGGACTATTTTAAAAAATTCCTACGTATACAGGACGCTTAAAAGTATTTGTGTTTAAAAATTGACAGATATTGTAAGAAAAGTAATTATCCGATGAACCTCCTTAATTATTACACAAATAAATTTTAAAAATTTTATTCGAATCGCGTTATAGATCGAATTTTTTTTTTTCTTTGCATTTTTGCTATTACATTGATTAGTTTTTACGTTTAGTCTAATTTTTCATGATAATTTATACGGTCAATACTTTGTTTTTTAATTAATATTAAATATAATTTCTTTTAACTTTAAGTTTTATCAATAAAATTCAAATATTCAAAAAATTAAATCACCATCAATTGAATTATAAGTAAATTTATAAATTTTTAATTGAAACCAATAAATAATAAATATTCTAATTACGATTGGTTAGATTTTTAAAATCCTTAAGAACCAGTTCCATAATTTTTTGTTATAATGGGCATCTACTACACCAACTGAATTATTTTTTAAACACACATTACTTTTAACAAACTTCACGTTCACCGTTCCGGACATTGTACACATCTCACGTTATTCGTTCCTCCGTCCATACTAACCTATCATTATCCATACCCGCGTTTTGTTCAAACGGCTCATTATCCGTTCCTCCGGTTCTACAAACCTCACATTAAACGTTCCGCACGTTGTATACATTTCATGTTATTCGTTCCTCCGTTTATACTAATCTTTCAATATCCGTTACCCGCGCTTATACGAAATGTATCATTGTCCGTTTCTCGGTTTATACAAGTCTGTTATTTTTCGTTCTTTCGTTTTTACAAATCTCACTTTAACTAAACCTTCGGTTTATTGAAGGAATTTTTATTCAGAGATTACGTTAATCAGAATAGACATTACACATCCATCACGTTATTTATTCTTACGTTTATTCGAACCTAACTTTTATCTGTCGTTCGTTTATTCATACGTGTTGCTACACACTATTACTTTTGATGCAAGTGTGCGTTTACACGTAACCTCCGTTGGGCACAGGTCGTGGCACCCTAAATTTCTTGGTAACATAGTTATATGAAGGACAATTATGTTATAAGATAAATCTATGTTGAAACTTTTCTATGCAGAACATTTCTATTGCAGGACATCTCTATGTAGGACATACCTATGCATGATAAATCTATGTAAGATATTTCTGTTGCAGAATATCTCTATGCAGGACATCTCTATGCAGGCTATCTTTATGCCGGATATCTCTATGCAGGATATTTTTATGCAGGATATCTCTATGCAGGACATTTCTATGTGGCAGATTTCTATGCTAGACAAATACATGTCTAATTATATTTCTCCATAATAAAATACCTTCAACACATAGATCTCAGTTTAAAAAAATTATAAATAAGGTAAAAGCCCCCATTATTGACACTATAAGAATGTCTGTGATTATTTGAATTTTTTTATCATATTTAATATTAATATAATCAACTTTTTTTGCATTGAACGTCTTAATTGATGTTTCTAATTGTATATTTAAATTAATTTACGTAAATAACAATAAAACAAATAAAAAATATATTAATTAAAAACCAACAAGTCCAGTACAGGTATTATTGACGGGGTAAAATAGTGTCAGAGCCAACTATTGACATACCAAGGACCCTATTATTGACAGGTCTAATGCGCATGCGCGGCAGTTTATAAAAAATTATTAAAGACCACCGTCAATTAGGTTCAAATTAATAATAAATATTTTAATTAAAAACGACAAAATACGATAATTACAATTAAAAATTCATCTAGGACACACTTTTATTTTTTTATAAATTCGACGACACTATTCTTGATTCGACAATTTTTTATTTAATGTTTTGTTCATTATGAAATTACTAGACAGCGTGTTAACATAAATATATCGATATGTATGTTAAGGAGGTTAAATTACTTGAGTTTGTGGCCTGTCACTAGTTGACACGCGTGAATTTTTATATATCGACTATTGACGTCCGCTATTTTTAAATGATAATTAAGATTTATCAGTCGAAATCAATGATTCTAGGGTTATTTAGACTATAAATAACCTGGAACAATTTTTAATAATACACTTACATTAGAACTGTATAGGGAAATCCGTTTCTAAAAATATGATCTCTCTCAACGAAATTGTTAAGAAATTTAAAACACTCTAGCAAAAGTGGCCTACTCGGGAAAATAAATTTTTTTTACAGCGAATAGTTTATACCCAGAAGTAAAATTGAACTATTTTTCCATTTAAAAATATCAAAAAATTGATAAAAAGTTTTAAGCAATGTGATTATCTATACAATTAATTAAAAAATTAATAAATTAAAACAATATGTCAATAGCAGGGGCCCTGTCAATAATGGGGGCTTTTACCTTAGTGAAGTATTTTTTTTTTATTGAGGCTTAAATTAACGAAATCAATAATATTAACGATGAAGTTTTGACAAACAATAAATAATTGAATGCGTTGTCATGTAATACTTTTAAAAAACAATTACGCGCGTCACCTTATACTCCTGGGTACTTTTTTTGAAAATTTTTCTTCACGCCTGCGCAGATGAAGATGCGCACTGGTTCTGCGCGTATTATTTGAAGCGCCAATATTTGAAAAACAAATTTTATGAAACTTTATATTTTCTTTACGACAGTAAGCAAGCGTTAACATCGAGTTGAAGGGTATCCTAAGTGGCCTAATGTTAACTTTTTTTTTTTATCAGCAAAAACGATTTCTCCCTTTACGATAAGATACGGAATGCACCAGTATTTTAATCATCTACTAACTCTTAATTGCCCACCATCGGTTTATACAAATATATGCATAATATAGCTTGAATATTTAAACTTATTTTAAATAATTGATTATTTAATTTACATGTAGTTAAGTTATTTTGAGGCGTTTATTATTTTCTTAAGCGAATTTTGATGCATAACGATCGACATGTTGATCACGTGAATGAAAACATTAAAAACTGGCAGTGTAAATAAGATCATAAGTCATCAAAAAGTGACATAGAAAAGTGATATAACCAATGGCAGCATTTTTTAATTGCCAGTTGTCAAAATAAAGCTCCTATTAAACTATAACGCAATGTTCATCGAAAAGTTAACAAAGCGTTGATAACTTATTTTGACAATGTTATTTTTTTAAATAACGAAAAAGAGTCAACATTCAGTTAACATTTTCGGATAACAAATGGTTAGTATTAAGATGGCAACTTTTACTTATTCCCAAATAGTCATCTGTTAAAATTTTTCAGTAACTTTAAGATATATTTTTCAAAAGTTGACTTTAAAAATGCCGTTTGTCATCATTTTATTAAAATTTTGAAATTGCAAGAAATTGATTTGGATCGAGTAATTTGTATAACTACAACTTGTACAAAAATTTTCGGATAATTCTTAAATATTCAAATAATTCGGAAATTCGAATTTCGTAGTGAACAGTTTATTGGGAAGTCTTCCACTTGGGTACGCTACCTGATGGATTAAAAATGAACTAATCTCAGCAGGTCGAACTTGTAACAGCTGATTAATAAGTATATGTAAAATATTCAGTTGCAAAGTTAAAAAAAGAATTTTCGGAATAATTATAAGTTATAACGATCTGAATCGTTAATTGTTTATTAAAAAAAAAATCGATTTTCAAATTTTATTATATTTTTTTAACTATGGAATTTCCTCCTCGAAAAAATAAAAATAAAACTTTCTGTTGTGTATATGGATGCAATAGCAAGGCTTGTAGGGATGATACAATTCGTTTTTATAATAATCAAATGTCCTGCATCAAGAATACTTTTACCGCCAATAAAATTCTTATGGCTAGGCTGTGTACTTGCGAATTCACAAATTTCTTGAATAGAAATTTTCATATTTTACGAAATTAAAAAGAAAAATTGATTATAATTCGAGGTAAATCCACATTTCCATATAAAGATATGACAGCTGATGTAAGAATACGTCTAAGAGTAGTAACTGCATCTGCCGCTAGGAGAAGCCGCGCCCCCGGCAGATTTCCCAATATTCGATTCGATTCAAACGCGATTTTCATATCCCTAGAATTCATTTTATTACTTCATGATATAACCTTATAATATATATTATAATTTTATAATATAATTTATAAAAACATTGTTTATTTATTAAATTTATGAAAATATTATACGATTGAAACTAAAATTTTTGAAGTATGTGAGCTTAGAAAATTCTTTTACAGTGTTAATGAATGAAATTGTATTTTTGTATATTTACTCTTGAATCCATAGTTTTACATATATTTGTTCGACATACAAATGTCCTGCATAGAAATATCTTACATAGAGATATCTTGCATAGAGATATCTTGCATAGAGATATCTGGCATAGAGATATCCTGCATAGAAATATCCTGCATAGAATAATTTTGACATCGAAATATCTTGTAATATAATTGTCCTTAATTACAATTATGCCGACCAGTAATTTACTACAGAGAGATATCTGAGCATAGAAATTTCTTGCATAGAGTTTTCTGTTGGTACGCTTGTAACCATGGACGGTATGAATCATTGTTTCTGACTGTACCTCACATTTAGCATCCCATAATGAGTATTTGCAAATTTTTTTTTTTGCAATCGTTTGATGGTTGTTTGATGGTGTATGATAGTCCAATATTATGGTTTGATGCTTATTTGTTTATTTATAAAATAAAAAATAAAAATTGACCTAATTTTTAACTTCCTGCTAAGAAAATCAACGATTTTCGAAAATTTCGGGAAGTTATTGTTTTTACTCCGATTTTCGAAAATCGAGTTTTCATCAGATGTCGACGTTTTGAGGTCCTAGGAAGCTATTCTGACTATTTTCAGAATGATGTCCGAGTGTGTGTGTGTGTGTGTGTGTGTGTGTGTGTGTGTGTGTGTGTGTGTGTGTGTGTGTGTGTGTGTAAACTCTTTGTAACTTTTGAACTAATGAACCGATTTGGATGTTTAAGGCGGCGATTGAAGGAGCTTGTTGGCCATCAACTTTTCTGAGAATTTCAGATCATTTGATCAAATAGACTCGAAAATATCTGCGAATTACGAAAAAAAAAAAAATTTTTTTTTAGTTTTTTATTGATTTTTCAGAAACGACCTATACGATCGATATCAAAATCTAATCAGCTCTCGTACTCAAAAAAACGCGTCGATTGCCACCTCAAACATCAAAATCGGATAATTCGTTCGAGAATTATCGCGGGAGAAAGAAATGGTGAAAAACGGTTTTTTCGAAATATTTTTGAAACGACTGACGCGATCGATTCCAAATTTTAATCAGCTCTAGAATTCAATAAAACGCGCCGATTGCTACCTCAAACGTCAAAATCGATCAATTAGTTCGAAAGATATCGGCGTTGAAAAATTAAAAAAATAACATTTTATGTTATTTTTCCCGGATAAATCATAATATAACCTACGAAAATGTGTTTAAAGTCATACCAACTCATCCTTTATATGGTTACTTTCGATACATAATGTCATCGAACTTGGTTTTTAGTTTAAATCATAGTACCAACAATAAAATCGATAAAACGTAGTTTTTAATATTTTTCTCGGATATTTATATTTGATTGTTTCTCACATGAGTCAAAACTCATTTAAATCTTGATTTGAATCCCTGGCATTGATTTCTGCCTGAATACACTTATTTTATTGAACATAATCAGGGATTAAATTTTAAAAACCGCTTCGTTAACAATTCTTGATTCTTAAATTTTCAAACTTTAGCATAACAGGCAACTTGTTAGAGCTTGAGAAGATCGTAAAAAAACAATCGCATGTGATAGCATTTTCGAGCTCGAAGAGCTCAAAAATATATCTACACTAATGTTTTCGAGCTCTTTGAAATCGAAAACAGCGGGAAGTTTTGGGGCTGGCCCTTAGGGCCAACCGACGCCCAGATTTTTTTTTTTCAGCACCCCATTTTTCAAGTATGCCTTTTTTTTAATACAATTCGATGTAAAATCGTTTGATGGTGAATGATAGATTGTAGAGTAATTGAAAAAAAAATATAAATACCTTAATAGCACAGTTTATTTTGAAAAAGTTTACTTCACAAAAGTTTCCTTGAATTTTTCGTCAAATTTCCGTCAACTTTAGTCTTTTCCATTTTTTACGACATTTTGTATACAACTTGTTGTTGAGTTTGACATAAGTTTACTGCCCAAATCAGAATGCAATTTCACTTCAAAAGTAAACTAGAAAAAAGTTGTCGTCAATGTTCAGGCAAATTTTACGTCAATTTATTGTTAATTTGACTTGCAAATTGTGAAGTATTTTCTTACTGCCAAATTGTAGACAATTTTATGTATAAATTCGCTTACTTTCTGAAATAATAAGAATAATAAATTCAAAGAAAATAAATTTAATTATTATGTCTATTTGAAAACGCAATCGTTATTATTTTTACTTAAGCTAATAATTGATTGAAAAAAAGAAAAAAACAATTGTGCATTAATTAGGGTTTCGGGATTTTAGACTTATGCATATAAATTAAATATTTTTTCATAAATAGTTTGTGCAAAAACTATTATTGATAAATATATATATTTAACAAAATGATCACCTAAAATAGTTAACATTTTCGGGTAACAAATTATCAGCATTAAAATGGCTAGTTTTATTTACCCCCGAATATTCATCATTCATTCCACCATTTTATGATAACAATTTTTATCACTTTTTATTTTACGTTATGTTAACATTTTTTGGTATTCTTAAAATACTTTTTAAAAGTTGAGTTTCCAAAAAAAAATTTTTTTCGTCAATTTATTAACATTTTGGAATAGGAGAAAGGCACCCGTTTCGAGTCAACTTTCAAAAGTTATCTTAATGTTATCAAAAAAATATTAACAAAACGTAACATAAAAAATGATAGCAAATAGTTATCATAAAACAACTCTAATGGCATGGTTTGCTTAGCACAAGTTTACTTGAACTTTTCGTCAAATGGCTGTCAATTTCAGGCTTTTCCGTTCTTGACGACAATTCGAATACAACGTGCTATATAAATTGACGTAAATTTACTACCCAACTTCGGAAGCAGATTCACTTCTAAAGTTGTATACAAATTGTCGTCAATAACGGAAAAGCACAAAGTTGATGGACATTTAAAACAAAAATCAAGGGAAGTTGTATTGAGGTTGTTTTTCTACTGAAAAAAGTTACCTTTAAATTGAAGAAAAATTAACCCCAAATTTTTATTTCTAATTTTTGCTGTTAAATTGTCGGCAAATTCGGGCAGCAACTTTCGGTAATTTGAATTGTCAAGTTACCAAAATTTCAAGTTGAAGTAGCTATTAGGGAAATTAACTAGTGATGACTATTTGACGATACACAAAAGCAACCATATTAATGCTGACAATGTGTGATCCAAAAATGTTAACAAAATGTCGAAATTATTACGTTATTTAAACACGGAAAAAAAAATTTTGTCACTCCAATATAAGATAACTTACGGTAACAAATATCTGCCTTAGTATACGGATAACGAAACATTCGTTGTAGTCACAATGATTTTGTAATGGTAGCAAATCGCTTGTTCTGTCTAGCAATGGTTTGTTACTGTAACAAAACTGTTGTGTTACAGTGAAAAAAATTGATTTGTTAAAGTAACAAACTGCATTTTTAGCACTGACAAAATTTTTTTGTAATTATAAGCTAAAATTACTTATGGTAACAATTTCTAGGTTTGTAACACGAACAACGAATCTTTTGTTAAAGTTACATTGTCTTTATAATACTAACAAACCATTCGTTACGCTAAGTAATGGTTTGTAACTGTAGCAAAACTGATTTGTTAGAATAACACACGCTGTAAGAAATTTGATGGACCCGGTGTGGTGTAAATGCATCGGTGTAAAAATTTTGGTGTGAAAATTACACTGAATCCCGTGTGAAATTTGAGCAATGTGAATTTTAGTTTTTCACACCGCCAAACGAGTAAATGTATAAATGTGAGGGAAGGGGGCGGGGCAAAATGGTCCCCCTGAAATTCGTAACATGAAAAGTGTTGGGATGGGGAGGGGTAAAATGGGCCACTTAAGCAAATTAGGCCCACCAAAATTCTTAACATGAAGAATGTGAAAAGTGTTGGGACGGGGAGGGGTAAAATGGGTCAGCGGGGCAAAATGGGCCAGTGAGACGAATTGGGCCCGTTGAAATTCGTAACATGAAAAATGTTGGGAGGAGGAAGGGTAAAATGGATCACCGGGGCAAAATGGGCCCGCCAAAATTCATAACATGAAAAGTGTTGGAAGGGGGAGGGGTAAAATGGGTCACAGGGGAAAATTGGGCCACTGAGGCGAATCGGGCCTGCCAAAACGCGTAACGTGAAAAGTGAGGGGGGGGAGGGTAAATGGGCTGCCTGGACTTTGAAAACCTACGAATATCTTTTAGCCAATGGGCTCGTATAATTTTTTCAACAGAATTGAATAGAGAATTATGGTAAGGGGTTCTTTGACGGAGGAATTTTTTGAAAAATTATGTTTTGGCGCGAAAATTCAATTTTTTTAAGTAAAACTTCTTTAGGCGCGACTAGGAGGTAACTGGATGACAATGCAACGGAAGTCCGTTACGGCAATATGGCGTCACGTTTCTGTACTATCCGGTTTTTAAACAATTTTAATTTTGTCAATCAATAGTTAATAAACAAATCAATCAAATGCTTTTGAAAAATGCTTTTGAAAAAAAATAATTAATAAAAAATATTAAATTAAGCAATAATAAAAAAATAATATTAAAAAATTATACAAGAGAATTAATTATGTATACATACTTAATTATACATACAAGTAACTAAGATCTTTTCAGTATACTAGCTTGTATAGTCGATGTAAGTATGTTCCGATGTTTCAGCCGGAAATAACCGAAGTAAACTATTTTGGTACTCAAGCTATAAATACTCCCTACCTCTCAGAATGCAGCTGACCCAATATAACCTTAATTTTATGGCATCTGTACGTTAAAGTGTTTTGTGAGAGAATATTTTCCGAAAGTGCAAGTGATAAAAACGAATTTGAAAAAATCATATTATAAAAATAATAAGAAGTGATTCTTAATTGAATGGAAATGTCTGAACCGCAAGAACATTTTACACTGTCATTTGTAAATAATTGTAATCAAAATAATCAAATATCTAAAGATGTCGTGCCGTGTAAAAAACGTAAGCTTTTATTTTATTATTCAAAGTTGCTATATGTCTTTAAGGTAATTATAATCGAAAATATTTTTATAGGTAAAACAGATACCACAGTTGCTCAAAGGATGAAAATATATCGCAAGCGTAAAAAAATACAAGCTGTCACTGAATGTATGTTAATTTTAATTACATGAATTGTTTTTTAATAAATGTATTTTTATTCTAATAGTAATTTAAAATACTGATACAGGTTCAAAGGCTCTTACAAGCAGTGAAAGATCGAGATTGCACCGTCAAAGAAAACGACTAAAAGAAAATCTACCATGTGCTACTAATTTATTTGAAAATCTTGAGTCAAGTATTAATCCAGATGTTAATATCAACACCATTGAGATGAGTAAGAGTCTTTTTTTATTATTAAGCTTTTGAAAAACGCAAAAACAATTCAAAATTGAACATTTTATTCTGTTAACTTTTTAGATGAAAGTACTGCTGTAACTTATTCAAATGCAGCTACGACATCATGCCAATTTCCAAATAAAGATTCGCCATTAAATAATCAACCATCACATGTTGACGAGACGAGAAATATTCTTTTACAAGAATCAAATGATGTATTTCAACTTCCTTATAAGGACTTTAATTTGTTTAAAAATGCACGACAAATGTTTGCAAAACAATTTACAAATGATAGCTTTGGCTATGCATGTTTTGTGTGTGATCGACTTTGGTTCCAAAGTGACTTAAAAACTTTAACTGAAGCTCATAACCAAACTCTTCATGATGGTTTTCCAAATATTGATTCAAATAATCAAGTGGCATGTCATTCTTGTCGAAACGCATTAAATTCTGGTAAAATACCTACTATGTGTAAATTTAACGGATTTGTATTTCCACCTGTTCCAAACAATCTTCCTAAACTTGATATTGTATCCGAAAGGTTAATCTCACCCCGATTGTGTTTTATGCAAATTAGACGATTGCGTCATGCAAATGGACAATTTGGAATATTTGGGCAAATAATAAATGTGCCTGTTGACGTTAATAATATGGTTAATTTATTACCACGTAATATTGACGATGATCATTGCATTAACGTTCACATAAAAAAGAAAATGGTTCATAGATCAAGCTATGTGCAGGGCCTGATAAATAAAAGAAATATAAAAGCTTGGCTTCAATATTTGGTTACAACACCTTTATATCAAATGTATAATGTGAAAATTGATGAATCATTTTTCACTGGACAAGACAGTAATATTGATGATACAGAACGAGATGAAATTAGCGAACATATTCCTATTGAAGAATCTCTGATAGCACAACAGACTTTATTATGGAATGATGATAAATATTTGAGTATTGCTCCAGGGGAAATGAACGTACCAATCAGTTTACTTTTTGATGAACATGCCGAAGAATTTTCTTTTCCAACAATATATCTCGGTCAGTTTCGGAAATTTAAAGAAGATCTACATGTTACTCCGTTTATGATGGCTACGAGTGAATTAAGGCGATCTGATCGCAGAGCAGTCACTCCTCAACATCTTCTGTATTTGACAATGAAAATTTTACGAATAAGAGTAAAAGATAGCTTAACTGTTGCATTTAAACATATCGGACACAACTCTACCATCACAAGACAACAAATTGAGTCAGATGATTACGTTAATAGCTGCTTAGAAAATAGCTGCTTTTTTACGTCTCAACGTAAAAAAGACCTGTTTGCTATGATTCGACAGTTAGGCAAACCAACAATATTTTTAACTTTAAGTGCAAATGAAATTGGTTTGACGTCGCTACTTCAAATTCTTTATAAATTGAAAAACAATGGAGTACATATATCTGAAGAAGATATCAATCTACTTAATTTCGTTCAAAAAACTACACTTATAAATGACGATGCTGTAACTTGTGCTATTTATTTTAATAAATTAGTTAACGTCTTAATAAAGATACTAGAGTCCAAAAAATCTAGCCCTTTCGGAAGTCATTACGTTCTTCACTATTTCAAAAGGATTGAATTCCAACATCGAGGAAGCCCACATGCACACATTCTATTGTGGCTGGCCGAAGCACCAAAAAATCTATTTGGAGATGATATTCAAGAAGCTACTTCATTGATAAATAAATTAATTAGTGTTTCAACTGCCGAAGCATCTGGAAAAATCAAACTACAGACACACAAACATACCTTCACCTGTTACAAAGGTACAGGGTCTAGATCTGCTCAAAAATGTCGTTTTGAATATCCATTTATGCCAAGCCGTTCAACAATAATATTAACTCCTATGTAGAAAACAGAACCTCAATTCACTGATTATTGAATAATTTACAAAAAGACAAAATTTAATTTAGAAAACAATAATTATCCAGATTTTGACACATTTTACAGAGATAATGGTATAACTTCCGATGATATGTACCACAATGTATTGAGAGCAGGGATAAATCGACCTAGAGTATTTGTTAAACGAGAACTTGATGATATATGGCATAATAATTTTAATCCATTCATTTTTAATATTTTACAATCCAACATGGACATTCAGTTTATCACAGATGAATATTCGTGTGCTACCTATGTTGCTGAATATGTTAATAAGACTAATCGAGGCATCAGTAATCTACAACAACAAATTACTACAATCATGGATGAACATCCAGAATTTAATATTATTGAAATTACTAGAAAAATGAGCATCGATTTACTTAACACTGTAGAAATTTCCAGTCAAGAAGCTGCTTGGATTTTACTAAGAGAACCAATGTCTAAAGCTTCTACCGAAATTGCTTACATCCCAACAGTTTGGCCAATTGAAAGACAGCGGATTAAAAAAACTCTTAAAGAATTGAATGAATTAGGAATAGAAGATGACTGCACTAGTATTTGGAAGGAAAATTTCTTCGGCAAATATGAAAAGCGGCCAGAAAACTTAGAAGATATTTCACTTGCAGACTTTGTTGCTCATTATACTAAAAAATCAAACGGAGATTATTGTAAGCGTAAAGAACCACGAATTATAAGATATAGAAATTACAATATAAATGACGATATTACAGAATATAAGCGAGAAATGGTCACTCTCTATTTTCCATTTCGGAGTGAAGAAAATGAAATTCTCGCTGAAATGAAATTTGTTAAAATTTACGATGATCATCAACAAATAATTTTAGAAAGACGAAAAAATTTGGAATTAATTTTAGACATTGAAAAAACAATAGATATCTGTAAAGAATTGTGTCGTGTTGACGAACTTGATCGTGATGTTAACGAAACTGACGTGGTTACCCATGTGCCGGAAGCAAATCCGTTTCTACAATTGTACCGTGAAAATGGAGAAATGAATGATGATTTAGTTTTGGCTACTCTTAACGCATTAGGATCTATAGTTAAAAAAAGAGAAAATATTATGTCTAATGAAGACTTTAATGGTACCATGCGTATAGCTAATGATAAACAGAAAGCATTGCTAATGCACGTCATTTACAGCCTTTTACTACCTGACAAAGATCCTCTCCAAATATTTTTCACTGGACCTGCAGGCTGTGGAAAGACTTTTATTATAAAATTATTAATGGATATTTACAACAGATTTTGTGATACTGATAATTATTGCAATGCTTACATAAATTGTGCGTCTACTGGTAAGGCAGCTGTGGCCATCAACGGAATTACTATACACACAGCACTGAAAATTCCTCTTTCAACATTTTTACCACTTCACTCTGAAATTCTCCAACAATATAACTGTCTTTTCAAATTTGTTAAAGTGGTAATTATCGATGAAATTAGTATGATTGGCGCTGAATTACTGTCAAAAATAGATGCTCGATTGAAACAAATTACTGGAAATAATACATATTTTGGTGGAATTGACGTATTTTTTATCGGTGATTTGCGACAACTACCACCAGTACGAGCTACTCCTATTTATAAACAATTGAAAAAAGGACTCGCAGGACCTACTTTGTGGCGCAGTTTACAGTATTACGAATTAGATCAAGTTATGCGTCAAAGTGATGCAATTTTCGCAACTATATTAACGAAAATTGGCAATGGTGATACTTTACATGAAAATGAACTTTCATTAATTGAGTCACGTTTTTTTACGAAAGAAGAGGCTGCTGAATTATGTCCACATGGAATAAGACTTTTCTTAGAGAATAAATCTGTCATGGAATATAATCAATCTATACTGAATCTCGTTGAAGACAAAGTAGTATCTACTGCTACAGATATGTATATAGGTTGTCATTCAGCTGAGCAAGAAGCATACGTCCGTCAGCAATTCCATAAAAAATCAGTTATTGATACAGGAGGGTTGCCGTATGAAATTATTTTAGTTCTCAATAAATTTTACATTATAACAACTAATATTGACGTGAGTGATGGCTTAGCTAACGGTTGTGTTGGAAAGTTAGTGTACATAGAACGTGATGATAACGATGAACTTCTACGTTTATGGTTTGAATTTCCTGGTAAGATAGGCAAAAAAATTGGGAAGAAAGCTGCCCATCACATTCAAACTCTTAATATCAGTAGGACAGCAGTGCCGATTCTCAGAAGATCCTCATCTGTACCAATGAATAGAAATAAAACCATATTCGCCAAAAGGAATCATTTTCCTTTAGTATCTGCTTGTGCACTTACAATACACAAATCGCAAGGTGGTACATTCGACGAGATAGTATATGAATACAATAAAACTCATAATCAACAGCTTTTATATGTTGCATTATCTCGAGTTACCAGCATTAATGGACTGTTTATTGTTTCTAAAACCAACGACAAAAAATTTTATCACGGAAGAAAGCGACCAGCAGGAATAATGGAATTACAAACTGAGTTCCAAAAGTAATATGGTAAGACTTTCAAACTGTAGACTGATAACACAACAGGAAGAATTGTGTGATTTAATAAGCTTGAATAATATTTCACTGTACTCGTTCAACTGTCAAAGCTTAAGATCTCATTTTTCTGATCTTCAAGATAAAGTATTACAAAGTTGTACATTTTTGTTATTTTCCGAAACTTGGATAAAAAATGAAGAACGGGTTGATATTCAGAATTATTACTGTGTTACTCAATACAAGCGACCAAACTCAACAGCAGGTGGTGTAGCTGTATATCATTCATGTACAGATACACTTCATAATGCGACTCCTATGAGATTTATTGCGCCAACTTTGTTAATGGATATTTCCGATCAAATTTCTCAAGTAGGTGATATTGCAGTTGTTCGCTGTGTAAACAAACACGATCAACCATTGATTATAGTTGTTCTTTACATTTCTCCAAATAAAACTGTGTCGAATATCATAAAATTTATTCATCAGCAATTACTTCAATTCACTAATAAATGTTCAAGTCTTTTAAATACTAATTACCATGAGATACCATTAATTCTTGCTGGAGATTTCAATGTTAATTTTCGTTCTGAAGAATCTCGACCATCGATTGATTTTTTAAATGATAAACTAAATTTAACAATGAATAATTCTCCAGTTCAATCAACAACAAGATATGGTACGACTATTGATGCAGTTTTCTCAAGAAATTTAGAAAATTTGCAGAGTAAAATTTATGTTTCTCATTATAGTTATCATAAACCAATCATATCATATTTGAAGTATGATATTAATTAAAAAATTATTGTTTTAGAATGTAAAGTGGTCGACGTTAATATAAATATATATATATATATTACTAGTGTTACATCGTCAATAAATGGTTTTTTAAATTCTCATATGATGTATTTATTTTCAACTTAATCACCATCTCGTACAATATCAAAGAAGTTTTACTTCAATCGCGCGTGAATGTCACACGCACACTCTTTTTTTTTTTTAATTAATCGACTAATATTTGAACAGAATACTTTAAATTTAGTTATTTTAAGATCCAAATCTTTACTATTAACTCTTTTTTATAGTCAATACATAACAAAAAGTTTTAAAACATAAAACAAACGAGAAACATACATTGAGTTTCGTTGGCGCCCGTTTTAGCCAACTTTTCAGGATTTTTCACTTTTAATAAACACAGCTAATTACCACTAAAAACTCAGCAGAAGAAAAAAAAGCAAAACAAGCTTGAAAACTCACATTATAAAAAATGTTTAAGGGGGGCCTATTTTGACCACATTTTTTTATTTTTTATTTTTAATGAACAGCAAAAATTAAGGTCAAAAACGAAGCAAGAGAGTAAAAAAACGTAAAAGAAGTAAAAAAAACTGAGGATTCGAAAATTTTGTTCCTAAGGGGCCCATTTTGTCTCAGTGACCCATTTTACCCCTCCCCTTCTCAACACTTTTCATGTTATGAATTTTGGCAGGTCCAATTCGCCGCGGTGGCCCGTTTTTCCCTGGTGGCTTGTTTTACCCCTCCCCGTCCCAAGACTTTTCATGTGAAGAATTTTAGTAGGTCCAATTTGCTCCCAAATACATTAAGGCATCAGAAAGTTCAGGGGGCCCATTTTGCCGCGCCCCTTTCTCTTACATTTATACATTTACTTGTTTGGCGATGTAAAAAATAAAAGTTCACATTGCTTAAATTTCACACGGGATTCGGTGTAATTTTCACACCAAAATTTTCAAACCGATGCATTTACACCACACCGGGTCCATCAAATTTTTTACAGTGCATACGATTTGTCATAGCAAATACTGGAAATGTTTTGTACCCAGAGAAGAAAGTACACTGTGAAAAATTTCCATTAAATTTTACTGTGGGTGCATTGTAACCCCGGACCATAAGAAAACTGGTACAAAATTTACAAGTGTACCATAGTAAACGGTGTGCGCATAGGTCCTAATCGTGTCGTCTGCGCATACCGTTTACTATGGGACACTTGTAAATTTTGTACCAGTTTTCTTATGGTCCGGTGTTACAATGCACCCATAGTAAAATTTGTTGGAAATTGTTCACAGTGTACGACGGGCCCACACGAAAAAAAATAATCGGTAGCCGCTACCGATTAATTTTTGGTAACAGTTACTGATTTTTTTGATAGCAGTTACCGGTTTTATTTTGGTAGCCGTTACTGTAGTAATCGGTAGCTGTTACCAAATCATCGGTAGCCGTTACCGAAACAATCGGTAGCTGTTACCGATTAATTTTCAGTAGCCGTTACTGATTATATCGGTAGCTATTACCGATTTTTTCAGTATCAGTTACGTACACACGCACTCTCACACACACGCTTACACAGCCGCATTCACGCGCAGTCACGCATGTACGAACACCAGAACTGAACCAGAACGTTCAGGACTCAAATGTTTAAGTTCTCGGAGCCTTAAATGATTTATTCGTTCGTACCCGGGACTATGTTTCTCCGAAACACCTGAATTTTTGGTTAATTAAACTTTAAATTTTTATGTCTATATGATGTATGATCTCATTGCATTAACAGATTTTTTTTTTTACAAATTTAGTTTGCTATGATAACGAATCTACTTCGTTATGATTACAAGAATAAGTTTGCTTCTATAACAAATATTATTCGCTATGACAGCAAAATGTTATTTGTTGCTGTAAAAAATCTTGTGGTGCCCTAAGAAATCGACTTCTCAACTACGACACAATTCCATTTGTTGTCACAACAAATCGATTTGTTACCGTAGGCTAAGCGTGTCTGTTACTATAACACAATTTTTCTTTATCCCGTCTTTTGTTATAATGACGAAACTCTTTTTCTCTGTGAAAGATATCATTGAGTTTTCAGAGTTGTATTAACTATTCAAGGTAAACGTATTATTATATTTTTATGTTATTTTTTTTGTAGGCGGACAGATTAAAATTACGGTGAATTCCCATAATTTACCGTATTTACCGTAATTTACCATAGAGTACGGTGTTTCGTCGACAAATCTGCTGTATGTTACAGCAATTTACCGTATTGCAAATTTGCTCAATATTACGGCAGTTTACCGTCACGTATTGTTGTAGTTTCCGACGAATTACGGTAAAATAGGAAATTGACCGTATTTGACGATATTTTTGCCGTAAGCACCGTATACTTGTTTATTTTTACAGTTTTTATAGAGCAATACTTTACTTTACGGTAAAATACCGCAGGCTTGCCTTAATTTTTTACGGTAGATTGCTGGTCTTTTATTCAAAAGAAAAACGATTTGTATATATCTGATTGTTTATAACTGATTTTTAGGCGCCAGGTTTATACAGACGAGAAAAAAAAGTGTCCGCCAAAAAATTTAGATAAACTAACATTGATCCTCGAATGACCAACAAACAATTGCGATAGAAAAAAATTATATCGGTTATAAGTACCCTGATAATCATCTTAACCGTAAGTTAAGTTTAAGCTACAGCCGTTTTCTGAAGCAAACTTAAAGGAAAGTGTTGAAGAGCAAGCAGTTACCTTTAAGTTGACAGTAAATTGTCTGTAACTTGAGTTCAAAATTTGACTACAAGTGTTACGGTTAGAGAATGACGTTAAGTTGGTCGAAAGTTACACTTCAAATTGACGTCAAGTTTTTCTGTCAAATTACATTCAGATGACGGCAGTAAATTTGCACCAATTTGCACGCAAGTATTATCCAGTCGAGGCTTACCAGAAACTTGTCGTTAAGTTAGCTGTAGATGCTTCTCTACAGAACTTGCTAAGCAATTATATTTAGAGTATGGCAATACGGACTGATTACCCGAGTACAAATTTTTTTATGATTACTCTAAAAATATCCATATATAAGTATAACTAATTATCCATCATTCGCCATCAAACGATTTTGAATAGAATAATAATAAAAAAAAACCGGCATATTTTGAAAATGGGATGCTAAATAAAAAAAAATGTAGGTCAACTTTTAATTTTTATTTTATAAATAAACTAATAACCATCAAACAATAAAATTAAACTATCATAAACTATCAAACGACCATCAAACGATTGCAAAAAAAAAATTTGCAATAACTCATTATGGGATGCTAAATGTGAACCGTTGAATGTGATAGACTGGTGAGGCGGCGAATACTCAACTCTACTCAAAATGGGGTTCCGTTTTGCCAAACTCCTCCGCTTGAGAGCAGCATAACCGCGAATTTGGTAGAGCGCACATTTTTAAATGTCAAATTTAAAAAGACAAAAAATTTGTTCTAGAACGATTGAAAAAAAAAATCCCAAGTAATTTTCAAATTTACAATCAATTATATGATGTTTTCGATAAATAATATAAATGTCGGATCATAATAAATATACAGTATATTTGTCAGTTACATATGTATTTTGGAGTAGCTACAAGTGTCGCATGATTATCAATTATCATATATATTCGATATCAGAAAAATTAAAAAATTATACAAAATATGGGTAAGTGTTTTGTTCCTTTTTGTAGAGGAAAAGCAACTTTCACTTTTTCCAATGATGGAAAACATCGGGCTCTTCGGGAAAAGACTATAAATGTAAATTTTCGGTCTTCGAGGTTATGTCCTAACCATTTCGCTAAGGATGTTTTGTTGAAAAAAATGAAAGTTATTACACAGGTAAATAAATAGTTGAGTTATCTTCTTTTAACTGTGGAACGTTCCACGTAAAATATTTATTGTTATTCGTATCCATATTATTAAATAAGTAAAGAAATTACTTTTAACGTTAAATTTTGGCGCGCCACCGAATGAGCGGTAATGCTGCCCCCTGAGCCGAGTTTGACAAAAACGGAACCCCATTTCTTTACTCAAGCACAAAGACGACATCTATACTCAGAATAATCCACAGGTAAAAAATATTGTCGATAATGAAGTAATTCATAGATAAGACGATTCGGAAAGCCGATAACGAAGAAAATTAAGAAAGTATTTAAATATTAAATAAAGAAAAATTAATTTTTAATATAAAAGTAAAATGTTTTCATCAATTTTAATATCGATAACGATTTAAAAAAAAATTTTAAAAGAGCTTTTTTGTTAAGCTTTTTATTTATTTATTATTAATTAGTCATTTATGCTTTCTTATAATGTATTAGTCTGAAATAAATGAAAAAAAAATTTATTAAAAAAATAAAAAGTTTAATAAATAAAATATTATTCATTAACCTTTCGGTACTCGCGCTATGAGCGTGACGCCGCCTTTTTGACTAAAATTGCAATAAAAGTTACTGTATGGGTATTTGTGACTTTATACTTAACCAATTCTCTCTTTGAAATCTATATTTTTGTTATGTATATGTATAATTAATAAATATACATTTTAAATATAAAATAAATATATTTATGTATAACAAGAATGTGAAAAAGCGGCGCAGTGCTCATTATGCGAGTTAAATCGTCGATTCAATTTTTGTAACCACGTTGTCGAACGTACTGTTGTTACTGTAAGAAATAATTCATTATAGCAGTATGATTTGGCAACGTCGCATTTCATTTAGCATGGGCGGCACAGTGCTCGCCGCGCGATGAAAATCGTTGGGCAAGTGGACGCGAGTAACGAAAGGTTAAATTAAAAATTTATTGAAGATTAAGGAGGTTCATCGGATAATCACTTTTCTTACCATATCTTTCAATTTTTAAACACAAATACTTTGAAGTGTCCTGTATACGTAGGAATTTTTTAAAATAGTCCTTGCGATACTAAATTTCGAAATATTAACAATTAAAAATTGTACATTTAACATGCATTTCCTATGTTGACCGTAGTTAGAGTGAGCATTTTATTAAATAACAATCATACTTTTCTTACAACATTTTTTTAAAAGCTGAAAATTATTAATTCAATTTATAACAAGTAATTTTTTTCAATAAAAACATAAACGAGCGGTATTCATTTTTTTGTAATCAATTTTTAAAGTTTGTTACTTTTAATGATTTTCAAGCTTTCTCCCATAACCTGACGAGTGAGAGATAGTGACTTGGCAACGTTGCAGTGCGCGGGAAGTTCAAAACACAGTAGAAGCCCAACAGATTTAAATAATTACAAATTATTTTTTAAATTTAGAATTTTTTAAATTTAGTCGCGAAGTCACTATTATTTATTATTTATTATTTGTTGTCTCCAACTATGTATAATCTTGAAATTATTCAAAACACTTTCTACAACACATGCTCAAGGGGAAAAATATTCTAAGTTAGAATGCAACGTAGCCAAGTCAGAGAAAAGACGCAATGGGATCATTTTTATACTTCTGCGCATATAAGAGGATGCGCAAAAGTGTACTGTATCTCAACCACTTCTTATTGTAGTTAGAATGTTTTACACGGGAGAAATCTTTCTAAAAGTTGCGAACTACTGCTACCGATGAACCTCCTCAAGTAGGTAGTACGTAACATTAACTAGCAAAATTTAATAAAAAATTGATTGCGCTGGAATATCAAACTTATATAATCTATAAAAAATAAAGCACTAAACTCATTGATTGAAAAATATTTCAATTTAAGTCATATAAATGCATTCGAGTGTAAAAATAATATTCAAAGAAATTAATGTGACTTCTAAATTATAAAATAATAGATTTATCTATTGTCGCTGCTTAATTATAGAAAATTATAAAAAAATATGTGACAATGAAGAAGGACTTTACTTATCCCAGCAATTGGGATCGCATTGAATCGCATTCAGTTTTCTATCCGATTCAATAGGATTCAATCCTATTTTTGGAATGGCTGTCTTGTCAATCCGTATCAATGCGATTCACTGCGACACGTTGATATAGGGTACATACCCTGATAGTACGAGTTGCTCGTCAGAAAAGTTGACGGCACTAGTTGCGCGCCATTTGTCGACATGTTGTCGACAACTGTCAGCTTGTGCAAATGTTGCCGACACCTTGGCTACGAGTTGCTCAGCATCTTGTCGACAATCTACTGCTGCAACCTGTCGACAATCTACTGCTGCAACCTGTCGACAAGATGCTGAGCAACTTGTAGCCAAGTTGTCGGCAACATTTGCACGAGCTGAAAGTTGTCGACAAGTTGTCGACAAGTTGAGTAGATGAATAAGAGGGTTTTTGGCCCCGAAATCAAAACAGTGGCCTACCTTACCGATCCACGATAAGTGCCATTGTTGGTAATGTAGATTTAATTTTACCGATATTTTGTGCTGTTGTAGGTAATGTAGATCTATTTTATCGATATCTGGGGGACTTTTTTCACGGATATGGTAAAGTAGATTCGTTTTGATGATATTTTGGGGCTGTTGTAGGTAATGTAGATTTATTTTATCGATATTTGGGACCTGTTTTCATATATGTGGTAATGTAGATTTGTTCTTATCGATATTAGGGGCTGTTATCGGTAATGCAGATTTATTTCATCTATATTTTGGGCCTTTTTCTCATTGATGATAATGTAGATTTGTTCGGACTTGCTCATGATAATGCAGGCTTGGTTGAAACCTGATCATGGTAACGCAGGTTTAATCGGAACCTGATAATGGTAATGAAGATTTCGTTGGGATCTGTTTCCGCCGATCGATAAAAGCAGATTTTTGGGATTTAATGGATATTCAAGAACTTTTCAGTATATATATTTTTTAACTGTTTTACGTAGAATTGGAGGGGGTCGAACATTCGAGATATATCTCGAATTTTCTACGCATAAATTGGTGGGGATATTTTTTTCATTCTGGACCGTTCTAGACCTTTGAACAGCTGTAAGGGGAGGTTTATGATCAAAAATTCGAAAGTTTTTCTGAGAATATTATTTATTTCATTAGAAGTAGGGGTTTAACGGTTGATTGAACCGGTTTTGAGCCAATCATTTTTTACTCCGTATCCCCGAATAATTTTTCTGTAAATAATCCCCAAGAAAAAAATGTTTTTAGAGGGGGATTACCAGTATAAAAACTCAAATTTCGTCATTATCCTCACAGTTATTTAGCGATTTGTTCTGTGAGTAGTGCACTATCGTGTCGTTTTCAACAGGTGAGTCTTTTAATAGTGAAAAATTATTAAAACTATTCAAAAGTTGATTACTTAAAATTAATTGTTTAAATACTTACTTAGCGAATAATGGATCTTTCAAAAGTAAACGAGGCCATCAAATTACCCATATTTTTACCAACCAAAAAGCTGAACGAATTGGAAAGAGATGGGAATTATCAAATAACTGCTTTTAAAAATGTCAATACGAAATTTGGAATCAGAGTTGTCGCATCAATCAATAACGAATTCAATGTATTTTTACCAAGGAGGGCGGCAGCGTTGATAACAAAGAATCCTACTTATTTCGAAGAGTTGCTGAACCCCGTACCATATCATAAGCTTTACCTTACTTACTTTGGTGGTGAATACAACGATTTTGAAATGTCTTATCGTGATTAATATATATCAGCAGTATTATCATAATTCCTAAATATTATATAAAAATTAGATAGTTATTAGTTATTTCAATAGATAATTCAAACTAGTAAAACTTATAGCAATGTCGCAAAGATACATTTATATAAATATAAACATGTTTTATTATATTTTAATTAAAAATCTTTATGTAATTTAAAAAATGTATGCATAAATTATCAAATAAAACAATATCAATCAAAGTATATTTTTTTTATTTAATTAAAAAAAAGCACTTACAATAATAATAATAATAATAATGATAATTTAAAAAAAAAATCACAACCCCTCCCATGTATTAATAAGTACTATTTCTAGGAGATATCCCTTATGTTTTTCAAAGCATATTTTTGAACTCCCCACTAAATACACTTAAAAATTTTTAGATTTCTATAACTATTTTAATATGAGTAAATCTTTCATTGATTGATTGATTGATAGAAATAATTTGTTCGTAGATGTAAAATCAAATTATTATAAAAAAATATTTATGGAGTTTTCAAAATACATTTAGCTTCAATAACAAATAACAAATAAATTACATATTAAATGAAATACATTCTTGATATTTTTTCTTAATTTGAAATTTTTTATATTAAATATCCATTGATATAGAAAATCTATCTTCTATAAATAATTAAAAAAATGTTTAACGAAAATTATTACTTTATAGAATAGTTAAAATTATTCTGTACTTAAAATCTTATAAGAAGTTCCTCTTTTAAACCTTTAACGCACTCAAAAATAAATTATTTCATTGTTATACTAAAACTATATTTAAGAAAAAAATTTACATTTATCCACAACAGCTGGGAACTTATACTAATACATATATTTACACGTTTTTTTCTGTAAAGCCGACCCCGTAATCTTCATTTTATTTACAAATTGAAAAAATTTTCAGTTGCACAACAAAATTTTTATCTCTAGAAAAATTTACATTTATTTGCGATCGATTTATCCTAATACGAATATTTACCTGCTCCAAAATGTTTTCCCTATACTGCTTAGCCGTAATTTGCATTCGTTTACCCATTAATAGATTCTTTCAGCTGCTCAGAAATTTTAAATATTTTACAGAAAAATTTTGTAAACTTACATTATAGTAAACAAAAATTTCCATTTATTCAAGACCGCTTTAATCTTACTCATCGAACACCCTTTTGAAAAATTTATAGATATTTACTCAAAAACTTTATCTTAGAAAATTTTATATATTTTATTTTAATTTTGTTTATCGTCAACTCAAAAGAATTACGATATTTTCGAAAAACCTGCTGCTTGTTTATACAAGCAGTAAAATACATTATGCAATAGCAGTCCTTTATATATTTATTTATTATTTTGAAGGATCTCATTTAAATTTTATTAAAATATACGTATTTGCTCAAAACTTTATCTTCGAAAAAATTTTTACATTTTATTCTAATCTTATTTATTACTACCATAAAGGATTAAGATACTTTTGAAAACCACCGCTATCCAGTTATGCAATCTGCAAAATACATTATTTAATAACAAACCTAAATACTTATTTGTTATTTGAAAAGTTTTCATAATTTTTATATTTACTCAGCTAAAAAAACTAAAATTGTTTTCAAATTTATATTTTAATTAACATAATTTATACATTTACAGGATTTTAGAAAAATTTTTTCTCGGAAAAAAATGATTGTAAATCTTAAAAATTCAAGAAAAATTTTTATCTTTTCATTGTCGGTTTTTCTTTGATAGATCTTATATAAAAAGAGACATTTTTAGAGATGATGCATCAGTTCATTTCTGCTTGTCATAAAACGAGTTAGCTATAACTTTGTGCTTTACGAAAAAATCTTTATCCTTTAACTATGGCGATACAATTATATTCCAACGTTGTGAATACCATTGCTCAAACATATGAAGATCTTTTAACTCACAACCCTATCAGTAGAGATATGAGCATTAGAGCTTGTAATGTTTGTAGTGAGACTATCACATCATTTAATAGTATCCTATTAAATCCTCGAGTTAGTGTTCAAGAGAGACGGTGTATACAAGCAAACATTACACTATTACATTCATATTATGAGAAGTTTTTACGCTTAAGTGGTCAAGTGGTTGGTGGAGATCTGAATTCTAGAAATTTAATTAAGTGGCGAGATATGGAAAACGCATTTCAGAATCGCATAACAACCGGCTGCATTGTAAATATTGGACATATTGATTTAAGAACATTTCTGAATGATGCAAAAAGTTTAACAATTAATAAAATTCGAGAAAATATGCAGCGGATTGGAAATCTTAAAGTCAGTACAACTTTAATGTGTAAATTTGAAAATGTTAAAAGTGAATTTACTGTTGAGGAAACAAAAACATTTCAAACTCCAAGTGATGAGATATTGGCAACGACAGATCTTGAGAACTGGTTTGCTAGTAGTGTGTATGATGTTTTATTGAAGAAAGTCGAAGAGTTCAATCAAAAAAACTCAGGGTGGAGTTTAGTGGAAGTGATAAATTTAACAATTAACATCGCTAGATATGCCCCATTAAGAGCTGGGTTATCAACATTTACAACCTTGCCTAAAGATATACAATATAAAAAAGCTGTTATCAACATCCAAAATAACGATGAATTTTGTTTCCTTTGGTGTGTAACTGCTGCAGTATATGGTGCTGAAACTACTCACCCAGAAAGGACATCATCATATCCACATTTCAGGACGCTTTTTAATTATAAGGATATTCAGTTTCCTATAACTCTTAAAGACATTCCGAAATTTGAAAAGTTGAACAACTTGAAGATAAATGTTTACGGACTTGAATCGCAGTTCACCAAGAATGAAGAAGATGCAGCATCTAGTGTAATAGCGCCATTATACTTAAGTACTAATTATCAATGTAAGAAACCTATAATTTATTTATTAATGATTGAAGCTAATAATAATAATAATAATATTAATAATAATAATAATCTTAATACTGAAAATCTTAAGAACTATAGACCAATTTTCCATTTTACTTTAATAAAAAATTTATCAAGTTGAGTAAAAAGCCAAATATCAAAAAGTAAAAATAAATTATGGTTTTGTGAGAGATGCTTGTGTCATTTTAGATTTGAAAATTCTTTAGAAAAGCATAAATTAGACTGTATTAAATATAATAAAATTAGAATGAGCTTGCCTGACAAAGAAAATAGAATATTGAAATTTAAAAATTTTAAATATAAAGATCCTGTTCCATTTGTTGTCTACGCCGATTTAGAATGTACTCTTGAATCTGATAATGGTACTGAAAAACACGTTCCTTATAGTATAGCTTATTATGTCTTATGTAATTATGATTCTTCGTTATCAAAGTTCGAGCTCAAACGCTCTTCTGATTGTATTGATTGGTTTATTAAGGAGTTGGAAACTTTGGGAAGAAAAGTTGATTTTAAACTTAAAAACCCTATACCTATGAAGCCGCTCAATAATGATGAAAAAAGATATCATAACGAAACAAAAGATTGTCATATTTGCGGAAAAATAATCAATTCTAATGATAATAAATGTCGTGATCATTGTCATTTCACAGGCAAATATCGTGGACCTGCGCATAATTCATGCAATTTAAATTACAAACAATCTCATAAAATACCTATTATTTTTCATAACTTATCAGGTTACGATTCACATTTTATTATTAAATCATTAGTGACCGGATTTAAAGGTTCAGTTACTGTTTTACCTATTAATAAAGAACGTTATATATCTTTTACAAAGTCTATTCAAAATACATCAGTTGAATTGCGTTTTATTGACTCATTTCGATTTATGGCATCGGGTCTAGAGAAACTAGCATCATATCTTACAGATAATGATATAGTCGAGTCTGCCAAAGAATGGGCTTTTCTCCCACCATTTTTCTACAATTAAGTCATTACTGAGCAGGCGCGTTAGTGTAATTCATGGACTTCATCGTAGCTAATTAGTGGGAGAAAAGCCCATTCTTTTGCAGATTCAACTATAAACAAATTACACGAATGTATTACTCTGATCATGAACAGTTTAGTTTAGCTACTCGTAAAGGAGTATTTCCGTATGAGTACATAGATTCTATAGTAAAGTTGAATGAAGATAAATTACCTAAAAAATCATATTTTTATTCTAAACTGAATGATAATAATATATCAGATGAAGATTATGATCATGCAAAATTAGTTTGGAGTAAATTTAATATTAAAACACTCGGTGAATATTCTGATTTGTATTTAAAAACTGATGTCTTATTATTAGCTGATATTTTTGAAAATTTTCGACGTAGTTGTTATAATACTTATAATTTAGACCCCCTCCATTATTATACAGCGCCAGGATTAGCCTTTGATGCTATGTTAAAGCTCACTGGTATTCAATTAGAACTGCTAGATGATGCTGAAATGGTATTATTTATAGAAAAAGGTATAAGAGGTGGTGTGTCACAGTGTACAAATCGTCATGCTGTAGCTAATAATCGATTTATGGCTGATAACTTTGATCCAAATAAACCTGAATCTTATTTAATGTATTTTGATGTGAATAACTTATATGGAGCTGCAATGAGCATGCCCTTACCGTGTAAGTCATTTAAATGGGTTGAAAATATAACTGTAGATAATATAGATATTATTTTCAATTCAAACGAATCAAAAGGTTTTATACTAGAGGTAGATTTAGAATATCCGATAGAGCTTCATGATCTGCATAAAGATCTGCCATTATGTCCTGAGCATTTTGTACCACCAAACCGTAAGCAATCTAAATTAATGACTACTTTATATTCAAAAGAAAGATATGTAATTCATTATAAGAATTTACAACAGTGTCTTCAGTTAGGTCTGAGACTCGTAAGAGTTCATCGTGTTCTAGGATTCGAACAATCAGCTTGGTTACAACCATACATTGATAAAAATACTGATTGCCGCAAAAATGCGAAGAATGAATTTGAAAAAAACTTTTTTAAGCTCATGAATAATGCTGTATTTGGGAAAACAATGGAAAATGTTAGAAAACATAAAGAAATTAGAATAGTTACAGAATGGACAGGACGTTTTGGTGCAAAATCGCTAATTTCTAAACCTAACTTTCATAGTTTAACTGTTTTTGGCGAAGACATTGTAATAATTGAATTAAAAAACGTTCATGTACATTTTACAAAGCCCATATATATTGGATTTAGTATACTCGACTTAGCTAAGACATTCATCTATGATTTTCATTATAACTATGTAAAAAAAAATTTTCATAATGATACTTCAAAATTAATGTATACAGATACTGATAGTCTCATTTATCATTTTACAGTGCCAAATATCTACGAAATTATTAAACGTGATATTCATAAATTTGATACATCAGATTATTCACCAAATAATGTATATAATATCCCATTAAAAAATAAAAAAGTATTAGGTCTGATGAAAGATGAAAATAATGGTAAAATTATGGAGGAATTCGTAGGTTTAAGAGCCAAGCTTTATACATATAGAAAATATAAAGATAATAAAGTTGAAAAAAGAGCTAAAGGGGTTAAAGGTTCAACTTTAAGAAGGATTGAGTTTGATGATTTTAAAAAATGTCTTTTAGAACATTGCAACGTTGTAGAAAAGGAATGGTTAATCAAAAGTGATAAACATATTGTTAGGACAGTTTTACAACAAAAATTAGCATTAAGTTGGAATGATGATAAAAGACGTTTGCTTGAAAATTCAACAGATACACTACCATGGGGATATATGGAAGTAGAAAAATAACGTATAATTATTAATTTTTAAACTTGTAAATTAAAATTTGTAAAAAAAAAAAAAAAAAAATAGTAATAAAAAATAAAGTAAACATTTGTATAGAAAGATTGTTTATTTATTCATTAAAATACACTGTATCTAAAAAATGATCTTTAATATAATAAAAAAATTTTCATAAATCTGATTCGTCTATCCAGCTATTATGTGAGCTATCAAATCCTAACCACTTTACAAAATATTTATTTCCACGCTTTTTCACTATTTTTTCTACAAGGTAGACATCAGGATATTTAACTTTACTAAGCTCTTCATTGTAAAATCCACCTTCGATTGATTGGTTTTGATAATCAATAAGCTTGTACGTTGTTGGATTAGTATTTTGCACGCTTTTTATTGTGAATATTTCAGTTGTCCAATTTGGTGTATAACCTTTTTCAAAAACGTGTTTGTATTTGTTTATTCGAACTTTATCGCCAACTTTAAACTTGCTTTTCTTTTTATTCAATGGCTGATGGATTTGAAGGGGTTTGTAAATCTTCTTGAAGAGTAGTTTTTCGTTCTCAACCGTTACATCAATGGGCTTCATTTTGATTGTGCGATGTTTGGTATTGTTGTATGCATCAACTAAATTTTTAAGCATATCGATCCATCGATAGCTACCTTGAGCTGTGAATTCTTGCCACATTTTATTTTTTAGAGTTCGATTAAAACGTTCACATATAGATGCTTTTAAGTTGCTAAATGTTGAGTACAAATGAATTTTATGACTTTTCATGAGATCTTTGAATTCTTTATTGTAAAACTCCTTGCCTTGGTCAACGTGTAGATTTTTAGGATACCTCCCTTGTTGTAATACAGACTTCATAGCATTCCTGACATCACCAGCACTTTTGCTTTTAATAGGAACCGCCCAAGCGTACTTTGAAAATACGTCTATAATAGTTAGTAGATATTTAAATCCACTATTTACAGAACTATATGGTATCATTTCTACCAAATCAGCTTGCCAAGTTTCATCGAGTCCTCGAATGTCAACATGCCGACGAGTATAATTTTTTCGTGCTGGTTTGTGAAGCTCTTGAGCTATGACTTTCTTCTTATTTTCCATGTTTTTCAAGTTTAGATAGCCTACGATCAATATCTGCTATAGTTTGAGTATCGCGTACTATAGATCTCACAATCGTTGTTGCACGAGTTGATAGCTGTTCGATATGTTGAATCTGTTCACTAACAAGTTTTTCTAATGCATTCACTTTGGTTGTCAATTCAATAATGAAGTCTGGATTTTTACTCGTCATTTTATCCTCTAACTTAACTATTTCAACTGTTACTTTATCTTCAAGATCAGTTATACGATATTTATTATATTCGCTAATTGTTTTCACATTGTCTAGTTCCTGTTTAATTGCAATTTTTAGTTGGTTCATTGACTCGACATTAGATGTCTTCATGAGGTTATCAACTTGTTGGGTTACAGTTTTGTATTTATCGTCAATATGGCTTATTGCAGCTTTCATACTATTATATGTGACTGCATCACTTTCATTCTTAGGTTCAGCAACATTACATAACCTCTTTTGGTCTAAGTCGAACTGCCCATCATTTGTTAACTTGAAACCTTTTCCAGGTGGTCCAACACCACTACTGCAACCTTTAAATTGTGTCTGATTCGATTGGGAAGATACACGTCCAAATATATCGATACCCATTTTTGATGATCTTCTCTTCTCTAATGTTATTTTATAAATGATGAATTATCGTCAATGTCTCTGCTAATAAATAATTTCAGCTTCACGCAGCTCTTCAATAATTGAAATTATCTCATTCGAATGACTAGAGTTGCCAGCTGTTTGAGATGCCATCAATAAACGAAGGCGATCTACGAGTTCATTAGGATCATCCCAATAAATATAATCCACATATTTTCGCTTCTTTGAAACGGTCATTAAGTCTGGTAGTCCTTTACCCTTTTTTATTGGTGACTGAACATAGTCAGCAATATATTTAATATATTTAGAACTCCTTTCAACATAAAGACTTCTTTCAGATTCATAATTTTTCCTGTGTGTGTTTGTGGAAATGATCAGTTTATGGTATACATCTAAATCATTTTTTGTAATAGATTTTTCATTTGGATCACTTTTAAATAATAATTCTATAAGTCCCGGTGATAAGACATAATTTTGATGATTCACTGAAATTGTATTATCACCAAATTGGACCGGTGAATTGCCAAAAAATAATTGATTATTTTTTTTACGAATCCCAAATCTTGTATCTAAGCCTTTAGGATTTTTTTTATTTAACATCTCAATAAATTTGGTGATGGAGCTATGATATCGCAACGGAGTACTTGCAGAGGTTGGGGGACCTGATATAATGGTTGCGTCCAAGTTGGTGGCACTAGTACTACCGCCGTTCAAGTCATCAAAAGTATTTTGATCATCATATATTTCACTGTCATTAGTATAAACAGTTTGATAGTTACTTGGATAGTCACTATATTCACGTTTCTTTAACAGAAAGTTTTCTACAGCTTCTTCTTTAATTTCATGTTTCAAAACTTTAGAATTCTCAACTAATGTCCTTAACGGCGTCACTATAGGTTTAAAAATTTCATTTGCAGCTTGTTCAGAAGTATCTTTATCAACCTTTAATATTTTATGCTTCTGTCTTATTGCATCACTAACTTTAGATATCTGAAGCAGCGTATCTTTCTGCTGAGAAATATTTCTACCTGCCATGTTTGCACACTTGAATGTCATTTATGACTGGGTCAATTTGTATAGAGTATGATTAATTTATACTTATAAAACAATCAAAACCTTTTCTATAACGTCCATTATTTAATTCGCTATCCTTATCAATAACAACAAATTCGTGTTTACTATCATTTTCCTTATCATTCCAGCATGCTGAACATAAATCTTTGAATTCACTGCAGAGCATATCTGTATTCACATGATCATCATATATGTGCTTCAAATTCATTTCATCTTGACGAAAAAGTACAAGAAAATTGGCATTGTCACGTATCAGATGTTTTGGTATACGTGTATAGGTTTGACAGAGATAAAAGCTATCAACATTTTTGTGCCGCCCCATACAAAAATATGCTCTGACATGATCTTGTTTCTCACAAGCTACGTCATCGAATATCATAAGCGAATTCGGTTGTGCATCATCTGGATTAACAACTGATTCATGATCATTAAATGGGAAGTACCCAACTCCTTCTATAGGCTGTAGTGCTGACTCTAAGAATTTATATTTAGGCTGATTCAATGATTTAGAGTATACATAAATGTTCTCAAATCTCAAACCATTAGGATGAGTAATTAGTGCAAGGAGTGCATTCGTTTTCCCACAGTTTGATGGCCCACAAAGGACTGCTCGAACAGTATTTGGTAGCAGTGAACCATGACGTTTTTGAATTTTTTTCTCATCACCTTGAATTATTTGATCAAAATTGATCACAGGTAATTTAGCTGTCTGTTTTTCAAACTTCATTTTGAATTATTTTAGATGACACTGAATACTATGTTAATCCGCTGATGACTTAATTCTGACTCAACAATATGCTTATAAGTACCGAGTATTTATACGATTGAGATTAGTCATAGATCTGCAATGGCTAAGAGCAGACGTATTAGTAAAGTTGCAACTAAACGCGGCAAAGGTTTTATCAACAGCGTTATAAATAAACTACCGATAGAATTACATGTGCCAGGATATCAGTACTGTGGACCTGGTACAAAATTAACAAAAAGATTAGCTCGAGGTGATCCAGGTATAAATCCTCTGGACAGAGCATGTAAAGCTCATGACATTGCTTATTCTAATAATCCTGACAATATGGCAGCACGTCATGCAGCTGATAAAGAGCTTGCTGAAAAAGCTTTACAACGTCTTCATGCAAAAGATGCTAGCCTTGGTGAAAAAGCTGTAGCTTGGGGAGTCAATAAAACCATGAGAGTAAAGAGAAGTTTGGGTATGGGCATGGAAAAGATGGCTGCAGTTAAAAAGAAGTTAAAAATAAAGAGGGGGAAGTCTAAAAGAAATAGTAAAAAGAGGAAAAAGACAGTAAAGAAAAAACGAGTTGTCCCCATCCAACAAATTATAAAATCAGCTAAAAAATCGATGAACGAAGGAGTACTCATTTCACCGTTCAAGTCTGCATTACGGGGTGCTCGTGAAGCTGTAAAAATGGTTGGTGGGAAAAAAAATATACGATCATCGCGTGTATTACCAATACCACGACTAAAAGTAGGTGGATTGCTACCATTTCTTATACCAATTCTTGCTGGTTTAAGCGCTACTGGCGCATTAGCTGGGGGCGCTGCTGGTATCGCTAAAGCTGTAATTGCTGCTAAGACTGCTAAACGTGAATTGGAGGAGGCTAAACGACATAATTCAACAATGGAAGCTATAGCCTTGGGAAAAGGGTTATACTTGTCACCACATAAAACTGGGATGGGATTATATTTAAGTCCTCCCTTAAAAAACATGTAACGCTACCTCATCGAGCTCTGACCAATTTTGATTTAATCAAATATGTAAAGAATTTGAAAATTCCAAATTTCCGAGGTGTTTTCATGAGAAATAATTTACCAAAATCTGGTCCATGGAAGAAGGAATCAGCGATCATAAATCTAGATGATAAAAATGGTGGTGGAACTCATTGGGTCGCATACAAGAAGAATGGTGATGACGTCATTTATTTTGACAGTTTTGGTAACCTTCAACCACCAAATGAACTCATGAAATATCTTGATGTTGGTAGCGTGAAATATAATCATCAGAAATATCAAGATTATGATACCGTTATATGTGGACACTTGTGTCTTAAATTTCTAAATAATCAATTATAAATATATGAAACGAGAATAAAATATGGTTGGTCATGGATGATTCGTTGACGTTAACACTATCTGGAGCAACCTCCACATTGGAAGCTCAATATTTTCCACCCATTGAATTATCGCCTGGGAAAAGTTATGTCTTGGGACTTGTAGAGTTGTTAACATTCAATTCTATACCTAATATCGATGAAGGTTGTAATAAGTTCTATTTATCCAGCATAAATGGGAAGGAAGCAGATAATATTATAACAATACCAACCGGAAGTTATGAACTACGTGACATTGAAAAGTATTTAATAAATGAATTACCTGAGGGAGTAGAATTGAGTATCAAAGCAAATAACAATGAATTACATAGTGAAATTAAATGCAATCAAATTGTAAATTTTGAGCCGAAAGATTCTATCGCATCATTATTGGGATTTGGAAATCGTCGACTTGTGCCAAACCTTCTACACAAATCTGATTTACCAATAAAAATCCTTAAAATCAATGCACTGTGAGTTGAGTGCAATATTACTACTGGCGCATATATGAATAACCGTAAAGTTCACACAGTTCATGAGTTTTTCCCAAGTGCTGCACCAGGATATAAGATCATTGAAGTACCATCCCACATCATTTACTTACCACTCGCAGTACAGTCAATACACAATCTTCAGCTGCGAATTGTTGATCAAGATGAGAATTTGGTGAATTTTCGTGGTGAAACGATTACAATAAGATTGCATATAAAATCAGTGAAATAATGGGGATTGTATTTGATAAAAAAATTGGTGGCAGTTATAAAAGTCAAGCATCATGCCTAAAGTCCATCAGTCGTCGTGCCCCTGTCAGGGTGCTAACATCTCAGAACGCCCAATTTCTCAAAAGTCTGGGATTAAAATTACGTGGAAGATCGGTAAAATAAGAAAAATCAATTTGTGCTGCATTATACTACCATGGCGGAAATCTTAAACATCCAAAAACCAATAATCTTCGACGAATCGATTTCTCACTATGAGGTTCATTCACATCAACCTTATGCTTCAACAACATTTAATAATAGTGATGAAATAAGAATCAGTATTCAGCATCAAGATTTATGCATTCTACCGAGTAAGAGTACTTTACACATTTGTGGAAGATTTACGAAAGAAGATGGCACTGCTGTTAGTGAAACTATGGAGTTGGTTAACATGGCCATTTGTCACATGTTTGAAGAAATACGCTACGAATTGAATGCCATTGAAATTGATAGATGCAAGAATGTTGGAATTACAAGCCTTATGAAGAATTATATATCTTTAACCCCCGGACAGGCTAATTTAATGGAAAATGCTGGATGGTTACAAACTGATGATAAATTGACTAATGGTGATGGATATTTTGATATTTCTATACCGCTGAATTTATTACTTGGATTCGCTGAAGATTATAATCGGATTATTATGAATGCTAAACATGAATTAATTCTCATAAGATCAAACACTGATATGAACGCATATCTACATACACCTGCTGCTCGAGAAGCTGCTGAAAAAGTTAAAATAGTTCTTAATAAAGTGGAATGGAATGTACCATACATTACAATGTCGGACAAACAGAAAATTCAAGCACTCAGTTTTATCGCAAATGATCCAGCTATTCCATTAAGCTATCGTACATGGCAATTATATGAATATCCACTACTTCCGAAAACAACGAAACATGTTTGGCCTATCAAAACTTCAACGCAATTAGAGAAACCACGTTATTTGGTTCTAGGATTTCAAACTGCAAGAAAAAATATTGTGACGAAAAATTCCAGTCACTTTGATCATTGTAATATCCGAGATGTAAAAGTTTTCCTCAATTCTCAAAGTTATCCATATGGAAATTTAAATCTAAACATTAATCGCAATCAGTATGCTTTATTGTATGATATGTATACTAATTTTCAAACGTCATACTATAATAAAGATCCGGAACCATTGTTGACTAAAGCAGGATTTTTGGAAGAAGCACCACTCTACATTATTGATTGTTCAAAACAAAATGAATCAATCAAATCTGGACCAGTTGACATTCGTGTTGAATTTGAATCAAATGATCAGTTTCCTGATCAGACATCAGCATACTGCTTAATTCTGCATGATCGTATTATTGAATATAATCCATTAAGTAGTACTGTAAGAAAATTAACTTAATAATTATTATTGTATTAGATAACAAGGTTGAGAGAAATAAATAAATTTTCACAATTAAAAAAAATATGCTTTAATAAATTTTATTTTGCTTATACCCAATACACATAATTAATTAATTAATTAATTAATTAATATAGCATGATATATATAATTATATAAGTTTGAAATAAATGTTAAGTATGAATTTATAATTATTTTAATGCATCTTTTAGTTTTTTACACTTGGTACAATCTTTTTTGTAAGGATAAAGATAAATTCCTGGGACATCATAATCAGGACTTGTAATTGAATTATGTTCAATGCAAAACTTATAGTCCATAATTTTAAAGTTCTGTTTTAAATTAATTGGTAGTTTATCCCAGACAAATCGTATTTGAGATCGAGCGAATTGGAGAATGAACACATCATCAAGACAAGCGATGTCAGCTGCATCCATTTTTCTCAAATCTGATAGTTGATAGAATAACTGTACTGATTTCTCATATGATGGATTACAGCCCCAATATTTCAAAAACCATTGTTTTAGCTGCTGAACAGTTCCATATGAACAAGCATAATGTCCAAGTTTGGTGTGGTTGAATCTGAATTCGCATCGAGGTCTGTTCATATTTTCGAGATTATCAATCGAAAAAAATCTCATTTGTTCTAAATCAATAACTGGGACTGCATAATCAATCATTTCTTCGAGTCGTTTTTGCATTGTTGGCCCTTGTACATAAAAATATCGTGCATTCTGAACTAGTTGTTTTACCATAGGTTGCAATGATTCATAAGGATGATCACCAGTATCCCAGTGAATACCATGACGATTCCCATCTTGATCTTCACTTTGTTGCACAATCACAGTGTTAGTGTACTGAATAGGTGGTTTGAATACACAAATTTTACACTGGTAAACACCATTTGCATTGTTTAGGTTATAAATATCAACTACACATAGTTCCTTGACGATGAATTTTCCATTGGAAACTATATAACCAACGAAATCCACTATATACTCCATTGTTATATATTTATTTATCAACTATGCGACGCTCTAATTTTTCCAGATTTTGAATGATTTTATATAAATTCTTTATCGAATCTTTCAGAGCAATGCAACTTGGGCACGACGAATCTCGTTTGCTTCTGATTATATCCAAATTTTTATAATAAGAAAATAGATCACTAAGAAAAGAACCAATAAACTCTGGACATATGTCACCAAAATAATTTTCAACTATTTCATCAGTGTCTATCGTACCCGGATGACTAATACGTAAAAAATGTTTTTCACTATCACTTAGCTCCTCCATTTAGCACAGCTATAACTAGGAGGACTTAACAAAAAAGCATGAGTTTTATAATGGCAACCCCCTCCAGAAAATATTCTTTTTAGGAGCACAAAGTGAAAATGATTGGCTCAAAACCGGTTCAATCAACCGTTAAACCCCCCTACTTCTAATGAATTAAATAATATTCTCAGAAAAACTTTCGAATTTTTGGCCATAAACCGCCCCCTTACAGCTGTTCAAAGGTCTAGAACGATCCAAAAAATATATATCCCCACCAATTTATGCGTAGAAAATTCGAGATAATTCTCGAATGTTCGATCCGCTTCAATCTTACGTAAAACTGTAAAAAATTCAAAAATATATAGACTAAAAAGTTCTTGAATATCCATTAAGTCCCAAAAATCTGCTTTTATCGATCGGCGGAAACAGATCCCAACGAAATCTTCATTACCATTATCAGGTTCCGATTAAATCTGCGTTACCATGATCAGCTTTCAACCAAGCCTGCATTTATCATGAGCAAATCCGTACAAATCTACATTATCATCAATGAGAAAAAGGCCCAAAATATCGATGAAATAAATCTGCATTACCGATAACAGCCCCCTAATATCGATAAGAACAAATCTACATTACCACATATATGAAAACAGGTCCCAAATATCGATAAAATAAATCTACATTACCATATCCGTGAAAAAAGGCCCCCAGATATCGATAAAATAGATCTACATTACCTACAACAGCACAAAATATCGGTACAATTAAATCTACATTACCAACAATGGCACTTATCGTGGGTCGGTAAGGTAGGCCACTGTTTTGATTTCGGGGCCAAAAACCCTCTTATTTATCTACTAAGTTGCTCGGAAAGTTGCTGTCAACTCATGGAAATGCTGACTGTTGCGGCCAACTTGGCGACATATTGCGGCAGTAGATTGTCGACAAGTTGCGGGCAACTTGGCTATCAGGGTAGGAAAATTTTTTTACTAAGTAACCAAAAATTTTTGATTACCGATAGCCGAAAATTAACAATTTCAATACGATTATCTATGACTTGAAAATAATTAAGAGAAAAAAAATTATTTAATACACTGTGTGGGAAGACGTCTATTGGACAGGTTCCAATTGGAAAAGTAACCGATAGGACATATTCCAATACTCAGGTTCCTATTACCTGAATTACCAATTACTAATAATCCCGATGACCCAAATTTCCAATCACCTAAAATCCCGATCACCAGTAATTTCCATTACCAATACTACCAATTACCCAAATTTCCAATTATCCACGATTTCGATAGCTTAATTTTTCGTTAACCAGTAACATTGATGACAAGACATTCCGATTGGACAGGTTTCGTAAACTCTAAGTCAATTTCTTTGTTATGTAACAATTATTGGTAGTATTGGTAATTGAAATTACTGGTGATTGGGATTTTAGGTGATTGGAAATTTGGGTCATCGGGACTATTAGTAATTGGTAATTCAGGTAATAGGAACCTGAGTATTGGAATATGTCCTATCGGTTACTTTTCCAATTGGAACCTGTCCAATAGACGTCTTCCCCACTGTGTAAATAGAAAACATCTAGTAAAATTATAGCTTTTGCAATCATTTTAATGATATCGAATTTTTTTAGTAAAATAATCCACTAAAAACAAAAATTGAATCACTGTGAAAGTAATTAATTTTAAAGGCATGCATTTATTTATTCAAGAAATACAAACTATTAAACTTTGTTAAAATATTAACATTATAAATGTCAGATAGACAAAGCAAACTAATTTGAAACGAATTTCGTTAGCATAAAATTATATAAAAAAAAAGTACTTCAAGTAAAATTATTATTTTTTGGAGTAAATACTAGCAAACGTATAATACACTGGTCCCAAAAATTAAGTGATAGAAAAAAAGTTGGAAATTTTTGGATGTTTTTTAACATGCTGTAGCTCGGTGAAAAATGGTCGTAGAAAAAAAAGCACACTGTAACCTCAAGTTTCTAGTTTCCAGATCTGGACCTTAAATTTTTTCATCATGCACGGTTCTGAAGTAATCTTAAGAAAACCGACGACAAAAATATTTTCAAAATTTTTACTCGTCTTTCAACAAGTCCATGGGCTTCAATAAATTTTTTTGGATAATCTGACTTTATGATCCTTTTAGGAAATGTTATGCCCTTTAATTTAGCGGCCTCAAAAAGTCTCTACGACGATTTAGTACCGAGTTATCATTGATCAAAGCGAACAAGTCCATTTGGGCTTCGATAATCAATAACTCCGGACGTATTGGTCGTACAGAGAATGGAAGTAGGGTTTTGAAAATTGGAAAACATTCTCTATGAGACGAAATTAGTGGCTTTTGATAGAAAAAAATTTTTTTTAAGCGATAATGTTTTCTAAAAAACAAGTCAAAATTCCAATATTTAAAGATATTCGGAAATCTTGCTATAACTTTGGACATAACGGATGAACAAAGGATATTGTCGTTTTTTTTCTACCTCCAAGTATTCTGAAAAAACCGTAAAAATTTCGAGGCGCAGCGATTTTCGAACTTTTCGAATAATTTGTAAATTCGAATTATTCTATATATTCGACTTTCGAATCGAATAGTACTATTCGATTCGATTCGAACGATATTCGCACACCCCTAATCAAAAGCCACTAATATCGTCTCATAGAGAATGTTTTCCAATTCTCTAAACCCTACTTTCATTCTCTGTACGACCAATACGTCCGGAGTTATTGATTATCGAAGCCCAAATGGACTTTTTTGCTTTGATCAATGATAACTTGGCGCTAAATCATCGTAGAGACTTTTTGAGGCCGCCAAATTAAAGGGCATGAAATTTCCTAAGAGTCGTAAGGTCAGATTTTTCAAAAAAATTTATTGAAGCCCATACCCTTGTAGGAAAAAAATTTTTTACGACGGGGCCTGTCTTGGCACAACATTGGATTACCGAGCCTCGGTTTGCTAGTTTTGGCCCAAGAGTTTGCCAATCCTCGACTACCGAGCCTCGGTTTGCTAGTTTTGGTCCAAGAATTTACTAATCCTCGACTACCGAGCCTCGGTTTGCTAGTTTTCGTCCAAGAGTTTGCCAATCCTCGACTCCCGAGCCTCGGTTTGTTAATCTTGGTCCAAGACTTTGCCAATCCTCGACTACCAAGTCTTGGTTTGATAGTTGCGGCTTACGAGTCAATTTTCTATCAAATTTATTCGAGTTCGCTAATAGTTATATTTTTATTTGAGTTCAAATAACTTTAAGCAGTAAATATAATTATTTTATATTATTTAAAAATTTCACATATCATATAATTATAAAACAGCTAAATAACAAATACTACTTAAAAAACTTCGGTTACTGTGAATATACCCGTGAAAAAATTTTCTAATTAAGCCTTATATGACCTGATATGGCCATATCAAAAAATTTGATATATTCATATCTGACCTGATATGATCTGATATGCCCATATATAATTTTTAATATATTCTGATATAGTCTGATATAAAAATTGGCCATATCAAGCCATATCAACTTGATATGTCCATATCAACTTGATATGTCGATATCAGATTTGATATGTCTTGATCTGACTTGATATGCTTGTATATAATTTTTTTTATATGTCTTGATATGACCTGATATAACTTGATAAGGGTATATAGATTTTAATATGCTTGTCAAAAAAATCTTGATCAGGTTTGATATGGCTTGATATGCCCTGATATGGGCACGTATACTAGTTTTTTCGAGTTTTCCGTATACATACGTTTGGTAAAATAATTTAGAAATGACCAAATAACGTAACATTGTTCGGAACAACCGATTTTATAATGGTTCATAAAATCTTATGAAGTCTGTTAAATATTTTAATTTACCGCATTTATAAATTGTATAAAGTGCACAAACTTTGTTGAAAAATTTGTCCAATAAGCTAACAAGATCAATTTTTAAATCTCTGAGAGAATTTCAAATTTTCGTAATGAATTTAAATATAAAAAATTGAGATTTTAAATTGAAAAAAGTTTAATTATTATTAAATTTTTATGTATACTTTTTTAAAACTTATAAGTTAAAAAATCTTGAACTTTTTTTTTTTTTCTTTTACCAAAAGAAGTAGTTCTTGCCCCGTTACTGATGGGTATACCGTTAATGGTCTCGTTACTCTATAAACAATAACAATTGAATATAATACAAGTAACCAAATCAATCATTTATCTGATGTCTTTAATTTTCTTAGTTTCAATTTTATCCAAATAGATATAATCAACCTTACATTTCAAGTTCATGATTTGGCAGAGTGGTGAATAGATCAGACATGGAATTAGAAGTACTCAGGTTCGAATCCATGACCTGGATGGATTTTTTTTTTCTTTTTTTTTTTTTTCTTTCATGACAATTATTGCACATACAACTTTACAAAGTTATACACAATTTTATAAAATTATCTATAAATTTAGTTCCCGAGATAACAATGTTAATCTCACTATATACAGTCTGATATGTCCATATCAGAACATATCAAATCTTATCTGTACATATATTTTCTGATATGGCCAATTTCCATATCAGGCCTGATATGAACCGCCGAAATCAAGCCATATCAGGCCATATCAGAAAATTTTTTTACGGGTAAGTAAATTAACAATACTTAAATCACGGATTAAGAATTTCCAATTGAAAAACTGGCCTTCTAAAATTGGCTCCAACCTTAGTAAAAATGAGTAAGGGCCACCTTTGTTTTAAACTAAGCGTGAGCTAGCGAAAAGTCAGAGAGATGCTGAAAATTTTCGAAAAATCTACTTTTCCTTCTGGCTGCAGAGTGGCATTTTTTTTTTATAGTTGAAATGACATTTAACGCAGCTTACAAAGTTTTAAGGTTGATTAGATTTTGAAATCAATCCATGGAGTAGGTTAGAAGTAATTAAAAAAAAAAAAAATCGGTCTGTTGGTTGACCCTGCGGGCCAGCCCCAAAACTTCCCGCTGTTTTCGAGCTCGAGAAACTCGAAAATATTAATTTGACTTTATTTTCGAGCTCTTCGAACTCGAAAACCATATTGCGTGCGATTCTTTTTTTATGAGCTTTTCAAATTCTAGCAAGTTACGCTTTATGCTAAAGTTTAAAGTTTAAGAATCGGAAATCATTAAGGTAGTTCTATCCCTACAGTCCAGTCAAAAAGTTGTGGATCACCATCGATGTATCGCGTACCTACGGAGCTTACGTTATAGTCCAAATTTTTTAGACTGGACTGTATTCCCAATACTACTGTATTTCCTACACAAACACGCTCACACTATGATAAATTAGTCTGTTTGAAAATCTGGCAACGTCGCATATTTATTCTCTTACCCGCCTTGTACAGCCAAGACTCACTTATAGTTCATACATATGATAAAAGATTGATAAATAAATAATTTATGCCATGTGATAAACATTCCTTTTATGATAATTTTTACTTCTAATTTTTATTACGCAGTGAAAAATTTAAATTTATTACACGATCAAAATTTATAATTTTCAATATGATTCAACTAATTCAACTAATTTCAATTAACTATTATCTAATTATTTAATTCATTAAATTTTTTAAATTTAGAAGCTGCAGCTACTTGTAGCGCATTTCAAAATGTACCCTAAATTAATTTATTTACTCATTAATTTATTTATTCATTTTTGTTGTTGTAAATAAATAGCTGCATTTTATTGATAACTATTAATGAAACATATATAATTATTCATCCACTAACATTATTCCCGATATTTTATTATATGAATTTAGCCTATTTGAATTTTCGCGCTCTCTACGCGTTGCAACGTTGCCGCTTCATTCACTCGTGACTGTTTCTCCTATCCCCTCCACTAAAACTAATCCTCGAAATGTGTAATTTATTTTAATTTTTTATACAAACTACACGGTAAATAATTCTAATTTTTTTTTTAAATGTTCTAAATATATTTTTCTTCATTATATTAGTTTTTCGTTAAAACGGTGAGCCTCCGTCAAGGAAAAATACGCAAAAGTTTGTCATTTTCCCACGCTTCTCCTATGCTACATGTACAAAAAACATAAAGTTCAATTGCTAATATCTTTTTTTAGACACGGTAAATCGTCTCTAAATTTTAACAGCGGGTGTATTATACATTTAAATACTTATATTCAAGATTTGGAAGATTTCTTGAATTTTTGATTGCATGACCCAACTACCTTAATGAACAAGCGGTTTTTAAATTTTAATTTCCGACTATGTTCAATAAACTAAATATATTGATGCAGAAATCAATGTCAGTGATCAAAATCGATATTTAAATGAGTTTTGGCTTAGCTCAGATCAATAATATATAAAATATCCGAGAAAATGATTAAAAACTGTGTCCCTGATTAAAAGAATGTATTTGACAGAATTAAAAAGGATTAAAATGTTAATACTTTCAAATCCTGCCAAATACTGTAAATCCTTTTTTAAAATTTGCGGTTAATCATGTCAAATACTTTTTAATACTAAAATGTTCGAAAGCAGTAGTAGGATATAAAAGGATTCGACCAGCATTTAAAATTTCTAATCCTGTAGAATACTTTTTAATCCTGAAATAATGATTTTATTTAATTATTATTTTGGGATATAAAAGGATTCGACTAGCATTTAAAATTTCTAATCCTATTGAATACTTTTTAATACTGAAATAATAATTTTATCTCGTTATTATTTTAGGATATAAAAGGATTCGACTAGCATTTAAAATTTCTAATCCTATTGAATACTTTTTAATACTGAAATAATAATTTTATCTCGTTATTATTTTAGTATATAAAAGGATTCGACTAGCATTTAAAATTTCTAATTCTATTAAATACTTTTTAATACTGAAATAATAATTTTATCTCGTTATTATTTTAGGATATAAAAGGATTCGACTAGCATTTAAAATTTTTAATCCTATTGAATACTTTTTAATACTGGAATAATAATTTTATCTCGTTATTATTTTAGGATATAAGAGGATTCGACTAGCATTTAAAATTTCTAATCCTATTGAATACTTTTTAATACTGAAATAATAATTTTATCTCGTTATTATTTTAGGATATAAAAGGATTCGACTAGCATTTAAAATTTCTAATTCTATTAAATACTTTTTAATACTGAAATAATAATTTTATCTCGTTATTATTTTAGGATATAAGAGGATTCGACTAGCATTTAAAATTTCTAATCCTATTGAATACTTTTTAATACTGGAATAATAATTTTATCTCGTTATTATTTTAGGATATAAAAGGATTCGACCAGCATTTAAAATTTCTAATCCTGTAGAATACTTTTTAATCCTGAAATAATAATTTTATTTAATTATTATTTTAGGATATAAGAGGATTCGACTAGCATTTAAAATTTCTAATCCTACACAGAAAAAAAGGAATTCTTGGGTCAAGAAGAAAATCGTTTCCAAAAATAAATTCTTAAAATAAAATATCCTATTTTCTTGTTTGAAAAAAATTTCTCTTGGTAAAAAAATTTTTTTTTTTTTAATTAAAATACATAAAGCTCTCCAATCAAGAAATTCAATCTTGATTTAAAACTATAAATTTTTGATTTAAATGTTTCTAGTTTCTCCTAACAAGAAAACAACCTCATTGGCTCAAGAAAATTTTGCTCTTGGTTTTAGAAGATACCAACTCATTCTAAAAACATCGTTCTCTTAAATGTAGTCGATATCGATTCATTATCGATACATCGAGTTCTTAAACGGAGTCACATTTAACTTACTCCAAGTAAAGATTAATTTCTCTGAAAATTTGATAACATTTAGTTCAAAATAAATGTAGACTTATCTTAAAACGATTAATTTTAGATTTAAAAAATAAAAAATTCATTTTAAAATTAAATTATACATTAATGTCAAATAAAAAATTCTTTTATTTTAAATATAATAATAATAAATAAGGTCAATTTTAAATTACTTGTCTTTATTAAAAATGTAAGTCTCAGAATATATACAATTAATCATTAAAGTATATTTTGATTTTATATTACAATACAAAATTTTTTTTGTTTACAAAAATAAATAAAAGGTTATGTTATTTATCCTGGCTTCATTGACACCATCAACTGCATGATATCACACTAAAAAGGAAACAATTTTATATGAATTTAGGATCAGAAATGAAAACAAACTTGACTATCTGATATGATTAAAAACACCATAAATAATAATTAACTTACTTTTTTGAGATATAAACGATACTATTTAAATTAACTTGAATCAGGGAAAAACATCAGATATAATGACTAATAACTACAATAACTTACATTTTTACTGAACACTTCGATTCGAAACAATTTATGTATATAAATTTGTTAATTGTACAATTAATAAACTAATACCATTAGAATATTGCTGTGTAATATATAATTGCACACATACGGCGATAGCGCTGAACAGACTAGTTTCATTTTTTTGCGATCTTCGGGCATCTCCGTGTATACACAAAGTAGTGTCCGAAGTAGAGAAGCAGCATAGACCCGCGTGCCGCTGTTACCCGAATGCTGCTATGGACAAAAACCAAGAGCTTGATTTTCTTGAATTGAATTTTTTTTATTTTTGTTTCAAGCAATAGTCACTAGTTGGTTTAAGAAATTTGACTCCTTACGTGGGGAAGTTAAATTTCGTAGAGTAAAATATTTTATACATAAATGAAGAAATTCGAAATATTAATTCAAAAAATAATTTACTTTCTTTAATAATTTTTCTTTTTGAACTGAGATGATATATTTTTAACTTAAAACTTTAACCCATTCGAGTCGAAAAAATAACTTTTTGAATCAAAATAATCAAAATTAAGAGAAAATTTTCTCCAATCAAGATATTTTCTATTTTCCTAAATATACTCTTGACTCAAGATAATTCTCTTTGAACCAAGATAACCTTTCGTTCAATATATTGAATACTTTTTAATACTGAAATAATAATTTTATCTCGTTATTAGTTTAGGATATAAACGGATTTGACTAGCATTTAAAATATCTAATTCTGTTGAATACTTTTTAATACTGAAATAATAATTTTATCTCGTTATTAGTTTAGGATATAAAAGGATTCGACTAGCATATAAAATTTCTAATTCTGTCGAATACTTTTTAATACTGGAATAATAATTTTATTCCGTTATTATTTCAGGATATAAAAGGTTTTGACTAGCATTCAAATTTCTGATTCTATTGAATACTTTTTAACTTTCTGCTAAGAAAATTGCAAATCTTCAAAAATTCGGGAAGTTATTAGTTTCAGTCCGATTTTCGACAATCGAAGTCCTAAGAGACCTCGACGTTTTGAGGTTTTAGGAAACTATTTTGACTAATTTCAAGATGATGTCCGAGTGTATGTATATACGTACGTACGTGCGTATGTAAATATCTATAACTTTTAAACGGATGAACCGATTTTGATCGTCAGTGTCACTTGACGCGGTTTGTCAATATCTAAAAGCTGAAAAAATTTGAGCTCGATCGGTAGGGCTCGTTCAGAGATATTACAAAAATAAAATTTTTTTTTTCGGATAACTTTTTACGGGCTCGATAGATTGATTCCTCAATCAACTGGGCTCTGAAGCTTCAGAAGCCGCGTCGAATGTTTCCTCAACCATCACAATCGGTTTATTCGTTTAAGAGAACCCGTTGTCGAAAGAATTGAAAAAAAAAAATTTTTTTTAGTATTTTTGGAATTTGCCAAAAACCATTAGATAAATCAATTTCAAAATTAGATTTGTTCTAGAACTCAATAGAACGCGTCGATTGCCACCTCAACCGTCTCAATCGGTCAATTCGTTCGAGAGATATTGTTGGAGAAAAAATGGTAAAAAACATTTTGTTTCGAAAACAAAGGCATAAAAAACTATTTTTGAGCTCGAAGGGGGCGGGAAGTTTTGGGACTGGCTCGCAGGGTCAACTGACAGACCGATTTTTAATCCTGAAACAATAATTTTATATCATTATATTATTTTAGGATATAAAAGGATTCGACTAGCATTTAAAATTTCTAATCCTATTGAATACTTTTTAATCCTGAAATAATATTTTCTTTTTATTACTTTTTTGGGATATAAAAGGATTTAAACGGTATTTAAACTCTTTATTTCTGTTGAATACTTTTTAATCCTAAAATAATAATTTTATTACATTATCTTTTCAGGATAATTTTCGGATAATTTCATGATCCTCAAACTAGCTTTTACATCTTCAGCATTTATTACTACACTTTTTGCTTTCCAATACTTGACTATACACTTTATAAAAAGATTGTGGACAGCCTCCAGTCTTTTAACGTGTATTCCAGTATAAGTCTAAGTAACGTCATATACAGTTGTCTTAAGGTTGACAACTGCTTGAAATCTTTTTCAAGCCTTATTATACAACCTATCACACTTTTCGCTCAAGTTATCACATTATCCACCTGACTTATAACGTTTGATTTATTTAAATTTGAATTCAATTCAATAAAAATTAGGAAAACTACTGACCCTAAAGACTATCCCTGCAACTTCCCGCTAATTTCATACTTAAGCTCTCAAAATTGCACTTATTACGTTTTTGAGCTCTTCGAGCTCAAAAATATAATTTTCATATCATTTTGAGTTCCTCGAGCTCAAAGGTCAGATAGAAGTTTAATAAAAAACTATTTTTTGAATTTTTAAGCCGCCGTAGCTTTTGAAGGAATGACCCTGTGGAAAAGGTCTTATAAATTCTCATAAAAAATTGAAAAATTTCTATCAGAACCAATAAGATTCGAAAACGTCTATGAGGTGTGAAAAAATTTCTCATAGACCTTTTTTATGAGACTTTATAAGTTACACATATCAATATTTTTGTATGAGGCATTACATTGTATATGTCTATGAGAATAAATAAGATTTCTTAAACTATGAGATTCTGTGAGTGAAATGTTGTAAAAAAGTTATGATTATGAATAAGTCTCATCACTTTTATAAGTTTGTATAAGTTTATCCTAATGTATTTTCAATAAGAATCAATCCAGTAAATTCTCATGCTAAAATACTTATAAATTCTCATCAAGAAATTTTGTTTTGTTGAAATTTGAAGAATTTATAAGTTTTAATAAGATTTATCCTTCGGGACAAACCTTTTTGGACATCATAAAATACTAATAATATTTTATGAGAAAATCCGAAACGTATTTTTTTTAGTATTTTTATGAGACTAAATGACGAATGTCATGGACAAATGCAGATGGTTTTCTGATAAAAATTTTATAAGATTTTATTAGAAAACTCTGATTTAATAAACTGATAGAAACTGAAAAGTCTTGAATATGCTTAAAGAATGATATGATGTTACTATTGCAATTTTGAAGTTTTACTGAGAACGCAATTTTTTGAGAAATATCATTTAGCATTTCCTTGTAGAAACGACTTCATAACTTTCAATTTAATTTTTCAAAAATTTCAACAAAAATTCGAAACTTTCTAGATTATCGTAGGTAAATGACTTAATTTCTAACAAATTTTTATAAGATTTTATAGGTTTTTATGAGCTTAAACTTTCATAATTGTTTTATTAAATTTGAATTGTATATTTTTAAGAATTGATGATATTTTTTAGGTTGTAAGGTGGTACAATTTAAGTAACAGCCGAAATTGGATAACTGGTATAATAAATAAGATAAAAGACCTAGTAGCTAATCAGGAACCAGTACCCGCTCACTCCATTAATTGTATATCTATATTTAGATATTTCTATTAAAAATAGATGTAGTGATTAGGTACTGGCTCCCGATTGGCTACTGGGTCTATTATTATAAGCTTTTTCCATTCCATAAGTTCAAGTTGATTGAAATTAATTTTTGGAAAGTATTGAAAAAGTCAATTTTCAAGATTTTCTGAGTCATGTTGATTACAAAATCGTAAAATAATTTTTTTTTAATTATGAAAATTATAGGTTTAAAGAGACTTGTCTCATAAAGTAGCATTATAATAAATATTTATCATTTTTATAGAAAAAATTCGAATCAATTCGTTTTAATATTTTTATAAGACCGAATAAGGATTTACTCCGTCAAATACTTTATTTCTCTTATGAATTGTATAAGACATAATGTATAAAGTTATTACTGAATTTACTTATAAAATCTTAAAAATAACAAAAGTTGCTTAAGCCAAGAGAAAAAACTTCTTGGGAGAAAAGATCGATATGGAGAAGGGGAAAGTCACCGGTGCTAGGCAGCAGCAGCGGGAGTAGTTCGGTGCTCGCCACGAGATCGCGCCTACGATTTGTAGTGTCCCTGATAAGACATTTATTTCAGAAGTGTTATATTCCAAATTTGAATACGGTTTTGTTCGAGTACTCCTCTGTCATTTGACAGGGTGACAAGTATCATAGTATATCCTATAATACATCATGACTTTAATATTTAATATTAATGTTTACTTGATGAGTAATTTTTGATGAATAAATAAACTGACTCGATTTCATTGGTTTTTCGGGAATAGATGCTGAGGATTTTCCGCGTAAATACTCATACAAATAATCTTGAGTATACATAATAAAAACTTTTTGAATTCATGCTAAAAAATTCAATAATTTAGCATATAAGCCTTAATCAATACTAAAGAAAGTATAACTTAATCAATCTCATAAATTTTTTCGTTACTATATGGAAAAATTTGTACTCACATTCATTAATCAGTATCAAATCTTATATGATTACTTCAGAAATCGTCTTATACAATCTTATTCATTTTCAAAATCTACGCAATTGTAAACTTTACATTTTTCGAAAACTTATAAATACTTATAATCACAAAATTACAGCTTCTGTTTCTTATAGATTCTGATCATTTATATGAGAATTTTAAGAAAAATTTTTTTTTGATGCACCATCTATGAGAAAATAATTGTATAAGAATTTTTGAGATTTTTCGCGGTCAAATACTGATCGTTTTCTCATAGCCAATTTTTTTTATGAGATTTTATAAGACCTTTTCCACAGGGGAACCGATTTTCACGCGGTTGGCGGGGTTCGACGTATTTTTTTTTCAGATACCATCGTAGGAATAGTCAGGGAAGCTTCCTAGGACCTCAAAACGTCGAGATCTGATGAAAACTTGATTTTTGAAAAACGGGGTAAAAGCAATAACCCCCGGTTTTCGAAAATTTTTAATTTTCTTAGCAGGAAGTTAGAAATTTTTCATCACTTATATGTATTTTTAATCGCGATTTTATAAAATAAAAAAAGTATTTGAGCCTGGGAAAAAAATATATATAATTAGATATAATAATATATAATTATATAAAATTTTGTATCTTTTTATATTATTTTGTATAATTATATATGATTACATCTAATTTTTTTTTTAATTTTATGTTTAATTGTATATAAAAATATGTAATTATATAAATCTTTTTAATAATTATATGTTATAACAGAGTCATTATATAATGTATATATATAATATAGTTTATAGAAATAGAAATAAGAAATATGTGTATGGTGCTATCCAAGTCCTATTTCTGGGCCTGATAGGCTGAAATAAAAATTAATAAAAAAAAAGCAAATCTTTTTAATTTAATTATATAAAAATATATATAATCATATATTTATATGTATAATTTTATATAATTATATGCAGTGCTGCCAGAACGTGCGATATTTTTACCTCCTCTTGAGGTGAAATAGCATTGACTGTAATGGCAGGAGGGGGTAAAAATATCGCACGTTCTGGCAGCACTGATTATATGTAAGATTATTCGGAGTAACTGGTTGTATAATGATTAATGAAATCTTATAAAGCCTATAAAATTTTTTGGTTCACCGCATTAATAAATGTTAGAAAGTATACAAACTATTTTTAAATTTCCCAGAAATACATTAAGTAGACCAAAAGCAGGATGACAGCAAAAAAATTTTGAAGATTCAACAATGAATTAAGTTATAAAAAACTGAGACATAAAATTAAAAAAATTTTAGTTAAACTTAAAAAATTCAAACTTCTGATTTTTGTTAATTTACCAAAAGTAGTCATTATCGTCCCGATATTAGTGGGTATACTGCTAATGGTCTCTACTCTATGAACAATAATATAATTTACTATAATGCTAATAACAGAATTAATCATTTATTGATGTCCTTAATTTTCTTAAGCTCATTTGAATTCAAATAAATACAATTAGCACTTATTGTCAAGCGTGTGATACAGCACTGTGGACAACAGCTAGTACTTCGGACCAGGAGGATCCGGGGTCGAGTCCATTAGTCAGCAGGTTATTTTTATTCATTTATTTATTTTTTTTTTTCAAGACAATTATTGTATATATTACTTTATAAAGTTATATATAATTATATAAAATTATATATAACTCAACTATAATTAACTGTAATTTTATATATAACTATACAAAATTAGATGGAACCAAAACTCATATCCAATTTTATCTAAGCATTTATATAAAATTTTGTATAATTATGTATAAACTTTTTTTCCCGGATAGAAGATTTTGAATTTTCAATTATCATAAATCTATTTGCATCTTATTTCTAGAACGAAAAATTACTGAATAGTATTCAAAATTTTGAGTCGTCTTATACACTAGTCCCAAAAATTAAGGGATAGAAAAAAAATTCGAAATTTTTGGATGATTTTCAACATGCTGTAACTTGGCGAAAAATGATCGTAGAGTAAAAATTAAAAAAGCAAACCGTAGCCTCAAGTTTCTAGTTTTCAGATCTGGACCTCGAAATTTTTTATCATGCACGGTTCCGGAGTAATCTTAAGCGAACCGACGAAAAAAAAATTTTCAAAATTTTTGCTCGTCTTTTAACAAGTCTATGGGCTTCAATAAATATTTTTGGATAATCTGACCTTATGACGCTTTTAGGAAATCTTATGCCCTTCAATTTGGCGGCCTCAACAAGTCTGTACGACAAGTTGAGTTATCATTGATCAAAGCAAAAAAGTCCACTTTGGCTTTGATAATCAATAACTCCGGACGTATTGGTCGTTCAGAGAATGAAAGTAGGGTTTTAAAAACTGAAAAACATTCTCTATAAAACAAAATTAGTCGCTTTTCATAAAAAAATTTTTTTTAAAGTGATAATGTTTATTAAAAAACAGGTCAAAATTCGCATATTTAAGGATATTCTGAAATCTTGCTATAACTTTGCATATAACTGATGAACAAATTTTTTTTTTTTTAAAAATTGTTTTCATAAAAAATTTTTTTTTTGGTGTATCCGCAACGATTTATCATTGTCAAAAAAATTTCCTCAATTTTTTTTTTACCGTCGGCATTAGCGTTACCCAAAGCGTACCTCGTGGAGGTTCCTTGGTCGAATTTACGCTTCTTACACACATACCGACGGTAAAAAAAAAATTGAGGAATTTTTTTTGACAATGATAAATAATTGCGGATACACCAAAAAAAAAATTTTTTTAAAAAAACAATTTTTGAAAAAAAAAAAAAAAAAATTTGTTCATCCGTTATATCCAAAGTTATAGCAAGATTTTAGAATATCCTTAAATATGCGAATTTTGACCTGATTTTTAATAACCATTATCGCTTCAAAAAAAATTTTTTTATGAAAAGCGACTAATTTTGTTTTATAGAGAATGTTTTCCAGTTTTCAAAACCCTACTTTTGTTTTCTGTACGACCAATACGTCCGGAGTTATTGATTATCAAAGCCAAAATGGACTTTTTTGCTTTGATCAATGATAACTCGGCGGAAACTCGTCGTAGAGACTTTTTAAGGCTGCTCAATTGAAGGGCATAAAATTTCCTAAAAGCGTCATAAGGTCAGATTATCTAAAAATATTTATTGAAGCCCATAGACTTGTTAAAAGACGAGCAAAAATTTTGAAAATTTTTTTTTCGTCGGTTCGCTCAAGATTACTCCGGAACCGTGCATGATAAAAAATTTTGAGGTCCAGATCTGAAAACTAGAAACTTGAGGCTACGATTTGCTTTTTTAATTTTCACTCTACGATCATTTTTCACCAAGTTACAGCATGTTGAAAATCATCCAAAAATTTCAAATTTTTTTTCTATCCCTTAATTTTTGGGACTAGTGTATATTATTACGAATCATATTTTTAGGATTTAGGAGTATTTGGAAGTATTCGAAATTTTCAATTATCTTAAATCCTATTTAATCATATTTTTAGGATTGAAAAGCATTTGACAGCACTTAACAGTTTAAATCATTTCAAATCCTGTTAAATCATATTTTTAGGATTAAATAGTATTTAACAGAATTTAAAAATTTGAATCATGTTGAATCCTTCTGAATTATATTTTCAGGATTTAATAGCATTCAAGAGGATATAAATTTTTTTAATCCTTTTAAATACTTCTTTTTAATCAGGGCGCGTTTTCTCAATTTTTCCGTTGACGATATTAAACTAAAGAACAATTTTGGTGGCATTATATGATGATCAAAAGAGACCATAAAGAGAAAAAGTTTGTAAGATTTTAGACACATTTTAGTACAGTACATTTTGATTTATCTGGAAAAAATAACATTGAATGTTATTTTTTCAACTTTTCAACGCTGATATCTTTTGAACTAATCAACCGATTTTGACGCTTGTGGTGGCAATAGGCGCGTTTTATTGAATTCTAGAGCTGACTAGAATTTGAAAGCGATCGATTTAGCCGTCTTGAAGGTATTTGAAAAAAACCGTTTTTTACCATTTCTTTCTCCAACGATATTTCTCGAACAAATTAACAGATTGAGATGGTTAAGCAGGCATTCGACGCGTTTTATTAAGTTCTAGAGCTGAATAGATTTTGAAGTCGATTGTTTAATTCGTTTCTGAGAAATCAATAAAAAACTGAAAAAAAAAATTTTTTTTTTCGTAATTCGCCAATATGTTTGAGTCTATTTGATCAAATGATCTGAAATTTTCAGGAAAGTTGACGGCCAACAAGCTCTTTCAATTGCCGCCTTGAACATTGAATTGATTCATTAATTAAAAAGTTATAGGCCATTCACACACATACACATACACACACACACACACATTCATACACACACTCGGGCATCATTCCGAAAATAGTCAGAATAGCTTCCTAGGACCTCAAAACGTCGACATCTGATGAAAACTCGATTTTCGAAAATTGGGGTGAAAACAATTCCCAGTAAACACATTTACGTAAATGTGACGTCAGAGTGACGTTACGCTATGTCATGATTTACGTAAGACATAAGTCATGAATGAGTCAGGTGTGACTCATCATTTCACACTTTTTTACGTAAGATTATGACGTAAAACTAATGACGTATACATGACGTAAATGTGATGTCTGTGTGACATTCCATGACGTCAGTATGACATATGGGTGATGTCAAAATGATCAATCCGGAAAAAATTTTTTTGAAAAAAAAAAAAAAAGGAAAAAATTAAATACCGAATTTTTGATTTGATTATTACCGCGCGAGCGCATTACGAATTCAGAAACAAGATTTGATAGCAGTAAATTATGAAAAAATCCTGGGCGTCTGATGGATTCGAACACGGCTCCTCTTGGCTGGCAGTCCTGAACGTTGCTCACTGGTCATATCACGAGAGTTCAAGTCTTGTGCTTAATTGATGTATTTAAAGTGAAATGCCGGTAAAGACAGAGTTCATAAGTTTTCGTGATGGATTTTTACAAAATTAAAAAAAACTCCATGAACATAAATGATAATTATAAAAAATTATTTAAAATTTTATTAAGTTTCTTCAAATTTTTTAATTTTCTGTTGTGATGTGAAATTTAAAAAATCTTATAAAAAATTTTGCGAAACATTAAATAATTCCACAAAATTGTATGAAATTTAATCGATTGAAAACTTGCAATACTAAACTTCACAATCTTAATATCAAAAGAGTTCAAAGTGTCGTTACATTTTCTTTGTCATCCTCAATAGTATTTTCGGTATATTATTTAAAAAAGTAAAGTTAATTTTTTTATGCTCACGCTAATGTTTTAATCTAAAACTTCTGAAATATATTATAGAGTTTATCGATTACTTTGGCTCCAAGAATATGCGACATTTAGTTGTTGTTTTTACACATTTACACATTTTTGAAAATTCATTCTATGATTGTTTTACTTTAATAAATTGATGATAAAAAACTATGACTCGGAAATTACATCAGCATTGCGTAAAATACTGACTTGTCACTGATGTAAAGATATGATTTAAAAGTGACCTCCATATTACGTATAACCGTGACTTTGCTACTGACATCAATGTATGATTTTAAAATTACGTCATTATGATATACAATAATGACTTTATTACTACGTAACAATGTGATGTAGATTTTATGTCAAGCGTACGTAACACATAAGTCATAACTGTGACGTCATACAAGAGTCATGCTGACATCAATATGATGTCAAGTTTTTACGTCATATTAAAGTCATGTAGAACGTCAGATTGACATCAAATTTACATTAGATGCCGTGACATTTCTATGATCTACGTATGACGTCAAAATAAGGTCATGTGTTCACTGGGTAATAACTTCCCGAAATTTTTGAAAATCATCGATTTTCTATGCGGGAAGTTAAAAATATATATATATATATATATATATATATATATATATATATATATATATATATATATATATATATATATATATATATATATATATATATATATATATATATATATGTATTTGTAGATTTTCGCGATTCAACTTAAAATTCTGATAATTTTTTCAATTTTTTAATTTCAATTCTTTAATTTTTTGCATTTAACTTAAAATTTTTCGACAATTTTTTTTGTTCTATAATTTTGAGAATAGTAGATAGGCAAGGAAGGTTCTGGGCCACCCGGGGCAATATGGACATGATCTGTTGTATCGACGGATGGTAAGTTCCAGATTGATGATAACGTGTCGACTGTTGGTGTGGTTATCTGGGGCCTTTTTGACATCATTTTGATGATAATTGACGTTATTTGGCAGTCTTTTTACCGTCTGAGCTCATATTCGAGTTTGTTTAGGACCCTTTTGAGCTCGTGTCCGCCATTTTGAGCTCGTCTTATAATAGATGGCGCCTTGTGTATAGTTCGAGGGGGCAATTTTGGAAACAAAATGACACCATGATGGCGCTCAGGGCTGATACTTTCTCAGTCTATCAGCCTTGAGCGTCATCACGGGGCCAATTTACTTTCTGACCAATGTTCGATATATTCAAACTAGGTGCAGTACGAGCACTTGCGAGAAGCCATGCCATCTAGTGGTATAGTTTCTCTACCCTCTTTTTTTGGCTACTGCGTAGTAGATGACGTCATCAGGCGAGTCTAAACTGGTTTTTTCTAACTGCGTAGTAACATTTTTTAACTGCGCAATAGAATGTTCAAGATGATGACGTCATCTGACAAGTCTGAACTAGTTGTTTTCTATTTCTAACTGCGTAGTAGCATTTTTTAACTGCGCAATAGAATGTTCAAGATGATGACGTCATCTGACAACTCTGAACTGGTATTTCCTTTGTTTTATTTCTAACTGCGTAGTAACATTTTTCAACTGCGCAATAGAATGTTCTAGATGATGACGTCATCCGACAAGTCTGAACCTGTTTTTGAGCTATAGTGGGGGTTACTGAGCTGAGCGCTGAGCTCGAGAGCTCACAGCAGTCAGTCTACATCGAGAACCGTCCTAGTTAACAGTGAAAAAACTTTTGTGGTTCATTCAATTAAAATTGAAATTTTATTAATGAAAAGTTGTTTCTAATTAATTATTAATTAATCAATTAGTTAATATTAATTTTAAATTCTGATAATAAGTAAGTATTAATTTATCTTGTTTTTGTGAGTTGTGATTTATTAAAAATTATCTAATCTAATTAAATTACTAGTTACCAAGATGGATCTTTCGAAAATCAATGACATCAACACCTTGGCATACATCTTGCCGATCAAAAAACTTCAGGAATTAGAAGTTGGCAAGACCTACAAAATCACTGAAATTAAATAAATTTCAACACAGTATGGGCCTAAAGTAGTTGCTAACCTGGATAATAAATTTACGATCTACTTTCCTACAAGAACAAATAATGAATTGTTAACTAATAAAGATAAATTGAAAACTCTTATTAACATGGTGTCACAAGACAATCTTTATCTTTTATTTCATGGAACAAAATACAGTAAATTTGAATTTGTAGCTGAATCATAAATGTAATTCTTGTATGATAAAGTATTATAATAAAATTTAAAAATTCCTATTTTAAATCTTTATTTATTATTTTTGGACCTAATCATTTTAATTTAATTCTATAATACAAATATAAGTCATCAATTTAAAGAGAACTCGTTCGCGCAGTCGCAGTAAAAATATGAAGTCACCTAATGTTTTTTGGGATAGTTAGTGTAGCGGTGAGATTTATTAAAATTAAAGTAATAATTATGATAAATCAAAACTAATATAATAGCATGATACTAATAATAATACTAATAAAAATAATAATTGTTCATATATTCGAATTACGCGTGGAAAAGGGTTATATCTACCGAGGTGACCTCTATTGAGATATATTTATATCACACATCAATACTAGCGATCAATAATGGCGGGCATATTTTTCAATTTGAATAAATTAATGATAGTAAAAATTGCAAATCTAATAATTATACATACCTAACAAATATTTTTTTTCTTCAAATCAATTAAGCAATTCGTTTTAAACTTAGAATATATTAAAAATTAAGCATCATATTTAAAAAATATTAATAAAGAATTATACTCTTGGTGGTGTTATGTCCGCCGCTGTAATTTAAATTAATTATCCGGGATTTCTCCCTTTGGTAGCTATAGAAAAATTTAACGAGCGATATGGAGGTTGCGGACAACAGTAAAGAATACGAGGAAGATTGTCACTTCCTATATTTATTATTTATAGTGGGTTTTTCGAAGAGTGTGAACCCAAACGTCTTCGAGCTTGGTTACGTTGCATTTATTAGTCGATCAAAAGAGAGAAAAGGTATTTAAAGTTATCTCTCACTTACCTTGAATTGAGTCTGTTCTTCTAGCAAGGCAGGAAGTATCCCTCCAGAACTTTGCAGCTCACTCGGCCTCCTCCTGAAGGACTTGGTTGAATGGGCGCTGCTGGGGTAGTAGGATAGAGTCTTATATGCTATTTTCGAATGAACTCACTCAGTTAAGATTATGATCTTTTGTCTTTTTATTCAACTAATCAATTACAGCACTTATACACTATAATTGTTACAATGGATTTCACTTTTGAAGATGCAAAACCATTTAATTGATGATTATTATTTTTAATATACTTTTAGAATATATTATGTGTCCTTGTTTAGCCTCATGGCTTCTTATGCGCAGATTATCTCGACCCGAGATCGGAAAATAATTACACTTGCTTTTTGTGTCACTATTCGATCGAGCCGGACGGAATTTTATAATAATTGTAAATAACAAAATAATACCGCTACACGATATGAAAATATCGGCCTAGTACCTTTATCAATTTACAACTTAACTGAGTCTAAATTTAAGATAAACCGCTGTTAATAAAATAATACCGCTACACGATATGATTATCGGCCTAGTACCTTTTATTAAGGACGGTTACTTATTGCTTTCTCTAGGACAGATTTTTGCAATAAGATTACGGGCTATCGACGCCGTTTACGCGGACCGTAGGACTCGAAATTGAAAGATCTGATCAACAACCACGAAACCGTACTAGCGGATCGTAGGACTCGAGATCTGAAAATTTGATCAACAACTAAGGCCCTGAGCCATAGTACTCAGGCTATTTAAAAACTTTTGATTGATGTTTGATGGGAGTAATTAAATTATCGCCATTGGTGGAAAATGACGACAAGTTTTTATTTATTCGTCAATCGTTATTGCAAGAATCGTCGCTCTACTTTTATACGCATAAATGGTGGTAAAACTGACGCTGCGTTTTCGCGTGCTTTTGTAAAGAGGAGTTTCATAAATTTATTTATGAAATAAAATAAATTAGTAAAAAAAAATTTATTGGACATAACAGTGGTAAAAATTTGAAATTTGAATAAAGTAAACTTATGATAATAAAAATTTAATAATTATACATACCTGACCAATATTTTTTCTTCAAGTCAATTAAGCAATTTGTTAAAAAATTTAGAATTCAAAAAAATTTTAAATTCAAAAATTATACATACCTGACAAATATTTTTTTTATCTCAAACTTAAAAATATATTGAAAATGAAACTAATTATTTTTTACTTATCACATATTTCTATAAATTATAATTAACTTAATCTATTAATTTTTTTAAAGGTTAAAAAATAAAAAATTCTAATATTATCAAGTTGAAATTAGAGTTTTTATTGAGCATTTATAAACCAATTTTTCAACATTTTTACATTTTCAAGTGCACATGAATAATGATTATTATTATTTAATTGGCAATGATATTTACAAAAATCATTGTTGAATAATTTTAAATTTTTTAGCGCGGGACATTTGAAGTCATCTAAATCAATTACAATTTTCTCGTGTTTAATTAAATCTTTTATCCATAACTTTTTTTCATAACCCTTCACGTAAATATATTTATAATAACGTGTTACATAATTAATTACTTCATTCAGATTATAGTATGATGTATTTCCAGCATTCCAGTTAATTCCATGATAATAATGTGTTACCCAAGTATTTAGACGTTGATATTGATGTGATAATGATTTCCAGTGATAAGGTGGCTTGAATAATGTACATGATAACTCTTCAACATCATCAATTACATGTGGAATTGTGATTGTAGCAAGTTCTTTCACGATAAACTGATTATCGGGACCTCTGAATCCCTGTACATCCAGTATCATTTCCATTTTTATAGCTTGTATCTGGACAACAGTCAACAATGAACTGAAGTATTAAAAAATTCAGCTCAACTATTTTTTATTATCTCCCCACCACTCTATTTTTCAATTAATTTGATTGGCTTGAAAAATTTCTTTGTTCTATTTTTTAACTGCGCAGTAAATGTTTATTTCTAACTGCGTAGTTGAATTTTCTAGAATATTTATTTTTAGATGACGACGTCATCTAACAGGTCTGAACTTGTTCTTTCCTTTGTTCTTTTTTAACTGCGTAGTAGAATGTTTATTTTTAGATGATGACTCATCCAGTTCCGAGAAAAAAAATTTCTAATGTTATTTTAGCTGCGCAGTAGAATGTTCCAGAGAGTTTATTTTTAGATGATGACTCACTCGATTCTATTTTTAGATCATGACTCATCTAGTTAAATTTTTAACTGCGTAATAGATGACATCAAACTTTCCGTCACGCCATCTAGATCTTAGGTTATGTTGATGCAATCTAGGGAATTTTTGTTCTTTTCTAGGGAATTTTTGACATTTTCTAGGGGATTTTCTAAGTTTCTGGTAATTTTATTTTATAAGGTTGGCGAGAACATACTTCACAAAAAGAAGTACGAGTTCCGTCAATGAAGTACGAATCTCTGCACAAAATATCTCCAACGATTTGAAGTTCTTTGTGTGTGCGTTTTAAAATTTTTTTTCTAAAAATTTTTTATAACAATATTTTATAACAATTTTATAACATTTTATAACAATATATATATATATATATAAATAATTTTAGTGATTAATTTTTAAATGAACAATCGTAGTGATTTTTTAAAAATTTATTTTTTACTAAACTAATTAATTTATATAAAAACTACCTAATAAATAATACTAGTGATAAACAATTTCAAGTGTAAATATAAATAGTGATGAACTTTTAAAAAAATAATTTTAAGTGAACTTTTGAAAAAATGGCACAAAACGATTTTATTGCGGCGCTTCAGCGTCCAGTAGATTCAATAATTAAATCATTTAATGATTTGAATGATTAGCCATTAGCTGAAGAACATTGTCAAAAGTGTTATCAAGTGTGCACTGATATAATTGATTACTTCAATGAGATTTTGCTAGATCCGCAAATAAATGTTCAAGTCAGAAGAAGTGTACGAGCAAATATTGTACTTTTATACTGGTATGCAGATCAATTTGCACAATTGAGTGGAGAAGTAACTGGTGGTGACTTGCGTGCAAACCGACGTCTCATCAAGTGGCAAGATCTTGAAAACGCATTCTCAAATAACATTAGATCAGGATGTGTGATAAATCAAGCTCATACTGATCTTCGTGCTTTTCTTGATGATGCTCAAGATCTCATAACTGGAAAAGTTAAGAATATGCTCAGAGATGTTGCTGGGCTTAAAGTAAATGTTGAATTAATATGTAAATTCAGAAATGTAAAAGCTGAAAATGTGATTGAAGAAACAAAATCATTCAACACAAAGAGCCGAGAAATTTTACCCGCAACATCTCTTGCTACTTTGTATAAAGATCATGTCAACGATAAATTGCTAAAGAAAGTCGAGGAATTCAATCAAAAGGATTCTGGGTGGAGTTTAACTGAAATCCTCAATTTGATAATTACAATGTCAAGATATGCACCTCTTCAAGCTGGGGATTCAACGTTTGTGGAGCTACCCAAGGATATACAAGCGAAAAAAGCAGTTTTAAACATTCAAAATTTTGATGAACACTGTTTCCTATGGAGCGTTGTAGCGGCATTACATCCTGCTACTAATAGTCATCCTGTAAGAAAAACATCTTATCCTCAATTCAGCTCAATATTAAAATATGAAGGTATAAAATTTCCAATCACTTTAAATGATATCCCAAAATTTGAAAAATTAAATAATTTATCAATTAATGTCTACGGTATCGAGTCAGAATTTTGCAATAAAAAATCTGATAAAAGTACAATAATTCCTTTATATCTAAGTAAACTCATAAAGTCCGATAAAAAAGTTATTCATCTCTTAATGGTACAGCAGAATATTAAATTAAATATATCAGATTTTGATATTAAAAATTTTCAACCTAAATTTCACTTTGCTTTGATCAAAGATTTTTTACGACTAGTTCGACCACAAGTTTCCAAGTCAACCTGCAAATTATTTTTTTGTGATAGATGCTTGAATCATTTTAGATTCGATTATTCGTATGAAAATCATAAAGCTGATTGTTTTAAGATGAATAAAGTCCATATGACGTTTCCAAAAGAAAAAGATCAAATTTTAAAATTCAAAAACTACCGATATAAAGACACGGTACCGTTTGTTGTATATGCAGACTTGGAATGTACACTAGAAAAAATCCAAGGAGATGATGAAACTCAAAAGCATATTCCACACAGTGTAGCATTCTATCAGCACTGCAGTTATGATAATAAATTATCTAAATTTGAATTAAATCGTTCAAAATTTTGTATTGATTGGTTTATTTTAAAGTTGGAAAAATTAGCTATCGAGTATGAAAGATTTTGAAAAAATCCCATACCAATGAAGCCGCTTACTAAACAGCAGCAAGAGACACATGATCAGGCAACTGTTTGTTATATTTGCGAAAAAATAATTACTACAAATACAGATAAGTGTTATGATCACTGTCATTTCACTGGTAATTATCGCGGTCCAGCTCATATATCTTGTAATGTTAATCATCCAAAGTCTCACGTTATTCCCATAGTATTTCACAATTTATCCGGCTATGATTCACATTTTTTATTTAAAAGTCTAGCTACATTAATTAAAGGTGATGTAACTTTACTGCCAATTAATAAAGAAAAATATATATCTTTCACAAAATCAATTGAAAATACTTCAGTGACATTACGATTCATAGACTCATTCAGATTTATGGCATCAAGCCTTGAAAAATTAGCTTCTTATCTTGGTGATGATGAAAAACTTATAACGAAACTTCACTATCCTGATCCAGATGAATTAAAATTAGTTACACGCAAAGGCATATTTCCATATGAATATATTTCAAGTATTGACAAACTTAATGACAAACAATTGCCTGATCAAGTATCATTTTTTTCAAAGCTAACAAATGAAAGTGTCTCTGATGAGGATTATTTTTTTGCCCAACTAGTCTGGAATAAATTTAACATCAAAACACTGGAAGAGTACTCAGATTTATATCTTAAAACTGATGTACTTCTTCTAGCAGATGTCTTTGAAAATTTTAGACGTAGCTGCTTCAAAACTTATAATCTAGATCCATTACATTACTATACTGCTCCTGGTCTGTCCAATGATGCTATGCTAAAATACACTGGTGTGGAACTTCAGCTCCTTACTGATCCTGAAATGGTACTTTTTATCGAGAAAGGAATCAGAGGTGGGGTATCTCAGTGTACAAACCGATATGCTGCTGCTAATAATCGGTACATGGGTGAAGACTTTGATCCAAGCAAAGCTGAATCATATTTAATGTACTATGATGTAAATAACTTGTATGGTGCAGCTATGAGCATGCCACTGCCGACGGGTTCATTTGAGTGGGTAGAAAATGTTGATGATGATGTAAATAAATTTTTAAATGATAATGATAATGTAGGATATATATTAGAAGTAGACTTAGAGTATCCTGAGGAGTTACATGAACTCCATAAAGATTTACCGCTGTGCCCAGAACACTTTGTACCACCTGGATCTAAGCACTCGAAATTATCAACTACTCTGTATGATAAAAATAATTATATAATACATTATAAAAATTTAAAACAGTGTCTAGAGTTAGGATTAAATTTGAAAAAAATACACAGAGTACTAAAGTTTGAACAATCGCCTTGGCTCAAATCATATATAGATAAAAATACTGATTGTAGAAAATTAGCAAAGAATGAGTTTGAAAAAAATTTTTACAAACTAATGAACAACGCTGTATTTGGTAAGACTATGGAAAATGTAAGAAAGCACAAAGATGTACAATTAAAAACTGAATGGGATGGTAGATATGGAGTCAAAGAATTGATATGCAAGCCAAATTTCCATAGTCTTACCATGTTTGATAAAGATATGGTAATTATTGAGATGAAAAAAGTTAAAGTCTGTTTCAATAAACCTATTTATGTAGGCTTTTATATTTTAGATTTATCTAAAACATTTATTTATAATTTTCATTATAATTATGTAAAAAAGAACTTTAAAAACGATGAGTCGAAATTAATATACACAGACACAGACAGTCTCATCTATCATTTTACTGTACCAGATATCTATAAAATCATCAAACGTGATATCTTAAAGTTCGACACCTCTGACTATCCCGAAGATAATGTATATAATATACCATTAGCTAATAAAAAAGTCCTGGGTCTAATGAAGGATGAAAATAATAGTGAAATCATGACTGAATTCACTGGACTCAGGGCTAAATTATATGCATTCAAGACTTATAAGATTGAAAAAGCTAAACAACGAGCAAAGGGAGTCAAGGGTCCTACTTTGAAAACAATCACGTTTGATGATTTTATGGAATGTTTTAATAATCATGTGACTTTAACAAAAAAACAATATTTAATAAAATCGAAAAAACATAATGTAAAAACAATTGCGCAAAATAAAATTGCATTGAGCTGGGCTGATGATAAGCGCCAGCTCATTGATGGCAGCCACGACACCCTACCATGGGGCTATAAAAATAAGAAAATTATTGTAGATGATGATGATGATGATGAGATAATAATTAAAAAAAGAAAACTTATGTAAATTAAAAAAGAGAACTTTTGTTAATTAAAAAAAGAGAACTTATTTAAATAAAAAATGTAAATATTATTTTTAAGTTTTTTTTGTAAAATTAGTTTTAAGGTTTGAAAATTAAAAAAAAAATGTATATACAATTAAAAATTTTGTTTTTATTTATTAGAATATAAGTTTTACAGGTCTGATTTATCAATCCAGGTGTTGTAAGAGCTGTCGAAGCCGAGCCACTTTACATATAATTTATTTCCACGTTTTTTTTATAATTTTTTCTATTAGATAGACATCTGGATGCTTGACTTTGCTGAGTTCTTCAACATAAAATCCACCTTCAATTGGCTTATCCTGATAGTCTACAAGTTTGTATGTTGTTGGATTTGTATTCTGCACTGTCTTGATTGTAAAAATTTCAGTGGTCCAGTTGGGTGTGTAGCCTTTTTCAAACACATGTTTGTACTTGCTGATTCGAACTTTGTCTCCAACTTTGAATTTATTTTTTCGTGCCTGTCGCTGAGCTTGAAGAGGTTTGTATATTTTTTCAAATATCTGCTTTTCATTTTTAGCAGTTACATCAATAAGTTCCAGTTGAATAGTACGATGTTATCTAGTATTATATTTGTGTAATAAATCTTCCAATATATCAATCCACTTATAATTGCCACGAGCGGTGAATTGACGCCACATGTTAGTCTTAAGTGTTCGATTAAAACGTTCACATATTGATGCCTTCAAGTTGCTAAATGTTGAGTACATGTTGATATTTTTACGTTTCATAAGTTCTTGAAATTCTTTGTTATAAAATTCTTTGCCTTGGTCAACATGCAGATTTTTTGGTACACGTCCTTGTTGAAATATAGATTTCATTGCACTAGTGACATCACTGCCACTTTTACTTTTAATCGGTACAGCCCAAGCATACTTTGAAAAAATATCTACGACAGTTAGCAGATATTTGTTTCTTTTATTTACTGTTGCATAAGGAATCATTTCAACTAGATCAGCTTGCCAAGTTTCATCAAGTGCTCGTATGTCAACATGACGACGTTGATAATTTCTGCGTGCTGGTCTGTGCAGCTCATACGCTATTACTGATTTTTTGTCCTCCATTGTCAACAAAAATTCTAGCTTCCAGTTTTTTTATTCGCTGTGTATTTCTATTAATTAATTCTTTTCGTGACTTTATACGTTTTATTATGTTTTTAATTCTTGATTTTCTTATTTTAAAAGCGTCACAGCAGAGTCCAGTGTTACCACTTGAGAGTGCAAATGTGAAATGATCTCTGACTGATCATTCCTCATACTATCATACAATAGAGACAGCTCTTTGTACACAAGATCACGTGTAAATTTTACAGTTGCTGCATCACTATCTTCTGCTGGTTTGCCAACATGACACAGTCTCTTGCTCTCAACATCATACTGTCCATCAACAGTTATTTGAAATCCTCGTCCAGGTGGTCCTGGTGGTCCACTGATTGCAGCACCAGTTGGTAGTGACCGTCCAAATATATCGATACTTATTTTTGCTCTTTTCACTTCAACAGTCAGCAAATAAGTGGCATAAATTTGACGCAGTGGTTGCTAATAAATAATTCCTGCTTCTCGTAGCTCTTCGATAATTGATATGATTTCATTGGTGTGACTTGGATTTCCAGCTGCTTGAGATGCCATGAGTAAACGCAGACGGTCAACTAGTTCATTTGGATCATCCCAGTAGACATAATCCATACGTGCTTTTTTCTTTTTCGCAATCATAAAATTCGGTAATCCTTTACCTCTTGATAAGTTTGCATTTTTAGCAAGAAAATCAGCAATATAATTATTATACTTGATTGTCGAGTCTTCATAAAAACTACCATCTGGCTTATATTTTTTTCTATGAGCATTTGTCATCTTTATAATTTCGAGATATTTATTTTTATCATTCTGTGTGACTTTTGAATCATCAGGTGATTTTTTAAATAATAATTCCAATAAACCAGGAGTCGCTGAGTAATTTTTATTTTTTATATTAATCTCAGTATCATCAAAAGCTATTTCAGAATCACCAATGTAAAAATCATTGTAACATCGACGAACACCATATCTCATATCCATATCTCTACTTTTTTTATACACTTTAGATAAATAAGACTTTATTTCACTGCTAGCTGGTTTAGCAGGGGTACTTGATGCAGCAGGAGATATTTGTGTATCTTCCAGAGTTCTATGTTCAGAGATAATACTATCATAATTACTTGCATCATCAAGTTCTGTATCATTATTCACAGTTGAATTATTTTTTTTAACTTCTTCTTTGATTTCTTGTTTGATTTCTTGTTTGACTTTAGATGATTCGACTAGACTCTGCAGAGGTGTAACAATAGGCTTGAACATTTCACCCATTGTCTTCTCAGCTGTATCTTTACCCAACTTGAGCATTCTGTGCTTCCGTTGGATAGCATCACTAGCCTGAGATATTTGATGTAAGACATCTCGTTGCTTTGAAAGCTTCTCAGTCTTCATGTTGATGCCTTAGAGTTCACTTAATCTCTGATGACTATTTATCAAGTACAAGTTAATTTATACTAACAAAACAGTCAAATCCTTTTCTATATCTTCCACTATTTAGCTCACTGTCTTTGTCAATCACTACAAAACCATATTTACCATCATTCCAACATGCTGAACACAAGTCTTTGAATAAATTGTATGACATGTCAGTATTTACATGATCATCATACACATGTTTCAAGTTCATCTCATCTTGACGAAAGAGAACTATAAAATTTGCATTGTTGCGTATCAAATGTTTAGGAATACGTGTATAAGTCTGACAGAGATAAAAACTGTCAACATCTTTATGTCGACCCATACAAAAATATGCTCTGATATGATCTTGTTTTTCACAAGCGACATTATCAAATATCATCAATGAGTTTGGTTTTGCATCTTCCGGTTTCAGTACTTCTTCGTGCTCATTGAATGTAAAAAATTCAATACCTTCTATTGGTTTAAGTAGTGATTCTAAAAATTTATATTTCGGTTGGTTCAGAGATTTTGAGTAGAGATAGATATTATCAAATCTCAAGCCGTTGGGGTGTATGATGAGTGAGAGCAGAGCATTTGTTTTTCCACAATTTGATGGGCCACAAAATATAGCACGTACACTGTTTGGCAATAAAGCACCGTGTCTCTTGACTTTTTTCACCCCCGTACCTTGAACAATTTGATCAAAATTTATTACTGGCAACTTGGCCTCTTGACTATTAAACTCAATGTTGATAGTTTGCGATCACAATAATAACTCACTCGGCGAGCTATAAGTATCAGGTTTTATATCATTTTAAGTTAGTCATGATGCTGCTACTATGGAGAGCAGACGTGTAGAGACCAGTCGCAGAGGTTTTGTAAACAGTATAATCAAGAAGCTACCATTTGAACTACATATACCTGGTTACCAGTACTGTGGACCAGGCACAAAGCTAACCAAGAGATTAGCTCGTGGAGATCCTGGAATTAATCCTCTGGATGCTTCGTGTAAAGAACACGATATCACATACTCGTATAATCGTGAAAATTTGGCGGCACGTCACGAGGCTGATCAAATACTTGCTGAGAAGGCGTGGCAACGTTATCAAGCAAAAGACGCTGGTATTGGTGAAAAAGCTGCTGCGTGGAGTGTAAATAAAATCATGAAGATGAAAAAAAGATTCGGTATGGGGTTGAAGAAGAGAACAGCTGGCAAGAGAAAGCCTAGCAAGAGAAAGACTGGCAAGAGAAAGTCTGGCAAGAGAAAGACTAGCAAAAGAAAGACCAGTGTAAAGAAACAAGTAGCACTAAGACAAGCTGTCACAGCTGCTAAAAAGTCCATGACTCCTGGTGGTGATCCAATCAAAACAGCGTTGAAAGGAGCTCGTCAGGCAGTTAAAAAATCTGGTGGGAAAAAAAATATCAGGCTGCCACGAATTTTACCAGTTCCATCTAAAGTTGGTGATGTGCTACCATTTTTAATACCACTTTTTGCCGGACTGAGTGCAACAGGAGCTTTGGCTGGAGGTGCAGCTGGTATAGCAAAAGCTGTGAATGATGCAAGTGCTGCTAAAATCAATTAGAGGAGAGCAAACGACATAATTTGAAAATGGAACAAATATCCATGGGTAAAGGTTTATACTTGAGACCTTACAGACGTGGTATGGGCTTATACTTGAGACCATATCCAGCAGGTAGAGGATGCAAGTCAAAAAACAAGTAGAGCTACCACATCGAGCACTCACAAACATCGATTTACTGAAATACGCTAAAGCTCTAAAAATTCCAAACTTTCGTGGTGTTTTTATGAGAAATGATTTACCTAAAACTGGACCAAGGAAAAATGAATCAGCGATTATTAACCTTGATGATAAACTAAGACCTGGTACTCATTGGGTTGCATACAAGAAAAATAATGATAAAGTTGTTTACTTTGACAGTTTTGGTAATTTAAAACCACCACAAGATCTTATGGAATATCTCGATGTTGGTAGCGTAAAATATAATTACAAAAGATATCAAGATTTTGATACAATTATATGTGGACATTTGTGTCTCAAATTTCTTACTGGACAACTATAAATTGATGTGACTCTGTGTACAGCACATCAGTCATGGATGAGTCATTCACATAAACGTTAACGGGATCTACACCCGTGTTGGAGGCCAACTACTTCCCTCCAATCGAATTATCACCAACTAAAAATTATGTTCTGGGACTTGTAGAGTTATTAACATTTAACTCAATACCAAATATTGATGTTGGTGCTAATAAATTCTATGTCTCTTATCCTGTGGATAATATTGATATCGAAAAAATTGATACAAATAATATTGATGAGAAAAAAGTAGTCAAGAAAAAAAGAGCTAAAAGAAATGTGGCAATAATTACAAAGTTTGATGATATCGTCTCAGTAACTGAAAATAATAATACGATGAGTGAAAATATAGAAGCTGAAAAATATGAAACTGTTGAAGAGAGAGTCTTGACAATACCAACAGGAAGTTACGAAATCACTGACATTGAAAAATACATTCAAAAGAAATTACAAAGACTCAGCATCAGCATAAGAGCCAATAATAATAAATTGAGAAGTGAAGTTAAGTGTGATCAATTTGTGAATTTTACACCTCAAGATTCTATTGGTAGACTACTGGGATTTACAAATCGAAAGCTGACACCACATAAAACTCACTCATCAGATTTACCAGTGAAGATATTAAAACTCAATGCTCTGAGGGTTGAGTGCAACATCACATCAGGTGTTTACATAAATGAGCACAAAGTTCACACTATTCATGAATTTTTTCCAAGTGTACCACCAGGATATAAGATTGTTGAATTGCCATCTCACGTCATTTATCTGCCGATCGCCGTACAAGCAATACAAAATCTCAGACTGAGAATTGTTGATCAAGACGGAAAACTGGCTAATTTTAGAGGTGAGACGATAACCATAAGACTGCATATAAAGTCAATAAAATAATGGGTATCGTGTATGAGACAAAAAGCGGTGCTGGGTATAAAACGACAGCAATATGGTCGAGCAACATCAGTCACCGAGTACCTCACAAGGTGTTAACACATCAGAACGCTCAGTTTCTACAGAGCCTAGGACTAAAATTACGTGGAAAATTAAGAAAATAAAAATTTATTTTTGTTGTTTGACGTGTACACGACCATGGCGGCAGAAATCTTAAATATTCAAAGACAAATCATTTTTGATGAGTCGATTGCACACTATGAAGCACATGCTCATCTCCCGTATGCTTCATCAACATTCAACAACAGCGATGAAATAAGAATTACCGTTCAACATCAAGATTTATGTCTACTTCCAAGTAAAAGTACACTGCATGTGTATGAAAAATTTATAAAATCTGATGGTACAGCTGTAAGTGCAACTACTCACATGGTCAACATGACAGTATGTCATATGTTTGAAGAAATACGCTACGAGCTCAATGGTGTTGAGATTGATCGTAAGAAAAATGTTGGCATCACAAGTCTCATGAAAGGATATACATCACTGAGTCCAGCTCAACAAAATACACTCGAGAACTCAGGCTGGATTATGGATGAAGCTGTAAACAAATTGCATAATGACAATGGCTACTTTGACTTACCACTAAGTCTCCTGCTTGGATTTGCTGAAGATTATCATGAAGTTGTCATCAATGCAAAGCATGAATTGATTTTAATAAGATCGAATTCCGATTTGAATGCCTACGTTGTGGCTACACCTGCTGCTGGAGCTCATGTTGAAGCTGTTATAATTACGCTGCAAAAAATCGAGTGGATTGTACCATATGTGACTATGGCTGATAAACAAAAAATTGAAGCTTTGAATTATATTACAAGTGATCCAGCTATCTCAATCAGTTTCCGAGCTTGGGAGCTGTACGAGTATCCACTATTACCTAATACTTCGAAGCACATTTGGGCAGTTAAAACATCTACGCAGCTCGAGAAACCACGTTTTGTGATACTTGGATTTCAAACAGCAAGAAAAAATGATGCAACTAAAAATGCCAGCATGTTTGATCACTGCAACATCAGAGATATAAAATTATTTTTAAACTCTCAGAGTTATCCTTATGGGAATTTAAACCTCAACATTGCAAACACTCAATATGCTCTGTTGTATGACATGTATATAAATTTCCAAATTTCATACTACAACAAAGAGCCTGAGCCACTGTTGACGAAGAAGAAATTTTTGGAACAAGCACCACTGTATGTTATCGATTGCTCGAAACAAAACGAATCGATAAAATCTGGACCAGTGGACATTCGTCTGGAATTTGAATCTACAAATCAATTTCCTGGGCAGACACCAGCTTATTGTCTCATTATACATGATCGCATAGTCGAGTATAATCCTATAAGCAGCATCGTTCGAAAACTAATATGAAGACTGTTAAATTTAATCCAACGCCAACCATACATTACATGTATGTATGGAGATTTGCACATGAGCAAGCAAGAAGAGGCGAATGGGAACAAGCAGCAAGAAATCGAGATCGATTTAAACAAAGAATTAATAAATTAAATATAATTATTGAACCTGTATTAATTAAAAAACTTACATTTATAAATGAATAAACTTTTTTTTATATTGATATATATTGTTTTTTATTACTTATAACCTAAAAATACATTTAAGTCTTACATAACCTTAAATATTTCTCATAACCTCAAATACAATAAAATATTTTTCTTAACCTAAATATATACATTTGGTTTTACATAACCTCAAATACATAATAAAGTATAGATATTTTTCTTAACCTAAAAATATACATTTTAGTGGAACATAACCTTAAATATTTTTTTATTTCACATAATCTCGAATACATAATAAACTATAGTTTTTTCTTAACCTATGTTACGTTCTGGCTCTAATTAAATTTAAATAAAAATTTTGGAAATTTTTTTTTTTGAAGTCTCGAATTATTTATTCACCACAGTGGGCGAATAAACGGTTCGAAACTTCTTAGAATTACAAATAAATAATAAATTAATAAATCGTTACTTTGTTCGCGATATTATTTTATTCATCACCAACAATGTAACGGAAATCTCTTGCGATAAGAGAGTCGCCGTGGCTCGCGGATAGTCTAAACAGATGACGATGCATGAGACCCGGGCCACGTCGATTCTCTCATAGGAAACCTGAGATGCAACGTTAACTTTTGATAATGTATAATACCAAGGAGCGACAGAATCAAGTCAGTCGATCACAAGATCTAGTAGAGCTAAGAACTCTACATAACCCTGCTGGCTTGATCCTGTCACTCGGACTTTAAGGCAAAAATATATATCCGTACTTTACCAAATATTTTAACTTTGGGCGCTGTCACCGGCAGCCTAATAATCTCATACCTTATATTGGGCGCTGCTACCGGCAGCCTAATACTCTCACCTGTTTTGGGCGCTGATACCGGCAGCCTAAGCACTTCCATTCCGCATCCCAAAATTAATGCCGAGAAGCCGAAGGTCAGGCAAAAAGGCCCAGTTCCGCCGGATCATTCGAACGATCCACGAGGATCTCGGTCGTTCAGTTCACCAACGTTCCGGCCTAGAGATCGTTGCCGAGGAAGTCCTCCTCGATCCGGTAACGTTGGTCGTTCCAAAATCGGTTAACGAGTTACCAAGTTCTGGTATCGCGTCTAGTGAAGTTAGTGACCCGTCGAGCTCTTGCGGAATTGTTCATCAGCTGGAATCACTCGTCCTTAAGGAGGACCCGGGCCTTTCAGGCTCGTCTTGTTCAGAGGAACCATCCAGGGAGAACCCGGCCTTCTGGACCGGCATCAACGAAGGTTGGCGGTTGATTCCAGTGGACGTTCCATCCGTCCATCCACCCAGCGGAAGCATCCCATTCCACGACCCTCGTTACGGGTATTATTCAGAGGCCTATTTCAAGGCCACCGGCAGGGACGAGTACGCACCGGCGGAAGAGAAGAAACTACGTAAGAAAGGGATTATTTGGGCCGACTTATGGGGCCCATAATCTCCACCATGGTAATCATTAAACTTTTTTTTGAATAAAATATAAGAAGGTCAACAGCTGACGCACCTGGGGTCTATTGACACCCTAATGACGTCAACATGGTTAATTAAAAAATATTCTGTCTGAATAATAAATAAGCCAGAATGTAACATTGGTGCTGTGACCAGGATGGTCTTAGATTATTTATGTTATTAAAATTGAAACTGTAACCAGTGATTATCAGTGATGATAAGTGAAAATAAATTTTTCAATTACAATTTTACGCGGAAGTACAATTATGATAATTTGTGAACTTAATAATTTTAAATTTTGGTGAGGTAAATAGAAACTACTATTTAAACTTATTTATAACTGAAATATTTTTGAAGTGACATTAATTAGTCAAAATACATTAAAATTAAAGGTTAATGAAAATAAATTTCTCAATCAAAATTGATCAACGTGATCAAAATGCGTGGTAAACGTGAATTAAAAATTTCATTAAACATCAGATGTACGTTTAACTTCAAGCTTTCATTAGTTTGTTAGTGAACCTCAATAAGGTGTTTCATATTATAAGTGTCATAAAATTGTAAAAATAAGTGGAATAATAGACCAATGGACAAGCTCACCAAAAGTAAGAATATTGTAATTAATAATATACTTTCATTTACACGCGAGTGACGTATGCCGTCGGAAGATGCACATGAGTCAATTACACTCATTATCGGCAGCCAATTATTTAATTTGACATGATGAACTAGTTTGTTTATTAAAAGTGATTAATTAAATACTTTACTAAATTATTGAAATTATTTCTGTGAATAAGTTCGAAATAATTCTACTGTATTTCAATAATTAAAAAAAAAATGTTGCTACGGACTTGAAGTAATTTTTCGCGAGTTATGGTGCGGAAAAATTTGTTCGGTTTATTAAACTAATCAAATATTTTGTGATTGCTGGACGAATTACGAAGAACATTATAATTTTAAATAATAATTGTAATTTTAGAATTTTATTATTCTATTTAAATTAATTTTTGAAGAATTAATAATTTTTATATTTAAAAATAAAAGTGTTGCTACGGATATTTTGTAACTTATATCGCGAATGCATTTGTACGCGATCCGATATAATAATTCTAATTGGAAAATATTTACATTATTGTAAAATTGTTGCTACGGAGTTTTAAAGGTGTTTTCGCGAGTATATTTAAATATATTACGCGATAAATTTATTTTATTATTATTATGAGAAATAATACTGCGCTAAGATTTTAGATGATGTTTTAATTATGTTTTATAATGTGTCAATTTATTTTTCAATGGGATCAGTCGAGATTCTCGTCGTTGATTTAGCGAAGAGTATGTCCAGGTATACTGTAAAACCAAGACGTAGTCGCTATATCACGATCAGGTCTCAAAGCTGATCTCAGTTAGTTTCGAATAAAGCATAATTGAAATATTTTTCCACCACTGGTCTTTATTTAGCTTAAAATGAAATATTTTACATTATGACTCGCGACAACACTTTTACAATTAACTTTCAAAATAAAATTTCAAATTTATATTTATTTGAGTTCAAATAAATATATTTTGAACTAACTTCAAATCTATTGGAGCACCAATATGGGTGTCTCCCTGAAAATGCTTAAATAAGTATGCTTATAACAATTTACATTGGAATATGAAGTAAATATTCGCAATGAACTATCAATTAAATGTTCCGATATCGGAGACGGAACTCCAAACAGTAATGGTGAAACAAAATCGTTTACGCGCTCGATTACTTGCGTTTCGGGAACAAGAATCGAGCCGGTGTAGAACTTTACCGATTGTAGAATCGGAATCTACAAAATTGAAAGCCCGTCTCTTAAACGAGACTGCGATGGGCGAAAAGCAAAATTATTTACGGGCTCGATTGCTTGCATTTCGAAAGCAAGAATCAAGCGGATTCCAGGTTCTACCTTCAGTAGAATCTGAATCCATAAAGTTAAAGGCTCATCTTTTGAATGAAGCCGCAATTCACGAGTTCCAAAAAAAATCGGAAATTAATCTTGGTAATTTCAATAGATCAAAAAGATCTAATAGAATCAAAACTGTTCATGAGAAGGCAGTATTAGATTCAAATAACGTTGTGCCTGAAAACGTACCACTTACAAATATTTCTAATGAAAATTCATATAATTTGAAGCCAATGATTGATTTAAATTGTTTAAGTAATCATTCGAGTCACGCGTATGTCAGTAAGGAGCTGCCTGTACTTCAAGTGTCAGGAGCTCATTCGGTTCGGTCTGCTCAAAGTTTATTGAGAGCCGAAAATTTAAGTAACCGGGTTGACGAGCTTGTTGTTGCCGCAACCACGGAAAATAAAATTATGCCGATCCAAGCCAGTAGAGTCTTTGAGATCGGGCATAAAAATGACCGCGTTGATTTCATGAATTTAAGAACAATTAGAAATAACGAACTACTTTACTGCTCAATGGAGAGTAAATTAGAAAATAATGACAATCAATCATTGGGCTTAAACATTGATTCACCAGCGTGGGTCGTTTCAAAAGAAAACAATCCACAAAAGGATAGGCAACATACGTTTTATAAACATTATCGTTATAATGTGAACGATAAATTTAGTGGTTCTACGTTTTCAGGCTCAGACTTTATAAGAAATATATTTTAGATTATGTTTAATATTAAAGGTATATTTGACCTATCAATAATGATTAGAAATTGTTTACGATTTTGTTTCCACATGACTGCATTTAAGAAAGATATATTTAAGTTAAGATTGAAAAAACCTCCGGATAAATATAAATTATCGGAGAATAAATTCGACGATAAAAATATTGAATACCTGAACATAAGCGCTAATTTGGACCGAAAGGGATTAGCCATTACTGATTTATTTTTGATCTTATTAAATATAAAGAAATCAAAAGATTATTTAATGTTAATGTATTATATGAATTTTATTTACATTGAAGCGCTATTATGTCTTTGTAAACGATGTCATGAAACTGATTTAATCCGGTGGTATAATTGGGATAATTGGGCAAACTTTGAATATCACTATCAGAGACTGACGGAAGAACATCGTGGTGTGAAAAATGAATTTTCCAAAATAATCAGCAATGGTGCTTCCAGCTCTACGTATGATGTCAAGTCACCTACAATCGGTTCACTCACGTGTATAAATATCAAATTTATACACGTCGAGTTATTTATTTTTATTAATTTTGAAGACTTCCACTGTTTAGCAAAAACAGTTGGAATGTCGAATTCAACTATCAACACCTTAAAGGTCGTCGTCGAGTCAACGAGGAATCAGGACTTTGATCTCAAGAAATGAAAATTAGAATAATAGTCAGCCGAATAGACCGCCGCTTAAATCAGTTGAATGAAAATACTTTCTTTAAATTAATTGAAATTTATACTATATTTTAAATTAGAAATAGTAACTGACTTAAGTCGGGAGGTAGGTACCTCATTGTTCATTATGAATTTCGACTTGAGCAGTTACTTCTTGAGTAACTTATAAATTACCGCAAGGCGGACGTATATCAATACGAATTTATATTTAGAATTAATTATTTCAATAATACCAAACGACCGAGTCGGGAGGTAATTAAAATACTACATACTAACGTTTAGATTCATATTACTAAGTTTAAGTTACATTATAAACGTTGTGTCTCAGGTTTAGGTTGAGATTTTACAGCCAAAAACTTTTTCTTGTAGTATTCAAAATTGATTTTAATTTTTGGTTTATATAGAGTCATTTAAACATTCAACTTTAGTTTATATAGATTCATTCATACATTCAATTTTAGTTTGTATAGAGTCAATAACACATTCTATTTGGATTATGTCGAGTCATGAATTTCATTTTCAGTCGTAGCGTTATTCATTTAAAACGCTGCGACTTGCTTAAGTCGGAAGGTGTTACGTTCCCGTAATATTTTATTAATTAAAATAAATTAATCATTTTTGATAAATCAATTTCATGCAATGTAACGGAAATCGGTTACGATAAGAGAGTCGCCGTGGCTCGCGGGTAGTCAAAACAGATGACGATGCATGAGACCCGGACCACGACGATTCTCTCTCAGGGAACCTGAGATGCAGCGTCAACATTTTGTCAACTCTGTTGGCTCTATTATATTTTTTATAACGACTTAATAGTCAGTCCTACGAGAGAGCTCATGGAGCTCGAACCTCTGTTCTCTATAGAGTTAATAAACTCCATAATTATTTCTAATTTAATTTAACCTTATTTTGGGCTGCCATTAGGCAGCCCAATACCCTACGACTCTATGGTTATATATTGGGCGCTGCTACCGGCAGCCTAATAATTTTACCCAGTCCTAGGCGCTGCCACCGGCTGTCCAGGATTCCTCAAATCCTGCATCCCAATAAACAATATGGAGACCGGGTCGCGCGATACTACACTTTAAATCGCGAAAATTAAATAAAATAATAATTAATAAAATAATCGACGACCACGGCCCACCAGGGGTCTATAGACACTTTAACGAGGCCGAACCAGGATAAAATTAAATAATTAAAAATTATTTTTATTTTTGATTAATATTGGAAATTTTTCAGTATGTAACAGTGGTGCTGTGACCAGGATGCTGTTGAGTTTCTTTCATTTTATTATTTATTTTAATTTAAACAAAGTGTTGCTACGGAATTTTGATAAAAAGTGAACGCGAGTGTTTTTTTTTCTCTCGTATCAAAAAGTGTTTAATGTTTTCTCAGAAAATTTATTATTTAAATCGTCGCGATCACTTCTTATAAACGGGAACGATTTTTGAATTATTAAATTATTTCCCGTGAAATTTTATTTTATTTTATTATTTAAATTGATAAATAAATGACGTAACGGTGTTTTATGAAAGTGATTTAATTTTCCGTCGGATCATGATATCAGTAATGAATATGTCACGATATTTAAATATCGCGGCAGTCTCACATCCGGTCGGTGAGCAACAGATGGCGGCACATGCTGCTCACACGTCTCTATAGGCATTATTATTATTATTATTTTGTTTACATGTGTGATTTTTGTTTTAATTATTACATTATTTCCACTGGATTGTTTCTGTAGGTATAAATTGGCTAGTGATCAGGAAAATTCACTGATCACAACAGGCATACAAGGATATTTTTATGATGCTGGGAAAAATAATCATGTATTTAATTAATGTGCTTGTAATTATTGGGATTGCTCGGCGCATGCGCGTCGACGCAACAGTTGTCAGCAACCAATTTATTACTTTTAATTAACTTTATATCCGTTATGCATAAAGTATTAACTAATTTTGCATTTTATATTAATTTTAATTAATAATACGATAATCAGGTGGGCATTTAACGATGGGAACATGCAAAGTTACACAGTTGACATCATGCAAATTGTCGTTGGTAGTATTCAAAAGTAACATGAGACAGAGATACTTTCCCCATTGGTTGAAGTGAGACACCGATATCTAAGATGGCCGGCCGGGGTGCCGGCATGAGAATCACGTGCTGCCATGGTCAGACGTGGATAAACATTTGTGAGAGCAGGGTGTGCTGTTTGTTGCTAGACAATTATAAATTTGTGACGCCATTGGGTTTGGGCGATTAATGACATTAAATATTTCAATCAGTAGTAATTTGGTGGAATACAATTATTCTGTTGTATTTGGTGTAGCAACCAGGGATTGTTTGATTTGCGGAAAATACACCAACGACTGTAAGTACTTTTGGTAATTCATTGGCGTGTAACTTTGCGTTCCCGCGTTGGTGGCCATTTGCACTTGCGCGTATATACATATATTTAGTGGTTAAGGGTAAATTTAAATATAATAAATAAATTGTTTAAACCAACTAATAATGTTAAATAAATGTTTTATTTAACCAACGTAATTAACACAGTAAAAGAAAGTAAAGTATACAAAATATACAAATGCTTGAACGCGTGTTCGCAGCTCAGCGGTGTATCTTGTAATTGACTAGTGTCTCTACGAATGAGGTAGAGACGGAATATGGAAAAATCGATCTTCGGCGTAGATTGCCGAAAGTGATCGATCGTAATTATTGTAGCAGCGCTACAGAACTCCCTTTGTTTTTTTTTTTTTTTTTTTTTTGTTTTAAATTTAATACACGATAATTAAAGTAATGGAATATTTACAAATGATATGAATAAATAAATAAGTAAATGAATGAGTATAATACAGTGGTGAATTCTTACTTTGTAAAAAAAAAAAACTTTCAAGTAAAAAAAATTAAATCGTGTAAATTTTTAAATGTTAAACCGGACTCAGCGTTTTTGGGTCTCGGTTGCTGTGTTATCCGTCGGGGAGTTTGCCATCGTCGTCGTCGTGTCGACTGAATTCGCCTCGTTAACCGGCTTCAATCTGTCTACTGAAATAGCGATTTGTCGTCCTCGGAAATCGACAATGAAGTATTTATCGTGTCAAGTTATTACACGATATGGACCTTCGTACGGCGCTGTAAAAGATGGTCCAACCTGGTCATTCCGTACCAGTACATGACTGCAAGTACTAAGGTTCCTGAAACAGAAAACAGAATGCTTGCAGTGACGCGACATTTCGGCCGGTGCCAATGAGTTAAAATGACGTTTTAAGGTATTGACAATGTTGTGAGGCGTAGTTTTGTTACTGGGAGTGAGTAACTCACCAGGCAAACGAATTGGCTCACCGTATACTAATTCAGCCGGGGTCGTCTGGATGTCGTCTTTCCAAGCAGCGCGTAAGCCGAGCAAAACGGCTGGTAATGCGTCATACCATGACTCTTTATGACACAAAAGTGCTGATTTGAGCTGACGATGTAGACGTTCGACAAGACCATTGGCTTGCGGATGATACGGCGTAGTATGTTGGTATTTTATTCCATACATTTTCAGTAACGATTGGAATAACGACGATTCAAATTGCGGTCCTTGGTCCGATGTTATACGTTTCGGTACTCCGTGACGAGAAATCCAGTGCAGCGATAGTGCATGTGCTACCGTCTCTGCAGTTCCATTGGATAACGGGACAGCCTCAGGAAACCTCGTGAATCGGTCGATGATCGTTAGGCATTGATTGAAACCTCTTGACGTTTTTAAAGACACCAGGTCGATGTGCATGTGCTCGAATCGCTCAGTTGGAGGTTGAAAACTGGCGATCGGCGATGACACGTGTCTTTGAATTTTATTCTTCTGGCACTCGATGCAAGATTTCGCCCATTCACGGCAATCTTTATTTATCGATGGCCAGACGTATCGTTTGGAGATCGTTTTTAGTGAACCCTTGATTCCAGGATGAGCTAGCGAGTGCAGTGAATTAAACACCTTCTTTCTCAGCGGCTCTGGAACGTAAGGTCGCACCGTACCTGACGCAATGTCACAATACAATGCTAAACCGTTGTCGAAATTGATTCGTCGGAGCTGCAACGCGGTTGTCTGTTGCAGCAGTTGTTGAAGCTCGAGATCTTGCTTCTGAGCATCGGCGAGTTCTTCCGATGTAATGGCAGTAGACACTGCTTTGACACGTGACAATGTGTCAGCGACAATATTGTCGTTACCCGACACATGTCGAATATCGGTGGTAAATTGACCGATGAAATCGAGTCGACGAAATTGCCAAGGCGATGCTCTTTCGGTGCGCTGTTTGTAAGCGTGCTGAAGCGGCTTGTGAACAGTGTAGATCGTAACATGCCGGCCTTCGAATATGTGCCGAAAGTATTTAAAAGCCTCGTAGATGGCGTTCAACTCGCGGTCGTACGTCGATAGTTTTTGAATCGACGGGGGCACTTTTCGACTGAAAAATGCCAGTGGTTGCCAGTTGTTATCCACTTGTTGTTGTAAAACGGCTCCAATTCCGATTTCGGATGCGTCGGTGAATATTGCCCAGTCAGCATCGATTTTAGGGTGTACCAACAGAGTAGCATCCGCGAGAGCGCGTTTAGCTGACTTAAAAGACTCTTGAAGTTCGGTTGTCCAGTTGACTGGATGAGAGCCTTTGACTTTGGGTCCTTCCAGGATTTTGTTGAGCGGTGCTAGAATTTCTGTAGCGTTCTTAATGAACTTTCTGTAGAAATTCACTGTGCCGAGAAATCGACGAAGAGCTTTTACGGTGGTAGGAGGCTCGAAATTGACAATAGCCTCGACTTTTTCCGGTAACGGCTTAATTCCATCTTTGGTGATGATGTGGCCGAGAAATTTTACTTCCGGTAGACCAAACTGGCATTTCGGTACGTTAATTACCAGTCCGTATTCACGGAGACGCTCGAATAAAGTTTTTAGGTGCTCCATGTGCTGCTTCTCGTCGTTGGATGCGATTAAGATATCGTCAACATACGGAAAAACGAAGTCAAGGTCACGAGTGACCTCGTCGATGAATCGTTGAAACGTTTGAGCTGCGTTTTTAAGCCCAAACGTCATAAATCGGAACTCGAACAGTCCGAACGGTGTAATTATCGCCGTTTTCGGAGCGGCTGAGGCAGCCGTTCGGCTCGCGCGTGGCTCAGGCGATCACCGAAGTTAAGTAGTATCGAGCATGGTTACAACTTGGCTGGGTGACCGTTTAGCCGCGCATCGGGTTCGAACGAAGGCCTCTGACCGTTAGGTGCGGGATGAAAGATCCAGTGATCGGTAAAATTGGAATTTTATTGATCACTGGAGCTTTACCCAAACCGAACTGTACTGGCTAGGTTTTCTCTGTGGTTTCCCTATGCCACTGCACCTCCATTGCAAGGGAGGTAGCAGGTCATCACCGTAATGATGTAGTACAGTATAAGCACAAGTCGGGCCACAGCCGCACAAATAGGGTAAACGAGCTTAGGAACTGAAGGGAGTAATGAGCTTAGGAAATAAAGGAATAAATGAGCTTAGGAATTTAAGAAGCAAGGGATGATATATTCTGTGAAAAACTAATAAAGTTGTACAGTCAAGGAAAAAATAAAAATAAAAAAAATAAAAAATATCGCCGTTTTCGGCACATCTTCCGGTGAAACGGGTATTTGCAAAAATGCTTTCGCAAAATCAACGACTGAAAATATGTTTTTACCGTGTAAAAATGCGGCAAAGTCATCAAGATAACGCAATGAATATTTATCAATCAGCGTTCGATCGTTAAGCGGTCGGTAATCACCGCATGGCCTCCATTCTCCGGACTTCTTCTGCGTTAAATGAAGTGGTGAAGCCCAGGCGCTGTTGGAAGGTCTGCAAATACCATCTTCGATCATTTTGCGGCATTCTGCTTGTGCAATTTTAAGCTTGTCTGGAGCCAGGCGTCTTGCTTTGCACGAAACTGGCGGTCCAGGTGACGTTCGAATGTGATGAACCGTCGAATGCTTTTTAGTCGACGCTGAGTAGCGTCAGGTCGTGTAATATCGGTGAATTCTCTCAACAATTCCATGTACGCAGAATTGCCATCGACTGCTTTAATATTTGTTTCTGCCGATGTTTTGTGAGAATTACCGGGTGTCAATAAACCGGTGATGCCATCACGAAGGCATTTGCGTTTCAGGTCGACTAATAAGTCATAATGACTTAAGAAGTCTGCACCTATAATCGGTTTAGTGACGTCAGCGATGATGAAATTCCATGAGAATTCACGGCGAAGTCCAAGGTTTAATTTTAACGACTTTAAACCATAGGTTTGAATAATCAAGCCGTTTGCGGCATACAGTTGGTAACCTATGGGTGTACTGCTTGATTTCAGCCAGCCACGTGGAAAGACAGATAAATCGGAGCCGGAATCGACAAGATATTCCGTTCCTGTAGTTCGGTCTCGAATAAACAGGCGGCGAGAAATCGATTGAGAATCATTAGCCGCCTCTACTGATTCTCGTTTGAGTTTCCCTGCCATTTACAGCCGGGAGCGCAAGATCGGGCATTTTTACCGTGCTTGAAGTGGTACCAACAGAAGTCAAACTTCTTTGGTACTCGTGACCGTGATCGACTGCGAGATCTCGATCGACCTCGTTTCGTCGTCAAGTTTTTTACTTGATTCGTCAACTGCGCGATTTCTCTGCGCAGTGCAGCAATCTCGCCGCGCTCGGCGGTTGATGATGAAGGAGTTGACGTAGCAGCGGCAACTTGAGGTTTGAGCGATAAACGCTCGACCATACGATCAGCGGACTCGGCAAGTTTATCAAGCGTTGAGTCGCTGATAGCTTCAAGACAAACTTGGATTTCATTTGGCATGTGGGAAAACCAACGTGCTTTAATGATGGCGTCATCAATACCGGGAACTAATGTACGTAGATGACGTAAATGTTGCGATGGTGTCCGATCGCCAAGTCTTTTTCTGTCGAGGAGCTGAGTGATCCGTGCTTCCTCGGATCTCGTGAAGCATTTTATTAAAGCGGTTTTTAAATCGCTGTACGGAGTTGTCGCAGGAGGCTGAAGAATTAGCTGCTCGACTTCTGCAGCGACGCGAGTGTCAAGCAATGGTATCACCAGGTCGAATTTGGCACGCTCGGTAGTCACCTGGTGCGTTGAAAATTGCGCCTCGACCTGCGAAAACCATAACTTGGGATTTTCCGTGCTGAATTGCGGTGCTTTAATATTCGCGGCCATGTTTATTTTAGTTGACGTAAAAGACGACGATCCCGATAAATTAGACTTGAATGTGTCTTCGTCAGATGACTCGGATTTTATTGTCTTGTCACTTTCGGTTTCAGAGCCTGACATCACCCGTCAACAATGTCAGTAATTCGGTACTGTGCTACCGAAAGATTATCGATGACGCACGGCTCAGAAATGTGCAGCCGGCAAATCGGCCTAATCCTCACTGGTATTTCCGGTGACGGAAGAAAAATTATACGCGACACTGCACAAAAATTAATTACAATTTTTTATCACAGCTCGCGAAAAACTTTTATCACAACTCGATTTGCACTAAAGGTCCCTCGAATTAACACTGATGCGGCATAACGTCCATAAGATGCCCAGCAATGCACCAGCGGTGATAAAAGATAAAAAAACTGCACAATGATAACAAAAATCACTGCACTAATTAACTCAAAAATAAATTCACACAAAAATAACTGTGAATAAAAATCACGGTCTCGCCGATTAAACGGCAACGCGACGAAATATTCGCGGCAAAACGACACGAGAACTCGCGAGATTTTATAAACTGTGTAACGCACGTGTTCGACGCTTCCCTTAAAAAGAGATCACGTCGGGGTCACCAATTTAGTGGTTAAGGGTAAATTTAAATATAATAAATAAATTGTTTAAACCAACTAATAATGTTAAATAAATGTTTTATTTAACCAACGTAATTAACACAGTAAAAAAAAGTAAAGTATACAAAATATACAAATGCTTGAACGCGTGTTCGCAGCTCAGCGGTGTATCTTGTAATTGACTAGTGTCTCTACGAATGAGGTAGAGACGGAATATGGAAAAATCGATCTTCGGCGTAGATTGCCGAAAGTGATCGATCGTAATTATTGTAACAGCGCTACATATATATATATATATATAATACTTTGTCTTGTACACAGAATTTACAAGCATATTACGAAATAGATGATTATAGAGCCCAGTGGATATTTGATTCGCCGTAATATTTATTAATGTATAATAATACTAGATATTAAATTGGGAAATATCTGAGAGTAATTATATTTAGAGTTTGTGGTAAATATTATTCGCGGGTAGTTAAGTATATGCGACTGGGCTGTTATCCTTGGTATATATATATATATAGTAGTGAAGAATTTTCCTGGTTACTAGAGAGCATAGGCAGCTGAAGTTGCCGGGTATTACACATAATTGATACCAGGAATTATAATTTGAGTTTTAATTATTATTGAGTTTGTGAAGTTGTTAAACTAATTATTAAGTTATTATTATTTATATTAAATGTGGTGAACTGCGAGTTGGTCACCAGTGGAATAATTATTTTGAGATTGAGTGAATACATTTTTTTATAATTATTGAATTAATATTTTGGAGTTATTATTTTTGAGAATTGATATTAATTATTGTATATTTTCGTATTATTTGATTTCACATGCAAGTGAAATTATCAAGAATTATTATTTAGTTATTGAGATTTGGTATAAATCACCAGCGGGTGAAATTATTATTTATATTAAGTTATTCATATTTATACTTTAATTTTTGAGAATCACAGGCGAGTGATTGATTTATTATTTAGTATTTATTTTTCACATGCGATAATTATTTTTTTTTTCTTTTGGCGGCGAATACTTATTGTTTATCACGTATTATTTTTGTTATTCACCACCAGATAATTTATAATTTGGTAAACGCACATACCGATCAGTATTTTTGTTTATTTTGTAAGTGATTCATTTTTATATTGATATATATATTTAATAGTGTTATTGTTTGTGCGACAAAAATTGAAGAGAACAAATTATCAGCTAATTATAATTAAAAGCAAATGGTCAGCAACCCGGGCGTATTTATTTCATTATTTTAATTATTTGCTATCTTTTCTTGCTATCCTAGTCCTATTTCTGAAATTTGCTATCCTGTATTTATTTTCATTTTTCATTTCATTTTCTCCGTTGGTTATTTTCGGTTTATTTAAATTTTGTTCGTGGGGCACACGAACTGGCGCCCAACTAGGATATCTAACCCAGCCTGAGCAGAGCTGCCTGTCCAGGGAGATTCAGGATATCTCCAGGTGGGACATTTTGGTTGGTTTTTGGTGTTTATTAATTTATTTTCAGGTTTTCCATCCAACGGAGAACCATAACGGCTATTGAGCACTATCCACACTCCGCCGTGGGTCGTGTGAAATAGAGGAGAACGTTATAAATATAAATTCTTGCCGTCGGGATCGCACATGAATATTTTGTGTTTTTCTTTGACATTACTGTCCATCGTTCACTAGTGCGATACCTAATATGATTTGTTTAGAATTCTCAATTGTGGGTTAAGAATCAAAATTTGTCAAACCTATCGGATCTACGCAAAATTGTGTAAAATTGATTATTTTCTAGTCGAAATAGTTAATTCGTTTTTTTTCCAAATCAATTGTTTTTTTTTAATTAATTGAAATTATTTTAATCTTATTAATTAATTTATTTTCTTACCGTTTGGTAATAATTACGATTGCTTTGACAATTTTTTTTTATGATCTCATAAATATTCAATAATTAACGTGACAATTGAGAAAGCTTAAACAATCACTAATTTTGCAAAATGGATAAACGTAGACCTATGACAGAGGAGGAACTCCTCGAACTCCAGAAAAACTAAACGAACAGTGTAGAATGCACGATGATCGGGAAGCAGATCTTGAGGCCCGGGAACGGCTACTTAATGACCGATTGAGTGACCTTTCGGAGAGAGACCAAGCAAATATTGAAAAAGAGACGAAACTGCGCGATATCGAAGCAGAATTACGGAAATTAGAAATTTCTTTCGGAGAACGCGAACTTGAGTTGAAGTCACGCGAGTTAGTAAATCAGGGCGAACCTAATGAGCTCAAGGTCGAGTTTGAACGCAGGTTATAAGAATTAAAAGAGCGCGAAGCATAATCTAGCCAGCTTCTAGAGCAGGCTAAAATAATTCAAACGGAGCGATTAAACAAACGCGAAGCTACGTTAGCCAACCGGGAGCGTGAGTTAACGGAGAAACTCGATAAACGGGAACGCGATCTGGTTGAGCGAGAAAACGCTGTCGCTGCTCATGAAAATGAGTTGCGGAATGACTCCAAATTATTACAAACCTGGGCTTCGGGGCTCAAGCAATTGAAAACGGCCGCCGTGACTAAGGCACCAAGTGCCATCCAGGAACTCAAGGAGGAAATGTCGCAATTAAGAAACAGCGGGCCGAACGAACTCACATGCAACGCAAACATTACAATCAAGGACGCGTTGTCCTACGTACCTACCTTTGACGGTACTAGCGCCGCAGTTTCAGACTTTATAAGATCGTGTAGTCGAGCTTGTTCCATGCTAGCACCGAGTGCCGAATTTATGTTTTTGACACTTGGTCGGCAAAAATTTAAAGGCGACGCTCGGATCGCCGTGGAAAACATGGAATACAGCAATATGAAAGAGTTCGAGAACCTCTTGCGCACTGTCTTCGATCGTCACCGTTCTGCAAACCAATGCAAGGCCGAGTTAGAAAATATTATCATGCGACCCAAAGAAAACATGGTTTCTTACGTAAACCGCGCTCGTACGATTTATCGCGACATTTTGCACGCGGAAACAACCGAAAGGGGTACACTAATCGAAGCAGAAAAATTAAAAATTGAGAAAGACGCGATTTCGGCTTTCCTCAATGGTATTCCACCCCTACTGCAGGTCCAATGCTTACTCAAGCCACACGATACGCTGGAGCAAACATACGCGTCGTCGATAGCTGCGTTTAAAAATCAGGAAGACAACGCGAAGCGTTTTCAAACACCGGTTGCGGTCACAATAGTTCATATACAAAGTAATCAACCTGACAGGTCTAAGCCACCTAGGCCAGAGCGCCAGGTGGAAAAAAATAGAGATCTTCGCTGTAACTATTGCGATAAACGCGGTCATTTCGAAAGAGATTGCTTGCAGAAAAACGGATCGAGTAACAACAGTAATAATAAATTTAATAACGATAATAAATTTAATAACAAATACAATAACGTTGACCGGAGAAATCGGAATGACGGTAATAAAAACAAACCTCGCGGTAACGAAAGAAAACCCGAGAAAGACCAGGACGAGCGCCCATGCTGCGAGCAAGTGAATCACAGTTTGGCAAACTGTTTTAAATTTGCAGCGCTTATGCGAACGCGTTATGGGCCGTCGGGAAACTCCAAACTCCCGGGGAAGAACGACGACGGGTCCCGCGGGAGTCCGAAACAGGTTCAAAGCCCGCCGAAAAATCCTTTCGAGGTCGCGCACCAGTCAACGTCGCGACAGTCGTAATTAACTTAAGGAAAACCGAGGTACCAGCAATATTGGTCAAAAGCGATGATATAAAATATTATTTAACGATCATGCTTGATTCGGGTTCGGAGGTAAATATTATAAAAATTGGTGCGTTAAATAAACCGCAAGGTATTGACGAAGAACATAAATTGGCGCTATTGGGCATAAATAGAGACCCAGTATATACGGTTGGTAAAATCCACGTAGAATTATTCGGTTACGGTATCGAATTTAATGTGGTGGAAGACGACTTCCCCACAGTTCATCCCGCTATTTTGGGTGCGAAATTCTTTAACGAGTATGGCGCTAGATTCTTCTTCGATCGCAAATTATTTACGTTTTACGATGTCGAAATCCCGTTCTTTGAAACGGAAATTGAAAAATTGCCTCCAAGATCTGTTACCGTGATTAAAATTAAAACCACTCCCGATTCATCTGACTATGGCTATGTACCTCGAATATACTGTGCATCCGAACTAGAAATCGGGGGCACATTTGAAACTAATAATAACGGTAGTACGCTCTTACGGGCTTACAATAATTCTGATACTGAAATTTCTATTCCCAGGCCTGTGGTCGATTTACAATCTCCTTTATGGCGGAATGAAAGCGATATTTCTATTAAATTAAAATCAATAAATTTAATTAATGATTTTCCATGCGAGCCTCAATCAACTGCTATTGATGCAGATAATGTGGAGCCTATCAGGGCTATTCGTGACTCACGATTATCCAAAGACATTGGGTCGGAAATCGGGGAGGAATTAAAAGGTTCAGGCGTCGTAGAATCAAGGGTATTCACGATCTTTGAAAATAATAAAACGCCGGAGCGGGCCCAAGAAGTGACCAACTCCGTGCACGTTACCAAAGATTTATCGGATCGGCAGCGCATGGAAATCAAAAATTTGATTTTTGAGAATCAAGATTTATTTTATTTATCTGGAGAGAATCTCGGATCTACAAACGAGATTTTACATCGTATAATAACTACGGATGACCATCCAGTATTTAAGAAACAATATCGCTTTCCTCCCATACATAAGGAGGAGATCTCGAGACAGGTCAGAGAATTGGAAGAAAAGGGTATTATTAGACCCTCAGAATCAGGTTATTGTTCCCCGATTTGGATCGTTCCTAAAAAGGAAGATTCCTTCGGTAATAAGAAATGGCGTATGGTAATTGACTTTCGTGATTTAAACGAAAAAACTTTTACAGTCGTTTACCCTACGCCAAATATTGTTGAAATAATCGATCAAATAGGCGATGCAGAGTACTTTTCAACCTTTGATCTAGCGAGTGGTTTCCACCAAATCAAAATTCACCCAGACGATATACACAAGACAGCTTTTTCTACGCCAAACCAGCATTATGAATTTGTTAGAATGCCGTTTGGGCTGAAAAATGCCCCTCCGACATTTCAAAGATTAATGAACAAGGTATTGGTGGGACTGCTTGGCAGAGGTGTCTTTGTGTATATGGATGACATAGTCGTTTACTCTAAAACATTTGAGGACCACGTCGCAAAAATCAAAGAGTTGTTTGTTTGTCTACGTAAAGCGGGTTTACAACTGCAACCCGATAAATGTAATTTATTTTTGAAAGAAATTAATTATTTGGGGCATATAATATCAGGAAACGGTGTTAAACCGGACCCTAAGAAAACCGACGCGGTCGAAAAATTCGCGATACCTACGAATGTTAAAAAAGTTCGTGAATTTTTGGGTTTAACCGGGTATTATAGGAGATTCATTGACAACTACGCGAAAATAAGCAAGCCACTAACATCTCTACTGCAAAAAGATGCAGTATTCGCTTGGGGTCAGAGTCAATCGGAAGCGTTTGAGACGCTGAAAAAGAAACTTGTAGAGTCACCGATTTTACAATTTCCGGATTTCTCGCGAGAGTTTATCATCACAACTGATGCTTGTGATTACGGAATCGGAGCGTGTTTAAGCCAAGGAGAAATAAATAAAGATAAACCTGTGTCTTACGCGTCTCGCTTATTAAATTCAGCCGAACGTAACTATTCGACCATTGAAAAGGAAATGCTCGCGATAGTCTACGCGGTGAATAAATTCCGGCCGTACATTTACGGAAGTCAATTCACTTTAGTAACTGACCATAGACCCCTCACATGGGTTAATTCGGTATCATCACCAAACTCTCGAATAGTGAGGTGGCGATTAATCATGGAAGATTACATGTATAAGGTAGTCTACAAGCCGGGTCGCGTAAATTCAAACGTGGATTCTCTCTCTCGAAATCCGGTTGACGAACCAGAGGAGTTTATTCCTGAAGCACGGGTCGGCCCGATACGGAAATTTGATCCAGATAAAACGGCAACGACTCCAGATGAAACCAGCGAAGATGACTCTACCCCAGGGGCAAAACGGACGCGGAAGCAGTACAACCTTAGACGCAAAGTACGCGTTGTTAACGATCCGGAAAATAATGACACCGAGCCGGAGCGCGGGACTCCTCCAGTCCAATTTGTATTTAGACCCCGCGAATGGCCTTCAGCCCCACCTGCACCAGAACCAAATCAATCGTCCGCAAATGATCATCAATCTGCGAACGATTCTAGCGACGGTGAGGAGGTAGTGGTTTCGGAAGACGAAGATCGGAGTCGTCACCAGATTATTCCCGAGTCGGACGACGAACCAATGATAGAAGACGTGGACGCGGACGACGAAGCTAACGGTAACGAAGATGATATCGGAGAGGAGCGTCTCCAAACCGATGGAGAAACGTCGGAATCGGAAGACGATAACGTCCAAGGTCGCAAAGACGTGGATCAAGAAGACAGCGATGAGGGAGAGTATGCCCCGGTTTGTCCACGAGCCAGGCGAAAGCATACTACACCCATGACGCGAGAAATAGCTCCTAACGTTCGCGAAACGCGTGATCGGTTGTCAATGCAATCAGATAATGTACTAATATTTACTAATGTAAAAGAGAAACCTCGGGACGAAGGAAGCAAAGAACTTGCTGACGTCTTGGAAATCCCCGCACAACTAACTTTCTGTAGAGCTACTGTAATACCCTACAAGGGAAATAAACGCTGTATAATAGCAGCGCCTAAATACAGAGATACTGACCTCGTATCGGTCGAGGATATCCGAGAAACATTGGCTTCTGTATATAATATAGTAATGGAACTAGGTCTAGAGTCATTTAGTGTGGCAAAAACTAGTAAAATAGATGATATAAATTGGCTGACAATCCAAGAGGAATTAATTGATGCATTTACGGACACTGAGGTTAAAATAACTATTTGTCTTAACCTCGTGCGTATCCCAAATGAGGATGAAAAATTAGAAATTTTAGAGGAATACCACGGTTCAGCCGTGGGAGGTCACAAAGGAATGACCAAAACGTATAAAAGAATACGACAAAATTTTTTCTGGCCTAAAATTAAACAAGATGTCATCAATTATATTCAAAAATGCTTGGATTGTCAACTGAAAAAGTTAATTAGAGTTGAGACAAAGCAGCCAATGGTCCTCACGGATACCCCTGATGCTGGGTTTGACAAAATCGGTTTAGACATTATGTACCCAACGCATACTTCTGCGTCTGGAAATAAGTACATATTAACTATACAGGATCTCCTGACTAAGTTCTCGATGGCAATCGCTTTAGAGCAAGCAACAGCTGTAGATGTAGCACAAGCTTTAGTAAATCGTTGGTTTTGCTACTTCAGGCCTCCTACGGCCATACTTACTGATCAAGGAACAAACTTCCTTTCGAGTTTACTTAAAAATATTGCTAAAAAGTATAAAATCAAACAATATCATACATCTGCATATAGACCTCAGAGTAATGGGTTGGTGGAACGATCTCATCATGTATTACAAGAATACTTGAAAAATTATATAGGCGAGAATGAAGACTGGGATGAATGCCTAGACTTAGCCTCATTTTCATATAATGTAAGTGAACATGAGGGTACAGGATTCACTCCATATCAACTAGTATTCGGGAAATTACCCCGTCTCCCTTCTCGCATACAAACTATTGAAGAACCTAATGAGACATATGCAGGTTATTTAGAGCAATTATTTAGACGTATAAGACAAGCTGAAGTGACTGCCAGTGAGAACTTACATCAGGCTAAAGTTAGGTCAAAATTTTATTACGATAGGAAAATAAATCCACACCAGTTTAAACCTGGAACTAGGGTATTTGTACTATGGGAACCAAGGAAAAGTAAAGGAGACCCGCAGTACACCGGTCCTCATGATGTAATCGCGATCGGTCAAAACGAGACGGCCGAAGTAGATATAGATGGGGTGGTGAAAAGAGTTCACCTCAACAAGTTAAGAATATCTTGTATATAATTTTCAGATGACCGGATTGGTGATACTGCTGGGACTCCTTCCCTTTTCCTTGGGCCTGGTTGGATATGACTGCAGCGGGTCGTCGATGAATATGACTACGCTATCACTGTTGGATGTAGGGGAGTGCAATTTCCCCGCAAGGAAAGCTGAAACCGAAAAGGTAATTGTAAGCCTAATACAACCGGCTGAAATAATTCACGTTCACGTGATCGAGTGTAAGATATTGATAAATAGAGTAGTGCAGCGTTGCGGAATGCACTCCCATACATCCTCCGTGTTAAACGGGCGTAGAGAATACTATTTAGATATGGATTATACTAGATGTGAGAAAATGCATGATACAGGTGCAATCTGGCTTTACGATCGAGTCCACATGATCGACTTAAAAATGAACATTACAAACTTTAGACAGGCAATATTAGCCGGTGATCATCATATGGACGGTACGTGCGCGGAAGGTGTCTTTAGTGATTCGTGGGGTACGTGGGAAAAAGTCGTGGCCGACGGGTTATTCGAAATATCTCTTTCCGATTATGAAACAACGCTGAACACTAAAACAAACCAAGTGATTTTAAGATCGGGAACGCGATGTGACGCGCAAAAACTTTCTTGCGTTACCAGTGAAGGTATGACCGCGTTCTGGAGCGAGACTCCAAAAGATTCGTGTTTGATGAAATACGCGTTACTTTACCAGGGATCGGCTACGAGAATAATTGGAGAAGAGGGACATCCAGATGTCTACTCACTCACTACAGAAGATATCACCTTCGCGCTGGCTCAGCGAGGTGAAGTAGAAGTGTGCGGGCATAACGTTATCAAAACGGAGCACCCGAAACTTTTCATAGTGGTCCTTAAAACCACAGACTACACCATGCAAATAGAGGCGATTAAAACCGAAGATATGGATATTTTTGCGTATGTAAATAGCAAGTTTATATACGTCGAGAAATTTATAAGACAGCAAATACAAAACCTCTACCATGACGTCCTCGTTAGACGTTGTGAGTTAGAGCGTTCGATATTAATGAATGCATTGGCCTTGTCATCACTGGCTCCAGACGAGTTCGGCTATGCACTTATGAAAAGCCCAGGGTACTATACCACCGTTGCGGGTGAACTAGTGCACATTACAAAGTGTCTACCTGTGCCCGTGCGCGTACGTCAGGACGAACATTGTTATCAAGAACTTCCAGTAACGTACAATAATCAAAGTTATTCCCTAGCTCCAAAGTCAAGGATACTCCTGAAAAGAGGGACCATCATCGAGTGCAACGCTATCTTACCCACAGGGTACTTCATCGATGGAGCGTGGTACCACTTGACGCCTCAAGGTATTCGGGCACCAACACCACAACAACTTCAACCACTGACGGCCCCGACCTGGAACTATGAAAACCCAGAGCATCTGGCAACATCGGGAATCTACTCTCCGAAAGATTTGGAGAAATTACGTAACCGGATAATGTTTCCGGCTGAGAGACCAGCACTGCTTAATTCCATAGCCATGGGAGCAGCTGGAAGGGACATACCTGCAGGAAGCATCAATGTGCTGGGACTATTCGACGAAGAAGCGTTAGAAAAATTAGCGCTCACCACAGGGCAGAGAATCTGGCGAAGTTTAATCGACTTCGGATCCGTTACCGCTGGCATATTATCAATTATGTTGGTATTGCGACTTCTGAAGTTCATTTTTGACACGATATTTCATGCATACGCATTGTATGGCATATGGGGCGGCAGCTTAGTCCTAGTAACAGCAATATGGGACACATTGGCGAATCTCATACTGCATCACCATCACTGCAGAAGATACGACTTGGATGTAGAGAGTCAAAGGAGCAAGGCTCCCATACCTCGTCCGAGGTCAAGTATATCAATCATCGATGAGGAACCCGAAACTCATAAGTCTGCGCCACCTGAAGAAATCACATATGCAGAGCTAAATCGACAACTGGAAGATCAACCACTGAGGTCCAAACTCCATGAGTGTACAAACAGTGAGATGTTAGCTCGTTTGAGAAACCGTGCGGAAAACCGCGAGTGAACATTGTGAGTGAAAATCGCGAGTGAACGCGAAAGCCAGATTGTGCCAATTTCATATAAACATTGTAGAAATTTAAGAGAACTGTCTTGAATGCAATACATTAAATTTCAAGGACTTTAATACCTGTTATTATCAGGAAAATTTATATTTGTCAATAATTATACGCAGTATATTAGTACCAGATAACTAAATGATGTTTACAAACATGAATTTAGGTTTAATTACTTTATTATTATAAATACAGATAAATATTGAAGTTGCTAACTGATTTAAGTCAGGAGGTAGCTACCTCATTTTTCATTATGAATTTCGACTTAAGCAGTTACTTCTTAAGTAATTTATAAATTACCGCAAAGCGGAAGCATATCTGTAGGAATTATATTTAGAATTAATCATTTCAATACCAAACGACCGAGTCGGGAGGTAATTAAATTATTAGATACTAACGTTTGATTTCATATTACTAAGTTTATGTAACATTATAAACGTTGTGTCACAGGTATAGGTTTAAATTCAATAGCCTACAACTTTTCTTTACAGTATTCAAAATTGATTGTCACTTTTGGTTTATATAGAGTCAGTCACATAATCAATTTCAATTTATATCGAGCCACTTTATTTATAATAGAAGTCGCACCGATTTTATTGAAGCGCCGCGACTTACTTAAGTCGGGAGGTGTTACGTTCTGGCTCTAATTAAATTTAAATAAAAATTTTGGAAATTTTTTTTTTTGAAGTCTCGAATTATTTATTCGCCACGGTGGGCGAATAAACGGTTCGACACTTCTTAGAATTACAAATAAATAATAAATTAATAAATCGTTACTATGTTCGCGATATTATTTTATTCATCACCAACAATGTAACGGAAATCTCTTGCGATAAGAGAGTCACCGTGGCTCGCGGATAGTCTAAACAGATGACGATGCATGAGACCCGGGCCACGACGATTCTCTCATAGGAAACCTGAGATGCAACGTTAACACTTTTGATAATGTATAATACCAAGGAGCGACAGAATCAAGTCAGTCGATCACAAGATCTAGTAGAGCTAAGAACTCTACATAAACCTGCCGGCTTGATCCTGTCACTCGGACTTTAAAGCAAAAATATACATCCGTACTTTACCAAATATTTTAACTTTGGGCGCTGTCACCGGCAGCCTAATAATCTCATACCTTATATTGGGCGCTGCTACCGGCAGCCTAATACTCTCACCTGTTTTGGGCGCTGATACCGGCAGCCTAAGCACTTCCATTCCGCATCCCAAAATTAATGCCGAGAAGCCGAAGGTCAGGCAAAAAGGCCCAGTTCCGCCGGATCATTCGAACGATCCACGAGGATCTCGGTCGTTCAGTTCACCAACGTTCCCGCCTAGAGATCGTTGCCGAGGAAGTCCTCCTCGATCCGGTAACGTTGGTCGTTCCAAAATCGGTTAACGAGTTACCCAGTTCTGGTATCGCGTCTAGTGAAGTTAGTGACCCGTCGAGCTCTTGCGGAATTGTTCATCAGCTGGAATCACTCGTCCTTAAGGAGGACCCGGGCCTTTCAGGCTCGTCTTGTTCAGAGGAACCATCCAGGGAGAACCCGGCCTTCTGGATCGGCATCAACGAAGGTTGGCGGTTGATTCCAGTGGACGTTCCATCCGTCCATCCACCCAGCGGAAGCATCCCATTCCACGACCCTCGTTACGGGTATTATTCAGAGGCCTATTTCAAGGCCACCGGCAGGGACGAGTACGCACCGGCGGAAGAGAAGAAACTACGTAAGAAAGGGATTATTTGGGCCGACTTATGGGGCCCATAATCTCCACCATGGTAATCATTAAACTTTTTTTTGAATAAAATATAAGAAGGTCAACAGCTGACGCACCTGGGGTCTATTGACACCCTAATGACGTCAACATGGTTAATTAAAAAATATTCTGTCTGAATAATAAATAAGCCAGAATGTAACACCTAAAAATATACATTTTAGTCTTACATAACCTCAAATTCATAATAAAGTATAGATATTTTTCTTAACCTAAAAATATACATTTTAGTTTTACATAAAGTATAGATATTTTTCTTAACCTAAAAATGTACAGTTCGAGCAATCTTTTTTGAATGGATATGCAAAGCTATCAGGAATATCATCACAAAAAATATAATGATCCTGACATCTTTGATAGCCAATTAATTTTTCATTATTTTTTAATTCTTCTGGTGGATTGTGCCAAACGAAATCGATCTGCTGAGTTGCATTTTCAAGGATAAATGTATCATCAAAGCATGCGATATCTCGATTATCCATACAAAGTAGATTCCGCAATTGATTGAAGATCTGAACTGACTTCTCGTAGGTTGGTTGAATTCCATAAAAATGCCAGAACCATCTCTTGAACTCTTGGACATTTTGAAATGCACATGAAGTATCCAATTTCTTTAAGTGACAAGCATAATATGGATATTGATATTTCAAGAAATCGTTCTTTTGATAGAGTGAGAAAAATTCCATTTTTTCTAAATCAATAATTGGTACAGCAGTGTCAATAATATCTTCAAGCCATTTTTTCTTCTGTTCACCTTGTACGTAAAAGTATCGTGTATGTTTGACCATAATTTCGAGAATTTCTTTCAATAATTCATATGGTAGCAAACCAGCTATCCATGATATTGAATGGTGATGCTTGTGGTGATCAACACTTTTCTGCATAACAGCAACATCAACTTGATCCAAAGGTGGTTCAAACAACCAATGTTCACATCGCGCAATTCCATATGTACCCACTTTATCATAAATATCAGTAGCACAAAGTTCTTTTATCACAAATCTACCATTAGGCATCTCGAAACCCACAAAATCAATTATTAAGTCCATTATCACTGTTTGTTTGCTTTAAACAATAACTTAGTTAATATAAATGTGACTTCATGACACGCGTGTTCATAATTTTTGCGATCTTTGAAGTTTAACAATAATTCTTTCCAATGAGAAATTTGTAAATCGATTTCTTGCCGTCGAATAGCTAATTCTTTGTTTTTTTCCTCATTCAAGTTTCTATAATAATAGGAATTTGGAATAACACTGTCCTCGAAAATATCACTTTCTTCGCTTATGTCTTCAAACTCAATTTGGGCCTCATGGTCACACTCATCCGTGCATACGTGAAGTCTATAAAAAAAGTTGATAATTAATTAAATATTCATAGCTGAATTAATGAAACATTTAATACATCTTTACATACCTTGAACCTTGAGGAGCCATTTTTTTGACTTTCCAAGCATGCGTAATTGCAGTTTTCCCGTTTTTTCACTAATTTCATACAGATTTTTTGCCAACCTTCTTTTTTCAGCACAGCCTGGACACGATACTTCTCGCACACTTTCAATAATTTCAATATTTTTTGCAAACGCAATTATATCGTCAACAAATTTACCAATTTCTTCAGGAGGCACGTCACCGAATAACGATTCAATAATATCATCCAGGTTATCAGTGTATGGTCGGTTATGGCGGAGGAAAATTCTTTCACTTTCACTAAACTTATTCATTATTAAAGACTGTTAACCAGAACGTTTCTCTATGTAGACTGACTGCTGTGAGCTCTCGAGCTCAGCGCTCAGCTCAGAATCCCCACTCTAGGCCGAAAACAAGGTCAGACTTGTCGGATGACGTCATCATCTACGCAGTTAGAAATAGAAAAAAACCAGTTCAGACTTGTCAGATGACGTCATCATCTTGAAAATTCTATTGCGCAGTTAAAAAATGTTACTACGCAGTTAGAAAAAACCAGTTCAGACTTACCTGATGACGTCATCATCAGCAAAAAAGAGGGGAGAGAAACTATACCACTAGATGGCATGCTCTTGTATACTTCTCGCATGTACCCTTACATACCCCAGTTTCAATATATAAAACTTTAAATCATACATTTACGTGTACAGATTGCATTAATCAGAGTAGGCAACGCTAGTGTCAGCTCTGGGGTCAAGCACAAACATGATGCCAGAACCTGTAACCTGATAGGCATTCCGAAAACTCATTCTAGTCATTAATGAAATTGTACATAACTTTACATAAATTGTACATTATCAAAAATTGTATATATTTTTTTCAAAATTTCCCACTCAAAATATACACAAGACGCCATCTACTATAAGACGAGCTCAAAATGGCGGACATGAGCTCGAAAGGGTCCTAGATAAGCTCAAAAATAAGCTCAGACGGAAAAAAGACTGCCGAATAACGTCAATTATCATTAAAATGATGTCAAAATGGCCCCAGATAACCACACCAACAGTCGACACGTTATCATCAATCGTCAACTTACCATCCGTCGATACAACAGATCATGTCCATCTTGTCCCTGGTGGCCCGGAACCTTCCTTGCCTATCTACTGAGAATTCATGAGAATTAAAACAAAAAATTTAATTTGTTATTAATATTTATTAGAAAGGTCAAAATAATCAAATAATGAGAAATCTACTTCCATTTCGGTTGCCGAATGGCCTTTTTCCATTAACAGCGACTTTGTATGGGCATTGCATTACTGTTTTGGTACAACCTGAAAATTTTTAAAAAGTTTTCAGGTTTGATAAATTATATTTTAGAAACGACGTAGTCAATAATTTTCATGTGGTTTCTAATTTCAGTCTTGATAACATACAAAATTTTTAGAAAGATCTTACATTGCGTTTTAATTTTATTAAAAAAAAATTGCCCGTAAAATGCTATTCTCCATAAGAGCCCGTGTTAAAATTTCAATATATTAAAATCGTTTTTCATGAAATTGGGGTGGTCAATGTTACTCAGATTAGTCTCGTATAATTTGTAGTCAATCAAAAAACAATCAGGTGAATTTTTATAAAAAGACTACATTAACTTAATCCACGAAACAACTACCTTAAGCGTGTGTGGTTAGTTGATTATTCTAACGTTTTTTGTCAGGATAAAAATTTCTACTAGATTAGAAATTAAATTAATGACATATCTGATAATTCCCGCATCACAAAATGATTGAGCAAAAAACGAAAATTACAGAAATCGAGTGTCTTTTTCTTTAATTTAATTGAAATTTCTGTACATATTTATGTATATATTAGAAATTTTAATGTACGGCTATATATAATGCACTTTCCACGGACAATCAAATAACTATTTGATGAATACACCCGAGAAAAATGAATCATATATGGGCATGTATGGCCATATATGGTCATGCATGGCTATATACGTATCATATATAGTTTCCAAATGATTTCATATATGACTATGCATGGTCATATATGACTATATATGGCTATCTATACCCATGTATAGTTGCATATCAGAGTACGCCAATTACTATTTCTCGTCTCAGAAATATATGTGGCCATGTGTGACTATGTACACTGAACGAAAGGTTATCTTGGTTCAAAGAGAATTATCTTGAGTCAAGAGAATATTTAGGAAAATGGAAAATATCTTGATTGAAGAAAATTTTCTCTTAATTTTGATTATTTTGATTCAAAAAGTTATTTTTTTGACTCAAATGGGTTAAAGTTTTAAGTTAAAAATATATATTATCTCAGTTCAAAAAGAAAAATTATTAAAGAAAGTAAATTATTTTCTAAATTAATATTTCGAATTTCTTCATTTATGTATAAAATATTTTATTCTACGAAATTTAACTTCTCTACGTAAGGAGTCAAATTTCTTAAACCAACTAGTGGCTATTGCTTGAAACAAAAATAAAAAAAATTAAAGTCAAGAAAATCAAGCTCTTGGTTTTTGTCCATAGCGGCATTCGGGTAACAGCGGCATTCGGGTCTATGCTGCTTCTCTAATTCGGACACTACTTTGTGTATACACGGAGATGCCCGAAGATCGCAAAAAAATGAAACTAGTCTGTTCAGCGCTGTCGCCGTATGTGTGTAATTATATATTACACAGCAATATTCTAATGGTATTAGTTTATTAATTGTACAATTAACGAATTTATATACATAAAAAAAATTTTTTTTTCAAAAAACGAGATAAAACAATAGTTGTTTTTAACACTTTTTTTTACGTTTTATTCGGGTTTTTTTTTTTTCGTTTTTTGAAAAAAAAAATTTTTTTTTTCTTTACCTAACATTTACCGAATAACTAACGTGAAAATGAAAGAAAATCCGAAAAAAATTAATTTTTTCATTTTGGTAATGATTACACAAATTAAGGAGCAAAACTTGTTCCTTTAATTGTTTTATAAAACTTTGAGCAATCGGTCCGGACAAACGGTTCGATGGATCAATCTGAAAATTTCCAGGGTTTTTGGGGGTACTTTAAGCTGTAAAATCACCTGGCAACTTTATTTTTTTTATCGATATTTACAAAGTAGCGATGAGTTAACTAAAAAACCAGAAAATGGCCATTTTTTGCGGGTTTTTCAAATTGATATTAAGGATGAAAAAAAATTTTTTTCAAAGAAATCGAAAATAGATCTTGTAGGGCAATTATTCAAGTTTCTTAAACTGCCCTTTGAATTACTGTGCGGTCATTAGTTGCTGAGATATCGATAATCAAAGACAATAGGATCTTTTTTCATTTGAAGGCTAATATCTCAACAGCATATTGTCGTACAGAGAAACAAAAAAAAGCAAATTGTAGCTGAATAAATTTCCTAAACGAGTCATGTACTGGTTTTTTTGAAAAAAATTTTGCCGGCCCCGCAGACCTAAACAACAAAACCGGAAAAATTTTAAAAATTTTGTCTCGGCCTATTTCTTATGATTCCGCAAAAACCGTGGCTTAGAAAATTATTTAGCTGAAAGATCTTCAAACTAGAGATTTCAAGCTTTAATTTGCTTTTTTTTATTTTTTCGATACGATCATTTTTTACGAAAATACAGACTTCCAAAAATCGCTAAAAATTTTATAAAATTTTCTTGTTCCTTTAATTTTTTGGATAAGTCTATATATTCTGAGACTTAAATTTTTTATAAAAACAAGTAATTTAAAATTGAACTAATTTATTATATTAAAAATAGAAGTATTTTTTATTTGACATTAATGTCTAATTTAATTTTAAAATGGATTTTTTTATTTTTTAAATCTAAAATTAACCGTTTTAAGATAAGTCTACATTTATTTTGAACTAAATGTTATCAAATTTTCGAAGAAATTAATCTTTACTTGGAGTAAGTTAAATGTGACTCCGTTTAAGAACTCGATGTATCGAAATGAATCGATATCGACTACATTCAAGAAAACGATGTTTTTAGAATGAGTTGGTATCTTCTAAAACCAAGAGCAAAATTTTCTTGAGCCAATGAAGTTGTTTTCTTGTTAGGAGAAACTAGAAACATTTAAATCAAAAATTTATAGTTTTAAATCAAGATTGAATTTCTTGATTGGAGAGCTTTATGCATATAATTAAAAAAAAAAATTTTTTTTGCCAAGAGAAATTTTTTTCAAACAAGCAAATAGGATATTTTATTTTAAGAATTGATTTTTGGAAATGATTTTCTTCTTGACCCGAGAATTCCTTTTTTTCTGTGTATAACTATATATGTAGCGTTGCTACAATAATTACGATCGATCACTTTCGGCAATCTACGCCGAAGATCGATTTTTCCATATTCCGTCTCTACCTCATTCGTAGAGACACTAGTCAATTACGAGATACACCGCTGAGCTGCGAACACACGTTCAAGCATTTTCATATTTTGTATACTTTACTATCTTTTACTGTGTTAATTACGTTGGTTAAATAAAACATTTATTTAACATTATTAGTTGGTCTAAACAATTTATTTATTATAGTTAAATTTTTACCCTTAACCACTAAATTGGTGACCCCGACGTGATCTCTTTTTAAGGGAAGCGTCAAACACGTGTGTTACACAGTTTATAAAATTCGCGAGTTCTCGTGTCGTTTTGCCGCGAATATTTTGTCGCGTTGCCGATTAACCGGCGAGACCGTGATTTTTATTTACAGTTATTTTTGTGTGAATTTGTTTTTGCAATATTTAGTGCAGTGATTTTAGTTATCATTGTGCAGTTTTTCTTTTATCACTGCTGGTGCATTGCTAGGCATCTTATGGACGTTATGCCGCATCAGTGTTGATTCGAGGGACCTTTAGTGCGAATCGGATAGTGATAAAAGTTTCGCGAGCTGTGATAAAAAAAGTATAATTAATTTTTCGTATAGTGTCACGTATAATTTTCTCTCCGTTACCGGAAATACCACAGGGGATTAAGCCGATACACCGGCTGCACATTCCTGAGCCGCGCGTCATCGATAATCTTTCGGTAGCACAGTACCGAATTAAAGACATTGTTGACGGGTGATGTCAGACTCTGGAACGGAGAGTGACAAGAAAATAAAATAATTATAAGTGCAGGTGATATTATTATTATTGGAAATATTATTTTTATTTTCTATATTTCAAAATGTACGCATCCGCCGCAGAGGAAATCGCTGCTTTGCGCAAACAACTCGCACTATTGACTGCCGAGGTTAGCGAAATGCTTGCTCAGGAGAAAATTCCGAACACACGATCCAGAGCACACCATCGTCCTCGGAAAGTGAAAGAATTCGACTATTGCTTGTATCATTTTAAGCATGGTAAAAATGCCCAATCGTGCGCTCCCGGCTGCAAATGACAGGGAAACGCAAACGAGAATCAGTAGAGGCGGCTAATGATTCTCAATCGATTTCTCGCCGCCTGTTTATCCGAGACCGAACTACAGGAACGGAATATCTTGTCGATTCCAGCTCCGATTTGTCTGTCTTTCCACGTGGCTGGCTGAAATCAATCAGTACACCAATAGGTTATCAATTGTATGCCGCAAACGGCTCGATAATTCAAACCTATGGTTTAAAATCGCTTACATTGAACCTTGGACTTCGCCGTGATTTCTCATGGAATTTCATCATCGCTGACGTCACTAAACCGATTATAGGTGCAGACTTCTTAAGTCATTATGACTTATTAGTCGACCTAAAACGAAAATGCCTTCGTGATGGCATCACCGGTTTATTGACACCCGGAAATTCTCACACAACATCGACAGAAACAAACATTAAAGCAGTCGATGGTAATTCTGCGTACATGGAATTGTTGAGAGAATTCACCGATATTACACGACCTGACGCTACTCAGCGTCAAACGAAAAAGCATTCAACGGTGCATCACATTCGAACGTCACCTGGACCGCCAGTTTCGTGCAAAGCAAGACGCCTGGCTCCAGACAAGCTGAAAATCGCACAAGCCGAATTCCGCAAAATGATCAAAGATGGTATTTGCAGACCTTCCAACAGCGCCTGGGCTTCGCCACTTCATTTAACGCAGAAGAAGTCCGGAGAATGGAGGCCATGCGGTGATTACCGACCGCTTAACGATCGAACGCTGATTGATAAATACTCACTGCGTTATTTAGACGACTTTGCCGCATTTTTACACGGTAAAAACATATTTTCAGTCGTCGATTTTGCGAAAGCATTTTTGCAAATACCCGTTTCACCGGAAGACGTGCCGAAAACGGCAATCATTACACCGTTCGGATTGTTCGAGTTCCGATTTATGACGTTTGGGCTTAAAAACGCAGCTCAAACGTTTCAACGATTTATTGACGAGGTCACTCGTGACCTGGACTTTGACTTTCCATATGTTGACGATATATTAATCGCATCCAACGACGAAAAGCAGCACATGGAGCACCTAAAAACCTTATTTGAGCGTCTCCGTGAGTACGGACTGGTAATTAACGTACCGAAATGCCAGTTTGGTCTGCCGGAAGTAAAATTTCTCGGCCACATCATCACCAAAGATGGAATCAAGCCGTTACCGGAAAAAGTCGAGGCTATTGTCAATTTCGAGCCTCCTACCACCGTAAAATCGCTTCGTCGATTTCTCGGCACAGTGAATTTCTACAGAAAGTTCATCAAGAATGCTGCAGAAATTCTAGCACCGCTAAATAAAGTCTTGGAAGGACCTAAAGTCAAAGGCTCCCATCCAGTCAACTGGACAACCGAACTTCAAGAGTCTTTTAAGTCAGCTAAACGCGCTCTCGCGGATGCTACTCTGTTGGTACACCCTAAAATCGATGCTGACTGGGCAATATTCACCGACGCATCCGAAATCGGTATTGGAGCCGTTTTACAACAGAAAGTGGATAAAAACTGGCAACCACTGGCATTTTTCAACCGAAAAGTGCCCCCGTCGATCCAAAAATTGTCGACGTACGAACGCGAATTGAACGCCATCTACGAGGCTGTTAAACACTTTCGGCACATATTCGAAGGCCGGCACGTTACGATCTACACTGATCACAAGCCGCTTCAGCTCGCTTACAAACAGCGCACCGAAAGAGCATCGCCTTGGCAATTTCGTCGACTTGATTTCATCGGTCAATTTACCACCGATATCCGACATGTGTCGGGTAACGACAATATTGTCGCTGACACATTGTCACGGGTCGAAGCAGTATCTACTGCTATCACATCGGAAGGACTTGCCGATGCACAGAAGCAAGATCTCGAGCTTCAACAACTGCTGCAACAGACAACCGCATTGCAGCTCCGACGAATCAATTTCGACAACGGTTTAGCATTGTACTGTGACATTGCGTCAGGTACGGTGCGACCATACGTTCCAGGACCGCTGAGGAGAAAAGTGTTCGACTCGCTACACACGCTCGCTCACCATGGAGTCAAAGGATCACTAAAAACGATCTCCAAACGATACGTCTGGCCGTCGATAAATAAAGATTGCCGTGAATGGGCAAAATCTTGCATCGAGTGCCAGAAGAATAAAGTTCAAAGACACGTGTCATCGCCGATCGCCAGTTTTTAACCTCCAACTGAGCGATTCGAGCACATACACATCGATTTAGTGTCTTTAAAAACGTCAAGAGGCTTCAATCAATGCCTAACGATCATCGACCGATTCACGAGATTTCCAGAGGCTGTCCAGTTAGCCAATGGAACTGCAGAGACAGTAGCGCATGCACTATCGCTGCACTGGATTTCTCGTCACGGAGTACCGAAACGTATAACATCGGATCAAGGTCCGCAATTTGAATCGTCGTTATTCCAATCGTTATTAATAATGTATGGAATAAAATACCAACATACTACGCCGTATCATCCGCAAGCCAATGGTCTTGTCGAACGTCTTCATCGTCAGCTAAAGGCAGTACTTTTGTGTCACCGAGAGTCATGGTATGACGCATTGCCAGCCGTTTTACTCGGCTTACGCGCTGCTTGGAAGGACGACATCCAGACGACCCCGGCTGAATTAGTATACGGTGAGCCAATTCGCTTACCTGGTGAGTTACTCACTCCCAGTAATAAAACTACGCCTCACAACATTGTAAATATCTTAAAACGTCATTTTAATTCATTGGCACCGGCCGAAATGTCGCGTCACGGCAAGCATTCTGTTTTCTGTTTCAGGAACCTCAGTACTTGCAGTCACGTATTGGTACGGAATGACCAGGTTGGACCATCTTTTACAGCGCCATACGAAGGTCCATATCGTGTAATGACTCGACACGATAAATACTTCATTGTCGATTTCCGAGGGCGACAAATCGCCATTTCAGTCGATAGATTGAAGCCGGTTTACGAGGCGAATTCAGTCAACACGACGACAACGATAGCAAACTCCCCGACGAATAACACAGCAACCGAGACCCAAAAACGCCGAGTCCGGTTTAATATTTAAAAATTTACACGATTTAATTTTTATCACTTAAAAGTTTTTTTTTCAAAGTAATAATTCATCACTGTATTATACTTATTAATTTACTTATTTATTAATTCATATCATTTGTAAATATTCCATTACTTTAATTATCGTGTATTAAATTTAAAACAAAAAAAAAAAAAAAAAAAAAAACAAAGGGAGTTCTGTAGCGTTGCTACAATAATTACGATCGATCACTTTCGGCAATCTACGCCGAAGATCGATTTTTCCATATTCCGTCTCTACCTCATTCGTAGAGACACTAGTCAATTACGAGATACACCGCTGAGCTGCGAACACGCGTTCAAGCATTTTCATATTTTGTATACTTTACTTTCTTTTACTGTGTTAATTACGTTGGTTAAATAAAACATTTATTTAACATTATTAGTTGGTTTAAACAATTTATTTATTATATTTAAATTTTTACCCTTAACCACTAAATATATGGCCATATATGATTATATGTGGGCATATATTGTCATATATTAAAGTACATAAATTATTATTTACTCATCTTAGATATCATATATGACCATATAGGGCTCCATCTACTTTGATCAATGCAGATCTAAATCATGGAAAATTCCGATCTTTGATGTTCTGATTAGAATTAGCTAGATCTAAATTTTTTTTCGGGAATCTATTTTTTCTAACAAAGAGGAATTTATAAATGTATGTGATTTTAATAGTTTAATGAAATTTAAAGTAATTCTGAAGAATCCCTCGAGAAACAAATCATATATGGTCATCCACATGTATTTATATAAATAAAAAAGACTCTATATCTCATATTCATTCCTCAGCGCTGTGGTTAGCCCGCCAGACTTTGAATCTAAAGGACTGTTTAGTAAGAATGTCAATGAGGATGATCGGGACTGGTTAGCTCGAATGTCGCAAGGAATAATTTATGCTCAAACTACAAATTTTAATAAATAGAAATAAATTACTTTTATTAGCACTTTGTACACGTTATTTTTACGAGATAGCGAATTCACTCACTCTAATAATACCTAAAAATATTAAGTTATGAGCAGAAATTAACTTACCTTAAATAATTAACCCGAGAGAATAGAATAACCGATAGAGAATTATTTACAAGAGGTGACGATGATACAACAAAAACTATATAGATATTAGCATAGAAAAACAAAAAAGACGCCGTTCCCGAGCTTCTTCCTGGTGACGTCAGAGTGATAGACCAATTAGAATATTAACAGAAGACGCAGTAGAGTTTCCAGCCAATGAGAAAATCCCACGTATGGTCATTGAGATCTTCAGCCAATGAGTGTGTTTCATGTAACAGCTCTTTTATGCATTGTTGGAACTAATCAATTTAAACTAATAGGTTTTTGTCATTGGCTGAGATCTCGCGCGCAGAGGTTTTTATCGGAAAGTGCTGCCGACTACTGGTGAGGCGTGGCGTGCTCAGGTGGTGGCGAGTTTGAATGCCTTGACTGAACATTCTCCCCGACGTTGACGACAGCGTCGTCAAGAGTTGTGTCCGTTGTGTGCACTGGTAGCACACACAGTTTGCTGATTGGTCGTAGAAGTTCCGTAGTAGCCGTCCTGAGGGTGACAACGCGGGTATGTTCGTCCCTCTCTGAATGGATTGCGAGAATTCTAGCGAGTTGCCATTTGGTCGGAGGGAACCGTTCGTCCGTAAGGAACTCCATCGTCCCAACCCTTAGTTCGTTGGTAGAGTGATGCCACTTACTTATCCCTTGATGACGATGAAGCACTTCTGCGCTCCAACGCCTCCAAAACTGCTGTACCAGTTGCTGTTGCAGTTTGTAGCCTTTGAGGATTGATTCCGTTGGTAGAGGTAGTGTCGGTTCCGGTATAGCAGTGAGCGGCTCTCCAATGAGAAAGTGATCTGGAGTTAGAGCTTCCAGATCGGCAGGATCTTCTGATAGCGGCGCAAGCGGACGAGAATTTAACACAGCCTCGATCTGTGCTAAAACGGTGGCGAGCTGCTCGTAAGTCATTAAATGATCTCTGATAGTTCTTGCAAGATGGAACTTAATAGACTTAATGGCAGCTTCCCACTTTCCTCTAAAGTGCGGAGCTCTCGGCGGATTGAACTTCCATTAAGTGTTATCAGTAGCCTGAAGATGAGAAAGTTCACCAAGCGATTGTGATTCTGTAATGAATTCCGCCCGTAGAGTTGCATCTGCACCCACGAAATTTGTACCACAGTCCGAGTAGATGGTGTGACAGATGTCCCGGCGACTTACGAATCTCCGATATGTTGCGATGAATGCGCCAGTCGAATAGTCTGTGACAATTTCCAGATAAATAGCGGAAGTCGTGAAGCAAACGAAAACTGCAATCCACCCCTTGACAATTTTCGCTCCACGACCTTGAAATGTTTTTAGAGTGACAGGTCCAGCGTAGTCCAACCCAGGGTGCAGAAAGGCTCGTACCCCCGTGAATGTGCGTTCATGAGAATGATCAATAAGTAACGTAGTCAGCAGTGAATGTTTGAGTAATATTGCAGGAATTTTGTGCTGACTGTCTAGAGTTGAATACCTTAAGCGGCCACCGACTCTCAAGACTCCGTGACAGTCGATGAAAGGAGTCAGCTTTGCGAGTGGGTGATTTTTTAATAAATTTTCCCCGTCCAAGAGCAGTTTAAGTTCCCGTGCGAAGTGCCGACCTTGTACAAATTTGTTCAGCAGCCATTTTTTTAGCGGGTTCCAGGTATCCAGCGGTTAGAGGTGTGGGGAGCGAGAACTGTGGCACTTTTTTCATTTTATTGATGGCGCGTGAACAGATTCCAAGTGTTCGTACAAGCGAAGTCCAACGAGAGAAGCGTTCCAAGAAGAAGAATATACTCGATTTGTGTATTTGTGCTGGAGCCAATTTATCATTCCAATCCATTTTTTCTAGCCAGAGTTCCTGCATAAACACCTTGGCTTTGATGACGATTGGCGAAAGGAATCCCAGAGGATCATACAGGCAAGCAATTTCTGATAAAATTGCGCGTTTTGTTGTTGGAGGCTCTTCTGTTAGTGTATAGTTAAACTGGAAAACGTCGTGATGAGGATTCCAGCCGACTCCAAGTACCTTCACCGTAGTATCTCCGATCTCACGCAGCGAATTCATAGTATAATCGTCTGGTGACATGGTAGCGAGTAGTGTAGGGCTTTTACTTGCCCACTAAGCTAATGGGAAACACCCACCTGCACAGAGATCTCGGGTTTGTTTAGCGATTTCGATTGCTTCAGCCTCTGTGTCAGCTCCCCCCGTAGATGTCATCTACGTAGCGTGATTCAGTCATTGGTATGATGCCCAGCGGATATTTCGAGCCTTCGTCTTCAACCAATTGGAGGAGAGTCCGGATGGCGAGGTACGGGGCACTAGTTGTGCCGTAAGTGGCAGTGGTAAGACAATTCCAGCCAATGAGAAAATCCCACGTATGGTCATTGAAATCTTCAGCCAATGAGTGCATTTCATGTCGCAGCTCTTTTATGCATTGTTGGAACTAATCAATCTAAACTAATGGCTTTTTGTCATTGGCTGAGATCTCGCGCACAGGGGTTTTTATCGGAAAGTGCTGTTGAATACTGGTGAGGCACGGCGTGCTCAGGTGGTGATGATTTTAAATGCCTTGACTGAACAAGGACCCAGGATCAAGCCCAGCCAACTCTGCGATTTTTCATCGAAGAAAAAAAATAGTGATCTACTTTAGAGACTATTAGAATACATGAGACATCTAATTGTCATGAATTTTTTTTTTTTTCATTATTTTATAAATTGTTTTTTGCACACCTCAAGCGCGAAAGCGCTGAGGTTGCTTTATGATCGCTCTAAATTTTTTGACTCATTCACTCACATTAAATTATCTCTAGACTTTTTCAATTACAATAAAATGGGTCAAATTATATACTAACACAAAGACAATTTATTAAAGAATAATTTCGACCCAATTTTAAGTCGATTAATTATTCCATTAATTTAATATAAATTATTTTAATCCCAGTGACACGAGTTGTCAATTGTCGTGTATGAAACTTAGTAAACCAAATAACTCTCAATAGAAACAATTAATCGGTATAACTTTTTTTTTGTTATCTTTGTATTTTCGATCACAAGAACCCTATTGAAAATTACTGTCTAAATCCTTTTAGTTCAATTGTAATTAATTAAAAACGTAGAACTAATTATTCACGAAAAGTTGAGCGGCCATTTTTATTTGTACTATTGTTATTATTACAAAAGTAGATTTTTTTTTTCTTTTTTTCTCCCCATCAACTACTGATAGCAGCACTAGCATAAAACAGTAGGATTGAAAAAAAAACGACATCTACAACAAAAATGCGGGATATTTAGAAAAAATTTAAATAATAAAAAAAAAATTAAACTGGAATTAAGTAATAAACAAATCAAATTAATAATTTAAAAGTTGAATAAAAATTGATGATAAAAAAAAAATAAAAGTAACGATTCAAAATAAAATGAGCAATTGAGGTGTGCAATTTTGGATTTTCCAACGTTTTCTTTAAATATAGCACTATATATGGTCATATATAGCCATATATGACTATTTATGGCCATATATGTAAATTGGCAATATATAGCCATATATGATTCGTTTTCCCCGGGCAATTATTTTTATTCTATGCAATCAAATAGAATAATAATGATAATAGTTTAAATCTTTGTCTCTGACGTCAGCCACTTTTAAGCTTCATTGTCGGCTTTTTTTCGGCCTAGCGAGTTTCGGCCTCGTGTTTAATACCCGGGCCTTTTCTTGGCCAATTTTCGGCCGAGAAAAAAAAATTAGTTTCTTTTTCAGTTTGAAATATTATCACCCGAGTATCGACGATAAATTTTATAAAAAAAATCTTAGAAAATTCATCGATTTTTACTGATATCATTCAAATGGGAAAGAGGCTAATATTCAATAGGGTTTATTCCAAAGATGAATGGCAACTTCCACAATAAGAATTAGGTTGATTCATTGTTCGTGACGACTTAAGGAGGTTCATCGGTAGCAGTAGTTCGCAACTTTTAGAAAGATTTCTCCCTTGTAAAACATTCTAACTACAATAAGAAGTGGTTGAGATACAGTACACTTTTGCGCATCCTCTTATATGCGCAGAAGTATAAAAATGATCCCATTGCGTCTTTTCTCAGACTTGGCTACGTTGCATTCTAATTTAGAATATTTTTCCCCTTGAGCATGTGTTGTAAAAAGTGTTTTGAATAATTTCAAGATTAGACATAGTTGGAGACAACAAATAATAAATAATAAATAATAATGACTTCGCGACTAAATTTAAAAAATTCTAAATTTAAAAAATAATTTGTAATTATTTAAATCTCTTGGGCTTCTACTGTGTTTTGAATTTCCCGCGCACTGCAACGTTGCCAAGTCACTATCTCTCACTCGTCAGGTTATGGGAGAAAGCTTGAAAATCATTAAAAGTAACAAACTTTAAAAATTGATTACAAAAAAAAGAATACCGCTCGTTTATGTTTTTATTGAAAAAAATTACTTGTGTTACGTCCTGGGACGAACACAAGTTATTCAGTCCCTTAATTTTGAGTCAAAGCACTTAAGCCATTTACTCGGGTAGCGGGGACCTCGCTATTTAGTGTCGAGTATGTCAATATGCGGAAATAGGATGTACGAGGTGAATGGATGTGTCTTATCACTAGATAAATGAACAATTAATTTAACTTACAGTTGGTTTATTCAATACAAAAAGTTGTCAGGATACAAGATTTGGCTGAGCTGGAGACCAGATTGTTGATTGAGATTCGATTCGTATTAAATTGTTGTTGGTTGAAGGTCGTTTCAAAATAAATTGTTGTCAGATGACTTGATAATCAATTATGAATCTTGAGCGTTGAGAATTGTTGATGTAAAAATAAACAAGGGGTTTACTTATATTGGGTAGTTGACAATCTGTCTGAATATACACTTTAAGATGACGAATTTTATTTGAATTTGAAAAATAATGTTTAAACAATAATAATATTCAACAGAAATAACTTAACTAAATAAATTATTTATAATGTTGAATAAAAGAATGGAAAATCGAAATTATTTTTATTTAGAATAATTTACTTTAATTTATATAAATTCCGAATTTAAATGTTAGCGACTCAAATAAGAAATTAAATTTTAATATTTAAATATAATAAGATTATACGTAATCAAGAGCTTGATAATTAATGGGCATTGAGGGTAATTTTTCGGCGGTTTATATAGTCGCATTCATAGGCAAGGGGTAACACGCGTGACCTACTTTTAATTTTGTTACCGAAAATCAACGTTATTAAGAAGAATTGTCTATTGGCGGGGTGTGGTGTGAGAAAAGGCGTACGTGATCATCTCGGGTAGAAACTTCTAGAACAATGTCAAAGACCCCCAAAAAGAGACGATGGTCGAAACTACGGGTGCGAGAAAGAGATCCGACCCCATGTTATTAGATAGGAATTAATTTAATCTATTAATTACGGGTTATTAATTAGATTTATGGTATTGATGGTTACTGATTATTGATCCTTTTGTCATTATCCTTCGATTGGTTATAGTCATTTCTTCCTAAAATTAATAGGTTAAAGGGTATATTTAAATTTAATTATTATGGGATGGTTATTAAATAATCTGGAAGTTCATTAGAATTAATTAATTAACAAGGATAATAGAATCATGATGGTGTTTTTAATTTTTATTATTTTAATTATTTATCGAGTTATTTAAGGTAGAACATAGATATAGTTATGTATGTGTTAGTAAAAAAGCTACGGAATACGTCACGAGCCGTGAATCACCATAAAAGGAGATTTTTAGAGGGTCACACCGATATTTCTATCGTTATGCTAATGTATTAGGGACAAATACAATGACAAGTCACACCGATATTTCTATCGTTATGCTAATGTGTTAGGGACAAATACAGTGACAAGTTACACCGATATTTCTATCGTTATGCTAATGTGTTAGGGACAAATACAGTGACAAGTCACACCAATAATAATTTTAAAAGATGCGTCATGATCAGACGATTGAAAGAATTTACTGATCTAGATCAAGGTCATTGGAAGAGATTTTATTTCAATATAATATAAGTAATTATAAATCATTCATTATAATTAAAAATTGAATGTTTAACCATTAACAATTCGTGCTGTTTAAATATTAAGGACTATAGTTAGTGATTAGGGGTTGTAACCGTTTTTAATATTCACTAATTTGTAATTATTATTAATCTCTCAATAATGGAATACCGACGAATTGTTCTTAAAAAGGATTTATTTAATTGTAATTTGAAGTATTACTTAATTTATTAAAAGTGTAAGTCATTATTGTATTAGGAAAGAAGAAGGGGTAACGACTGATAGATTCCTTGATCGATCTCTAATGTTCAGTAGTTGATATAGTAGGTTTTATCTAAACTCTGATTCTATTTTTCCTTACCCACAGGTTGTTATGAGTGTTGTTATACAGGTGGCTGTGAATCGAGTTATTATAGTTAGGCTGTTAGAAATAATTATGATAATTATATTTCCCCATGCGATATGTCATAGTTGTCCGAGAATGCGTAGTTAGTTAATATTATTATTATTTTCCCCTTTTGGTTATTGGGATATTGTGTTTAAGTTATTAATACTTGATTATTAATAAGATTTTCGGCTTATGGTGCAATAGTTACTACTGCGTCTTAAGCATAATTTACGATTGTGTTACTGTCAATGGGGTTGATTATCGAGTTTATTACCTTGTTTTTGTTAGTAGTTATCAGTTTTGGTTTATACTTTATTTAAAATTTGAATAGAATTCCGTATTTATTTGGATTCGTAGATATTAGAAAAAATGCAGAGGGTCTAGGTAAATTAAATGTAGTGTCCACGACGCATAGATATAAAGGTTATCGTGGTGATGGCCCTTGACTCCATAATAAACAAAAACAGAGAAGCATCGCGTGGCATTATTTGGAAGTCGTACTGCAAGTATTAGGGTACTTATCATAGTTTAATTGATTGCTCAATTTATTAGTTAGTTCATTATTTCTTCATAAGTAATAAAAAGGAAAATTTATGTATTTCTTGTTTACATCAACGAGTTCTCTATACTCATCTGATCTTTGACATATTAAAATTTTAATTTCTAAGAATTTCGTAATTATTCATTTAATTATACGTTATTTTTGTATTTTCGCATGTTACGCCGTAACACTTGTTATAAATTGAATTAATAATTTTCAGCTTTTAAAAAAATGTTGTAAGAAAAGTATGATTGTTATTTAATAAAATGCTCACTCTAACTACGGTCAACATAGGGAATGCATGTTAAATGTACAATTTTTAATTGTTAATATTTCGAAATTTAGTACCGCAAGGACTATTTTAAAAAATTCCTACGTATACAGGACACTTCAAAGTATTTGTGTTTAAAAATTGAAAGATATTGTAAGAAAAGTGATTATCCGATGAACCTCCTTAAATCCAGGTGATTCACAGACATACATCCTAAAAAATGTTACTATAATAAACTTTTCAATTGAATATTTTTTAATTGTAATCAATTACACTTTACAAATGTACAAAAATCATTAATAAGTACACAATCAACTAATCTTTTGAGTTATTGAAACGACTTTTACGAGCATTCGAACGTTGCAAAACGGTGGCTATTCGACAATAAAGCCCATCTAAATGATTTAGATATTCAGATAATGAAAATTTATTGCATTATCATTGTGAGTTTAACGCATTCTAATCATGGACATAACACCAAAAGGGTTGCTTATTTATGAATCGTTTTCATTTCCTTCAATATCCTTCGTTCAATACAGGATATACGTTGTTTTGAGCTCTAAGAACTCAGAAATACTAGTGTCATAGAAGTTTTTGAGATTAATGATCTCGAAAATGTTTATGTGATAATGACAATATTATTGAGCTCCTTGAGCTCAGAAACAACGGGGGGTTTTGAGGATGACTCGCAGATCTAACTGTTTTTCAGATTTTTTTTTTGATGTAATAACTGAGTGTGAAAGCATCCCTGATTAAAATAAATAATTCAAATCGATTCAAAACAATACAAAAAAATTTTTTTTAAACGTTTAAAATACTTTCGAATCGACTTAATCGACATTGTTTTTTAAGTGTGAATGAAAATGAATTGTTTTGAATCAACGTACACAAAAAGATTAAAAAAGATTTAAAACAATTTAGTTTTTCAAATATTTCCAAATACTTTTGAATCGACAAAAAATAGTTGAACTTCTGGTTTGTCGAAGCGATTTAAAAAGATTCAATCTGATTTAATTTTTTAAATCGTTTTGAATACATTTTAATCGACAAATAGTAAACTAATTTCCAATTCGTAGGCAGATTTAAAACAAATCATAACGATTTGATATTTCGAATAGTTTCAAATACATTTGAATCGACATATAATAGTTTAATTTCTGATTCATAAGGAGATTTAGAACAATTAAAAACGATTCAGCATTTCGAATTGTTTTGAATACATTTTAATCGACAAATAGTAAACTAATTTCCGATTCGTAGGCAGATTCAAAACAATTCATAACGATTTGATATTTCGAATAGTTTCAAATACTTTTGAATCGACCTATAATAGTTTAATTTCTGATTCATAAGGAGATTTAGAGCAATTGAAAACGATTCAGTATTTCGAATTGTTTTGAATACTTTTGAATCGACAAATAATATTGAATTTCCGTTTTGTATGGAGATTCGAAATGATTAGAAACGACTTGCTTTTTTTAGCTAAATTGATCGAAATTAGAGATTTCAAGCTTTTAGATGTTTTTCAAAATCTTAATACGATTTATTTTCACACAGTCACAGCCTTGCAATCATCGCTAAAAAAAAAATTTTGAAAATATGTTTTTCCGTCAATTTTTTGCATGAGTGAATATTCAAAATATAATATCTTAGAATATAAAAAATATATGTATGAAAATATAATTAAAATATATCAAATATGTGTTAAAAATTATAAAAAAAATATCGATATGATTATATAAAAAAAATATATTACCATAAAAATTTCAAATATACAAAAAATATAATTATGGAATTCTAAAGATTAATTTTAAATTTACTCAACAACATAGGAAAAAAATTACATTTTCTTCATATAATTTTTTTTTTCTATGCCGTTGATCAAATTAAAACTATGTTTTTAATATTTTCATAAGTATATTTTTTATACCGGAAAAAAATGATTTCTTGGCGCAAGAATTTCATTCTCGACTCAAAAAATATTTTCTTGCTCCAAGAAAATTTTTTCTTCTAATTTATGGTGCAAAAAATTTCTTAGGCTAAGTAAAAGTATTTTTGATGAGACTAAAAATTTTTTTGCACCAACAAATCTTTTTTTTGTGTACAATTATATTATTAATTTTTTTTTTATATCATTATGGCGATATATTTTCTTATAATTTCAAATATATTTTAATTACATCTAAAAAATCTAAAATATATACGATAATCAGATGAAAGTTAGCGATTAAACATGTATTTTTTATATTTCAACATACATATTGTACATTAATTTTTTTCATGGGGGCGTTAAACGTATAAAATTTCGTATGCTTCAACTAAGTAAAAAAGTTACTTAAACCAAAAGAAAAATTTTCTGAGAGAAAAGATTCATATAGAGGAGAGAAGAGTCACCGATGTTAGGCAGCAGCAGTGGGAGTAGTTCGGTACTTGCCACGAGATCGCGCCTACAAATCGTAGTGTCCCTGGTAAGAAACTTATTTCAGAACTTTTATATTCCGAACTTAGAAGCGATTCTGACACAAGTACTCCTCTGTCATTTGACAGAGTGATGTGCCGTTTTTGGAAGTAATATAGCATATCCTATATTATTTTTAAACAAATTGTAATTATTATTTGTCAGATTCAATACGATTCGATTTTTCGAATCGTTCTAAATCATTTTGAATCGACCAATAATGTTCAGAATTTTTCGATTCAAAAAGATTCAATACGATTAGATTTTTCTAACCGTATTAACCTTAAATGAATCAGAAATTCAACAATTATTTGTCGATTCAAAAGTATTGAAGACTCTTTAAACCATCAAATCGTTGTGAATTATATTGAATTTACCTGCGAATAAGAAATTAGTTTACTATAGTTGTCGATTAAAATGTATTCAAAACAATTTAAAAAATTATACCGGATTGAATTTTTTAAAATCGTCTTGACGAACTAGAAATTCGACGATTATTTGTCGATTCAAAAGCATTTGGAAAAAATTGAAAAATTAGATTGTTTTTAATCTTTTTTGGGTACATCGATTCAAAACGATTCATTTTCATTTGCTGTTTAAAAACTATGTAGATTAAATCGATTCAAAAGTATTCAAAACGATGAAAAAAAAAATTTTTTTAATCGTTTAGAATCGATTCGAATTGTTTTTTTTTTTAATTCGGAAATCTTTTCAAATCTCCCCGCGATGCAAAAACTCAATTATTATTTGTCGATTCGAAAAGATTCAATACGATTAGATTTTTCGAATCGTTTTGAATCTTTTTGAGTCGACAAATAATAATTTTATTTCTGCATCGCGGAAAGATTTGAAACGATTCAATACAATTAGATTTTTCAAATCTTTTTTAATGCAATCTAATTGTTGATGTAGATTCAATGTAGATTTAAAAGTGTTCGGTTTTTTATTTTCGAATCGTTTTGAATGCTTTTTAATTGATTATTAAAATTTTCGTTTTCCGAATCGATTTGAATTGTTTCTTTTAATCAGGGATATGTTATTTTATTTTTCAAATTTCTTTTTCTCAATAGGGCAGGTTAAAATTTGTTAATATAGTCATACATACTCATATCTGAGTATTGCCTTCCAATTGTAATTTCAAAATATTTATTGTCATGAACATAAAATTTTGTTTTTTTAATCAATTATTAATAAAAATTTTTTATCGTATAACTTTTTTTTTAATACATATTATTTGATTATTTAATGTGTGCTTTATGAGATTTACTGAATTTTCTTTTGAATTTCTGATAAAGCAACTTTGAAGTTGCATGCTTGGATAATAACTAATAAATAAGAAAGTGATTAAAACTTTTTTTTTTAGAAAATTTAATGTTCTATAATTTTGAATCGTTCAAGTTTTGATGTCTTTCACTTTCAACAAATAATTTTGGAAGAACTATATGAGTACACAGAAAAAGGGTTTCTTGGCGCAAAAAATTCTTATTTGCCCTAAAATAAATTTTCACTTACCCCGAGAAATTTTTTTAATTATAAATTGAAAGCAATTTTCTTGAGGCAAGAAGAAATTTATTGCGTCAAGAAATTTTTTCTGCTCCTAAGTTTTTGTCTTCAATTCATAATGCAAAATATTTCTTGAGCTAATAAATCCTTTTTTTCTGTGTACCATCGTGTTAGGACATTTTTCTAATGTGTTTTGAAATTCATTTCAAATCTGAATTTATTGGAGGTTGCGTATTTTTATATGTTGCTTTTGACATAATTATATACCTAATAATTTTAGTTGGTTTAATACCAACTGTATCGTGAAGTGAAAATTTTAAATTACTTTCTGATTTATCTTTTTTTGTTATTTAATCATCAGCTATTGTTATAAGTTTTAGATGTAGTCTAAATTATATAATCACCAACAAAATCATATATTTTTTATCACATAAACATTTTTATTCAACGCAGGCCTGGTTTGCGCACTTTATGACGTCTGCGATACGAACCCTAAACGGCTATTTACCAACTGATGCCAAGAAGTTAAGTAAAATCAAAATAGATGTCCTCGACTTTCACCGTCGTTGTGAAAAGTGAGTGGTGAAATGACATTTCACCACGCGTCTCAAAATTTTCAACTGAGCTCCATTTATTAAACACCGTAAGAACTCGTTGAACGACTTAAAGTTTTTTGTCAAAATCCGTGTTGAACGGCTAGTACGCTAACTATGGCCGTGTTCGCTGGCACTTTTTTTGGGCGCAGGCGCTCTTAATTTTAATCTGCGCATTCTCAAAAAAAGATGGCTTTTATTTATTTATTTATTTATTTATTCACAATGTATCATATCTGACTTCAAAATCAACCTATGTAGGACAATCAACCCTCGCGGACTTAGAATCACTGTGAAATCGCAGTGAAATCACAGTGAATTCATTTTCACCGTGAGTTCGCGGTGTGTTTACGGTGATTTCATAGTGAATTCACAGTGATTTTGTGCCATTTTGTCATTGTGACTTAGTAGTGATTTCACTGTGATTTCACTGCGAGTTTACAGTAAATTAATGGTGATTTCACCATGATTCCACAATAAATTAATGATGATTTCACCATGATTTCACAGTAAATTTAGGATGATTTAACTTTAGTTTTATGGTGATTTGACATCACAGTCGTCAAATCGTAGCTGTAGAGTGGTATAGAGACAATTTCTTTCATTTACCTGGATATTCGAAAATCGAGTTTTCATTAGAACGCGAGGTTAGGAGGCCCCGGAGATTTGTTCATATCATTTCCCGTGTGACATCTGTATGGCTGTGTGTATATGCAGTTTTCCTTTTTAAAAACAATTTTAATAAGTTGTCAAAATAATTTTAATTCAGATTTCGTAACTGTTATTATTATTATTATTATCATTTTTATTATTATTATTATTATCAGTTTCAAAGTTTACAAATAAAATAGTAAGAAATTCACAGGAAATCCACTGTCTATTCACTGTGAATTCACTGTAAGTTCATTCTAAATTCATTATGAATTTGCTGTGAAACCACTATCGAACCCCTGTGGGATCACCATAAAACTACAGTGACCGAATGGCACAAAATCATGGTGATTTCACCGTAGTTTCATCATGATCTCACGATGTTTTTACTATAATCTCACCGGAATTTCACCATAATTTCATAGTGATTCCAAGTCCGCGAGGAATAGTATTATTAGCTTAAAAATATTAATAAAAATATATCTGCTGAATCGCATTTCGTAAAGAGTATTTGTACAGACAAAATTTGGTATGCAATTTACCCGATTGTAATTTTTATTCTTGTGTTCAACTTGAAACCCAAAAAGAGGATATTATTCACTAGACTCGGGATTCAAATAAATTCTCTTTATTATGATGATGATTATCATGATGATCTATAAATTTTCTATGAATTTTCTCACACACTGCCCTGATTGAAAGAAACGATTTGAAACGATTTGCAATGTTAAGGTAGTTGTTTCGAGGTAGTCACGTTCAAAAGTATAGCATACCGAATTAAAAGAACAGTATAACTGAAGCGGTTAGTTGAACGCCGCTCATTGGAAACTTTTGTAAAAGTACAGTCATATGCTCTTACATACATCCAAGTAGTATCAATACGTTTATATACACATACATCCATAATATTCGAGAAGTGATCGTGGCAACGCCGTTCACTGTTACTGTGCATCTTTTTTGTGTTCCGTAATATTTTTATTAATGTAGTCGTAAGACATAACCAAATTAACCGTCAAAATAAACTAAGCTATTTATTATTAAATTATTAGAAATGTATGAACGTTTACTTATTATTAATTAATAAATTTTATTATTTTTCTATTTAATTTATAATAAACGCTGAAAAGTTATCAATAAACGAAATCTTTAAGTAAGAGAGCATTTGTATGTCGAACAATTTATTTATTTTTAGAATAAATAAAAAATAAATGTTAAATTATTTTTATTTTGTTTGAAAAAATAAATTTATAAATCGATTGCCTTTCATAAATTTACAAAAATTTAATATTATTGATTAATTTTTTTTTAATAGTAGAATAATTAATTAATTTTATTCATTGGTTAGCTTTTTTTATTATGTGCCTGTTTGTATTTTCCCGCGCCTATTTGGCTATAATTTAAGCGCTGTTGCCACATCGCACTACTGTTTTGGTACATCTTTGAAATTTTTAAAAAGTTTCAAAGTTTAATGAATTATATTTCAGAAACGACGTGGTCAATAATATTCATTTTTTTTTATATGGTTTATAATTTTAGTTTTGATAACACACAAAATTTTTAGAATGATCCTACATTGCGTTTTGATTTTATTAAAAAAACATTGCCCGTAAATCGCTATTCTCCATAAGAGCCTGTGTTAAAATAGCAATATTTTGAAATCGTTTTTCATAAAATTGGGATGGTCAATGTTACTTAGATTAGTCTCATATGATTCGTAGTCAATCAAAGAACAATCAGGTAAATTTTTATAAAAATCCTACATTAAATTAATCCACGCAACAACTACCTTAAATGTCCGTAAGAAGGGTGATTTAAAAGTATTCAAAGTTCTCAAAAGCATTAAAAAATATTAAAAAAATTTTTTTTCTAATTCTTTTAAATCGTTTTTTTTATAAGGGTGACAAGATTTGATTTTCTATGGGTTTTCTTAGACAGTAATAATCCGTGATTTCCTATAGACTTTCTATAGGGAATTCTTTAAAAATTCTTAGAAATTCTTGAACCCAACATTTTTTTTTTAAGATTAAAGGTCAGTTAGTAAGAAAGTAAATCTGTATTATTTGGAATCTGGACATTTGAGATCTAGATCATCAATACATCTGCCCCATTGGGATCTGTGGGATAGACATCCACTCATTTGTCTGTTTACTCATAATGTGTCATATCTGACGACAAAATTAACCTATAATAATATTAGTTTAGAAATATTAAGAAAAATATGTCTGCTGAATTGCATTTCGTGAAGAGAATTTATAAATCATCATGATAATCATCATCATAATAATAAAGAGAATTTATTTGGATCCCGAGTCTAGTGATTAATACCTTATTTGGGTTTCAATATGACCACAAGAAAAAATACAATCGGATAAATTGCATACCAAAATTTGTCTGTACCGATACTCTTCACGAAATGCGATTCAGCAAATATATTTTTATTAATATTTTTAAGCTAATAATACTATAGGTCAATTTTAAAGTCAGATATGACACATTGTGAATAAATAAATAAATAAATAATAGCCATCTTTTTTTTGAGCATGCGCAGATTAAAACTAAGGGCGCCTGCGCCAAAAAAAGTGCCAGCGAACACGGCCTATGGTTACTTCAATTGATCATATGGGGAGTGAGTTATACCACGTGGTTCTGTTGTATTTATTTTGTTAATAAATATTGAAATTAATAATTAAAATATCCGAGTAAATTTTAAATCAATTAAATATGAATTCAGAACCTTAAAGCCGATGGCTTGTTGTAATTTTGTGGGTGCATCGGGTCGCTAAACAGCCACAGACTTCACTTCGCAGATTGTCATTAATCACGTAAATCAAGCAATTGTTGAATAAACTATAGTGCCTTCGGCCCGCGTTTGTAGCTCTACAACTCGTGCCGAAAACATTGCCCTCGCCTTATAACGACTATCTTAGTATCCTAATTATGCAATATACTATTATTCATGTGGAAAATAATAAAATTGTTTAGAAAATATGATTTTAAACTATTCACAAAGCTAAACGCTCATAAAAAGTGACATTTCAAGGATTTACGAGTATTAAATATCATTCAATTTGAAGCTTTTTAAGTCATTTTGATCTGCACTTTCTAATCAGGATAAGCTTTCATATTCATTAAGATTATTTTGAAAACGATTCTTTTAAAAATGATATTATTTGCGAGGTAATTCTCTGATTTCTCTTCAACAATAAATATATAATGATGATTGATTTTATGATTCATTTTGAAAATAAATTGTAAAATATTTAAGAAAATTTGTATCCTTCCTTTCATCTAGAGAATTCAAATAGAAAATTTAGTCTAATTTCTCTAAAAATATCGTATTTTGTGCTTACTGATTATTTTTCTTCTTTAACCAACTTTTTTTCTGATTAACGAATCAAGCAAGATGACTCTTTCATCTTAATGCTGTGTAAAATTGAATGATACTGTACGGAATTTTCTTACCTGAAGATAGAAGTTCACTTGGAGCTATTAATATTTAAATATTTCTCTGAGATTTAAGAATAATTTTTCAGGACTAATAATCTTTATTTACAACAATTATTATTTAAGAATCATAATTTTTCGGAAATTTACCATTTAAACATTACAAAATTTACAAGAGCTTATTGAAACTCTAGCAGTTGTGAGACTTAATGTTTTTGAAACTAATATTAATGAAGAACTTCAAGAATTCTACTGAATAACAGATTTTTCTTTTGTTTATGTACGATATTATTCTATGATTATTTTATGAAAAGTTCGAGGTAAAAATAAATTTTTGGAATTGTCATCATCTAAAAATGTACGTTGAATACTTTCAGAATATCAATTTCAGTTAAAATTACTGCCAAGTTTTCAGTCATTATTAAAAATATAATCTTTATGAATAATTACAATAGAAAAAAATATCTGTACGAATGAAGATTGAATTGAAGCGAATATAATTATTATCTCAATGATGAAAAGTTTGGAATAAAATATAAACAAATTTATAACAGATTGTTTAATAATTCGAAGGCTAGATTATGAGAAGCCGCCGAGTACCTTCAACCCAGTCATTGTTATGAAATTTAGACTTATCTTTGTCACTTAAGTCGACGTAACTAGGTAAGAGAGATTGTTTTTTTTGTGCTTGTCGTTGATTATATTTAGCTTTATTGTACAAAAATACACCAGTAATTGCAAGTAACATTCCAAAAATATTTAGACCGGTCACTGGATTACCAAGAATAAAAAGCGTAACTATTATAACAAAAATTCGTTTACTTGCGTTTGCAACCGCATAAGTTAAAGGCGTTACAATCGACATTACAGAAAAGGCTACGATATTTTGGCACCAATTTAAAAAACCATCTAATAATAATAAACATAAAATTTTGTAGCTTTCCGATTTCATTGTTACAAAGTTAACAATTAAACTTTTTAAATCAAAAAAAATCCAGATTGGTAAGAAAATAAATAATGCTAATCGTCCCAAAATAAATAAAAGCCTCAGATGATGGACACCGGTATCACAAAGTACCTACAACAATAATAAAAAATTAATTATGAACAATATAATAATAATGGAAGACATAAAAATTATATTTTACTTTTTTAGAATAAATATTTTGGAGAGAAAAAGCCATTGTTGATGCCAAAGCACTAACGAGTCCAATGAGATTGAAACTAAGTTCGGTAAGGGTGGCTATGGCTACTCCACCAACAATCGGTACCAAGCTCAAATAAATGTCGAATGTTTGTTGTTCCCGCAGAATTAATCTTGATAAGACGACTGTGAAGAACGGCATCGTAGCCTTCACTAATTCAAAGTTAAATTTCAATTAGTTGTTATAAATAAATCAATTATTCAACTTATTAACATGATGAATAATAATTTTCAAATCGAAGGTAATGAAAGTGACAGGGTTAAACAAAACTTAATTATGATTGGCCTGAAAATTTATGGAATTATAAATACATTATCTATGTATTCATGGTGACCACAGATTTTTGAAACTGAAATTCCCTGACTTTTCGAGATATTCCAGTCAAATAATTAAAAAATTCCCTGACAATATGTAGTAATATCAAATCATTGGAAATATTTTTTTTATTCGAAATAAAATGATATAAGTAACTAATTATTGCCGTTAAATGAAACTTTATTTTATGATTTTTTAATGATCATAAGTTTTTATTATTTATTAAATGAATAATTTTTTATTTTTTATTTTGAATCTATATTTTTGTATAACTTACTTTTATATAACTATAATAAAATATCAATCAATTTTTCGTTTTTACTAAGATAAATTTCATAGATAAGAACGTTTTATAGAATATTCATCAAATATTAATGAAGTATGCAAATATGGAGTATGAAATATTCAATATAGTGAAACTTATTAGTTTAATACTTATAATACTTTTAATGTTTTCGGATTTTTAACTTGTCAATATACATATTAATAGTTTAAAGATCCTGATAATTGGTTGCTACTGAGACTTTTTTTTCTGACAGCCTTTTTAATTCTAACTGCTTCATTTTTTTGTTATTGGAATCAATTTCTACTAATTTCATTTCGAAATGGTATTATGATCGCATTCGCACCGCGCCAGTTTTTGAACAGTTTTGACAGAAAAAAAAATTTTTCGGATTTTTTCAGTCAAAACAAAAAAAAGAAAGTAAAAATTTTCCCAACGTTGTGACAAAATTTCCTGACCCCTGATTTTTCCAGTAAATTTATAATTCACTGACATTTCCAGGTTTTCCAGAAATGTGGCCACCATGCTCTGATTAAAAATACTCATTGAAAAGTATTGAAAATTATTTCAATTCTTTTCAATGCATACGGAGATTTCGAAAAATATTGAATTGAATTAAAATTTCGATCATTTGAATACTTTCTAATTCTTATAATGGAATTCAAAAGTATTGAAAAGAATTCAATCTTTCATCATTTCAATACCTTCCAATTCCAAAGTGGAATTCGAAAGTATTGAATGGGATTACATTTTTTATCATTTAAATTCTTTTCAATTTTGATGTGGAATTCAAAAGTATTGAATTAGTCCTTCGGCTGAAGAGGAGAGACGGTATACATTTTGTTGGCCAAAGCTGGACCAAACTTTTTTCCACGTATTGTGGGCTAAGGATCACGAAAATCCATTCCATTTTGTTCAAAAGGGGTGCAAACAATTGTTAATAACGATTTCATTGTGTCCATCGAAATAACTCCCGAACAGCTGGTTTGTTGGGTCAGTTTATTGGAAACAAAATGTTCGAAATGAAAAAATACACAAAAAAGGTATCATAGTGTTTTTTTGAATCTCAAATATTTCGTGAGATATGACGAAAAAACGAGCCAGGCGCTCGGACCTCTCCCTCTCGAACGAGCAACTATCTATCGCGCGCGCTCTATCTCCGCCAAGTCGCATCAGATGCTTGACAGGCCAGGATTTTTTTTTAGTTTTTTACATTGAAAATAAAAGGAAAAAAAAAAGACAAAATATCGTATCCCCCAGTGACCATTTTTTTGTTTTTGTTAACTAATGTTATTAACAAATGGATATTTTTAGAGTCCGATTTGGATAAAAAAATCGATAAAATGTTGATATCACCAATCGATAGAATTTTTTTCGAAACGAATTTCTATCGTATCGTTCAGAGACGTTTTTTTTTTTTTTTTTTTTGACAAAAGTTATAAACAAATGGGTTTTTCAGTCTGGTTTCGATAAAAAAAAAAGTTGGTAAACTGTCAACATACGCAAAAAAATCGGACTGTCGGTTGACCCTGCGGGCCAGCCCCAAAACTTCCCGCCCATTTCGAGCTCCTTGAGCTCGAAAATATTGTCAGAAATACAGCTTCGAGCTCAAAGAGCTCGAAAATACTTTTGCATGCCGTTGTTTTTGAAAAAAATGTTTTTTATCATTTCTTTCTCTCACAGGATTTCATTGACAAAATGATTTGATTTTCATGTTTGAAGCAGCAATCGACCCGTTTTGATAAAGTTTAAAACTGATCAGATTTTGAAATTGTTTGGTTTAGTTATTTTAAAGATATTTGCAAAAAACCGTTTTTCACCGTTTCTTTTTCCACGATACTTAGAAAAATAACCCGATTTTGATGGTTGAGCTAGCAATCGACGCCTTTTACTAAATTCTGAAGCTGATCAGATTTTAGAATCGTTTCCTTCAGGTGTTTCAAAGATATTCGGAAAAAACTGTTTTTTATCGTTTCTTTCTTCCACGTTAACTCTAAGACAAATGATCCAATTTTGATGGTTGAGGTGGCAATCGACGCGTTTTAATAAACTCTAAAGCTGATCAAATTTCGAAATTGTTTAGTTCAGTTGTTTCAAATATATTCGCAAAAAACCATTTTTCACCATTTCTATTTCCCACGATAACTCTAGAACGAATTATCCGATTGAGATGGCTAAGGACGAAATCAACGCGTCTTATTAAGCCCGAGAGCTGATTAGATTTTGAAGTCAATCGTTAGACTCGTTTTTGAGAAATCAATAAAAAACTAAAAAAAAAAAAATTTTTTTTTCGTAATTCGTCAATATTTTCGAGTCTACGTAATGATCTAAAATTTTCAGAAAAGTGGATGGCCATCAAGCTCTTTCGATTGCCGCCTCAACCATCCAAATCGATTCATTAGTTAAAAAGTTATAGCCCGGTCACACACGCACACACACACACACACATGCACACACACACACACACACACAAACACACATACATACAGCCATTATTCTGAAAATAGTCAGAATAGCTTCCTAGGACCTCAAAACGTCGACATCTGATGAAATTTCGATTTTCGCAAATCGGGGTGAAAACAATAACTTCCCGAAATTTTTGAAAATCATCGATTTTCTTAGCGGGAAGTTTAAAAACCATTTGTTTATAACTTTAGTGAACAAAAAAAAAAAAAAAAAAAACGTCTTTGGACATGATTGAAATTTGATTCGAAAAAAATGCTGTCGATCGGTTGTATCGACATTGTATCGATTTTTTTGATCTAAACTGGACTTGGAAAAAATTCATTCGTTTATAACATTAGTTAACACAAGAAAAGAAAACGTTTATGGACGATACGATGGAAATTCGTTTTAGAAAAAATGCCCTCGATTACCCAGTAAACACATTGACGTAAATTTGACGTCAGAGTGATTTTACGCTATGTCATAATTTACGTAAGATATAAATCATAAGTGAGTCAGGTGTGACTCATTATTTCACACTTTTTTACGTAAGATTATGATGTCAAACTAATGACGTATACATGACATAAATTTGATGTCTGTGTGACATGCCATGAAGTCAGTATGACATATGAGTGATGTCAAAATCATCAACCCGGAAAAAATCTTTTTGAAAAAAAAAAATAAAAAAAAAAAATTAAATACCGAATTTTTTATTTAATTATTACCGCGCGAACGCATTACAAATTCAGAAACACGAATTGATAGCAGTAATTGATGAAAAAATCCTGGGCGTCTGCTGGGTTCGAACACGGCTCCTCTTAGCTGGTAGTCCTGAACTTTGATCACTGGTCCACATCACGAGAGTTCAAATCTTGTGCTTAATTGATGTATTTAGAGTGAAATGCCGGTAAAGACAGAGTTCATAAGTTTTCGTGATGGATTTTTACAAAATTTAAAAAAAACTCCATGAACTTATAAATGATAATTATAAAAAATTATATAAAATTTTATTAAGTTTCTTTAAATTTTTTAATTTTCTGTTGTGATGTGAAATTTGAAAAATCTTATATAAAATTTTGCAAAACATTAAATAATTCCACAAAATTGTATGAAATTTAATCGATTGAAAAATTGCAATACTAAACTTTACAATCTAAATATCAAGAGAGTTCTACACGCGGACATTTAGTCAAGTTAAAGTTAAATTTGATTTGTGCCAATGAAATTCGTGAGTGTTACAACACCATTGCTGTTTATTTCCTGCGATTTTCTACCACAGAAGATTGGGCCTACAACCTTGCTGCCACGTTTGCTGCCTACAGATATAGAGGGTCATTTTCACCTACACTTACAAAGATAGAGCATGCAGTAAGGTACAGCGTAAGTGGGATTCCGTCTTCCCCAAATTAAATTTATACTTGGTCTCCTCCCGCGTAAATTAAAATATCAAAACTTATATACTAAATTAAATTCGAATAAATTCTATTGGGGAAATTTTCATAATGTAAATGGGTATTTGGTTAAATAAAAATAGTATTTTTTTTTTTTGATAATGCGAAACCAAATCTTTCACTGAATAAACCACCAGGCATTCCTTTTCCTTTAATATTTAATAAGCGCAAATTTTCCGGGAACAAGACATCCCCCCCCCCCTAGCTCATAAGATTAAATTAATTAAGTTAATATTAAGTAACCGTGGCCTGGATAAGAGCTAGCCCAGCCAGGCCCACCGGTTATGACAAGAAGAACGGTCTAAAAGCGTACGAAGTTACAGGAGAAGTACCGCAGGACTCAGTCCTAGGACCTTTGCTGTCGAACATCATGTATAATGGCCTTTTGAGAATAGCATTGCCAGCAGAAGTCAAGCTTGTAGCACATGCGGATGATGTAGCTGTAGTGATCGTCGGAAAGCACTTCAAAGAGATAAAACTAGCATTTGATATCACATTCAGATGAGTCAACTTGTGGATGGATACGGTGAATTTGCAACTAGCCAAGCATAAGACCGAAGCAGCGCTCATCACCAGTAGAAAGACAGCAGAAACCATCAAACTAAACGTCGGGGAGCAAGAAATCACATCATATCGCTGAAACTAGCCAACAAAACTAGCAGATCAGTCTGAGGGGTATTCCGAAGCTTCTTGACCTGACTATACCCAACGTGGTTACTTCTACAGTCATAACTTCTCAATGAATTGGAATGATATTATGGACGCACTCGAGAGTGATTTTCAGGTGAGCGGTTACATGCTAGCCCTCATTAATGACTATTTTAAAGACAGAACACTACTGGCTGCTACATTCCAGGGAACGCTGGAATTTTCGATCACTGCAGGAGTTCTGCAAGGCGCGGTACTGGGTCCTGACTTGTGGGATGCATGCTACGACGATCTACTGAGGCTGCCAATGCCCATCGGAGTACATCTTACAGGGTTTGCAGATGATATAGCTGTCACGGTCCTATCGGATAGCCCAGATGCTGCTCGACAACTCATATCCGAGGCCTTGAAAAGGATTTCTTGCTGGCTTAAGGACCATTATCTGGCAATACAGGAAACAGAAATGGTTGTTCTGACGCGCCAAAGATGGTTTGAACTGCCGTTCACGATCCAGGTAGATAATATTGGCATTACATCTGTCAAATCAACACGATATCTAGGTGTCCACCTCGATGAAAAGCTCACATTCTGGAAGCACATCATGGCAGCATGCGAGAAGACAAGCAGTGCAGTCACAGGGTTGTCGAGGATACTGCTCAATACAGCTGGCCCACGATCCTCCAAACGAAAGGTCTTACTGGGAGTCGTACACTCCATTCTGCTCTATGGTGCGGAAATATGGGCTGATAGATTGTCAATACAGAAAAACTGCCGCAAATTAGGAGCAGTTCAGCATAGAGGTGCACTAAGAGTAACATGTGCTTATCGCACAGTTTCTGAGGCAGCAGTACTGGCCATAGCTGAGGCGCCACCTATAGATCTACAGGCCAAGGAGCGTAAGAAGAGATACAACTTAATTGGCTCGGGCTCTCTTGATGAAGAGGCCTGAAAAACATTAAAGTGAACGACGCTTGAAGAGTGGGAGAATAGGTGGCTGCATGGAATAACGGGAAGATGGACGGCTCGCCAGATTCCAAATATTAAACCTTGGTATGAGAGGAAGCATGGTGAGACTAATTACTACCTCACGCAGTTTCGAAGATGCGGATCACACATTTTTCAATTGTAGCCGCTGGAGCGTGGAAAGAAATGCTGCATGGGAGCTAATAAAACGTGTACCTACACCGAATAACATTGTTAACCACATGCTCAAGAGCACAGAAAACTGGAATGCCGTGGCAACCTTTGTAGAGTGTCCTGAGAGCCAAAAAACGGGATGAAAGAGGCACGCAGTAGTGGGCGTGGGGCAGTTAACGTCAACTGACGCAACATGGACTGGGTTGAAGTAATGCGTAAGCGGTTCCGACCCAGTCCCCAAGTCCCATGACTTGGGTAGAAGAGAGGGGATTGTTTTTAGTGGGTGGAAATCCCACGTAACCGAGCTTCTAACTATCTTTCCATCGGTATCTTTGAAAGATTTTTTAACCCCGCTCATGTAAAAAAAAAAAAAAAAAAAAAAAAGTCATAATTTCGGGGCCAGATTAAAATGAAACTGATATTATCTATATTTTTTGGAAATTATAAAAGTCAGCGACAAAGTTTGATTTAAAAAAATTTTTTTTTTTACTAATTTAAAAGTTTCCATACTTTATCTCATCCAGACCCGGTATTTTTGGCCCGCGTCGACTCAGAGACTTGAAATTTTTTACACATCTCCAGGAATATCCTTGAAACCGAAAAAAAAATTCAAAAGTCCAGAGAAGGAGTTTTTTGGAATTTTTTTTTAAAAAAATGATGGTTTCACCGGACTTCATCTGATGTTTGACCACCTAGATCGTTATTTCCGGCGCTCGTCTAAATGATAATGATCGAAGAATCACCGGATTTTAAAATATTTTTCTTGGTTTAAAAGTAATTTAGTATACTGAGTGTCAGCGTAGCCGAAGGTTGTGAGTTTTACTTCGGTTTACGATTTTTTAGTTAATGAAAATTTTCTTTCTCTACCATGTTTCAAGTGATACATCAGTGAGTTGTTGTGTGTTGATTGTTTCTATTGAAGTGTTTTCATTCTTTAGTTGATTTAACACACTGCTTTAAAATTTCAATCATTTTCTCCAATCACCGTAGTGATTTTGTCATCGAAAAGAGATGTCACTTCGTATTCATATTTTTACTGCAATTTTTATTTATTCAATTTATGACATCATTTGTTGCAATTTTTAAAATTTTTACACCAATTCCTCTCCTTGATTTTTAACTTCCCACTAAGAGAATTGAAAATTTTCAAAAACAAAGGAAAGTTATTAGTTTCGGTCCGATTTTTGAAAATCGAATTTCTAAGATATCTTGACGTTTTGAGGTTCTAAGAAGCTATTCTGACGAACTTCAAGATTATCTCCGAGTGTATGTATGTATGTATGTATGTATGTATGTATGTATGTATGTATGTATGTATGTATGTATGTATGTATGTATGTATGTATGTATGTATGAATGTATGTATGTATGTATGTATGTATGTATGTATGTATGTATGTATGTATGTATGTATGTATGTATGTATGTACGTACGTATGTAAATATCTATAACTTTTAAACGGATGAACCGTTTTTGATCATCAAGGTGTCATTCGACGCGGCTTGTCAATATCTAAAAGGTGAAAAGAAAATTGTGCTTGATTGATAGGGCTTGTTCAGAGATATTCCAAAAGTAAACTTTTTTCAAAAATGTTTTCTTTTTTTTTAACTTGTAATATACTCGATGGATTTATTCCAAAATCAACTGAGCTCTGAAGTTTCATAAGCCGCGTCGAATGCCACCTCAACCATCAAAATCGGTTCATTTTTTCAAGAGAAACCGTTGTCGAAAGAATTAAAAAAAAAAAAATGTAACAGTGCGTTCGACTTGAAAATCGAGCGCCAAACTCTAGTTGACCTACGGCCATCTATTGTGATAATTATGGCTTAATTTACACTCGTCAGTCACCTGGGGCCATGTCAAAGGCCCCTTAGATCGCATTCTACTGAAACAATAGTGGGGTAGTTTGCCACCCTCAAACTCTTCCTTTAAAAGGGCTAGCAAACAGTCTCCTATCTCTCTCTTACGCTCTTAAGGCCCTTAGGCTCTTGGCTCTTAGACTTATGCCCTGGCTACCACCCAGAGTGGACCAGTAGGGTAGTGGACTGATGACGCCTAGCGAGGTTCCTACTCTACAACCAGAGGAGTACTCTACTTGAGCAGGTCTAACGATAAGTCTAGTCACATCTAGTCATTTAGTCCAGTAATCATTTTATTTGATTTAATTTATATCTTTGAGTTTGTTCGTTATTAATAGCCGCAGTAATTGTTTTATAAATTATTCATTAGAATAACGTTTTAATTGACCACATTTTGAGTCAAATTTATACACGCGGTCATTTAGTAAAGTTAAAGTTAAATTTGAATTGTGCCGATAAAATTCGTGAGTGTTACCACACCATTGCTGTTCATTTCCTGCGATTTCCTATCATTGAAGATTTGGGCCTACACCGTTGCTGCCACGTTTGCTGCTTACGCTTATTGAGGGTCATCTACAACTACAGCAATGGATCATGCAGTAAGGTACAGTGTAAGTCGGATTCCGTCTTCCCCAAATTAAATTTATACTTGGTCTCCTCCCACGTAAATTAAAATATCAAAACTTATACACTAAATTTTATTCAAATTAATTCTATTGGGAAATTGTAATATTGTGAATGGGTATTAGGCTAAATAAAATAATATTTTCTTTTTTATAATGCAAAACCAAATCTTTTACTAAATAAACCACCAGGCATTCCTTTTCCATCAATAATTAACAAGCGCTAATTTCAGGGAATGAGGCGAACCCCCCAGCTCATCAGATTAAATTAATTAAGTTAACATTAAGTAACCGTGGCCTGGACAAGAGCTAGCCAATCCAAGCTACACCGGTTATAAAAATTTTTCAGTATTTTCGAAATTTCTCAAAAATGACTAGATAAATCAATTTCAAAAACTGATCAGCTCTAGAACTCGATAGAACGCGTCAATTGTCACCTTAACCGTCGCAATCGGTTTTTTCGTTTGAGAGATATCGTTTGAGAAAAAATAGTGAAAAACGTTTTTTTTTTTTTTAACAAAGGCATATAAAAGTATTTTCGAGCTCAAGGAGCTCGAAAACAGCGGAAAGTTTTGGGGCTGGCCCGAAGGGTCAACTGATAGACCGATTTTTTTATTTTATTTTTATCTTCCCACTAAGAAAATCGACGATTTTCGAAAATTTCGGGAAGTTATTGTTTTCACCCCGATTTTCGAAAATCGAGTTGTCATCAGATGTCGACGTTTTGAGGTCCTAGGAAGCTATTCTGACTATTTTCGGAATGATGTCCGAGTGTGTGTATGTGTGCGTGCGTGTGTGTGTGTGTGTGTGTGTGTGTGTGTGTGTGTGTGTGTGTGTGTGTGTGTGTGTGTGTGTGTGTGTGTGTATGTATGTAAACTCTTTGTAACTTTTGAACTAATGAACTGATTTGGATGTTTACGGCGGCGATTGAAAGAGCATGTTGGCCATCAACTTTCCCAAAAATTTTAGATCATTTGATCAAATAGACTCGAAAATATCTGAGAATTACGAAAAAAAAAAAATTTTTTTTTTTAGTTTTTTATTGATTTCTCAGAAACGACTCATACGATCGACTTCAAAATCTAATCAGCTCTAGTACTCAAAAAACGCGTCGATTGCCAACTCAAACATCAAAATCGGATGATTCGTTCGAGAGTTATCGCGGGAGAAAGAAATGGTGAAAACGGTCTTTTCTCAATATTTTCGAAACGACTGACGCGATCGATTTCAAATTTTAATCAGCTCTAGAATTCAATAAAACGCGCCGATTGCCACCTCAAACGTCAAAATCGATCAATTAGTTCGAAAGATATCGGCGTTGAAAAGTTAAAAAAATAACATTTTATGTTATTTTTCCCGGATAAATCATAATATAACCTACTAAAATGTGTCTGAAGTCATACCAACTCATCCTTTATATGGTTACTTTCGATACATTATGTCATCGAACTTGGTTTTCAGTTTAAATCATATTACCAACAATAAAATCGATAAAACGTAGTTTTTAATATTTTTCTCGGATATTTCATGTTTTATTGTTTCTCACATGAGTCAAAACTCTTTTAAATCTTCATTGGAATCCCTGGCATTAATTTCTGCCTGAATACACTTATTTTATTGAACATCATCAGGGATTAAATTTTAAAAACCGCTTCATTAACAATTCCTGATTCTTATATGAATTTTCAAACTTTAGCATAACAGGCAACTTGTTAGAGCTTGAGAAGATCGTAAAAAAACATTCGCATACGAAAGCATTTTCGAGCTCGAAGAGCTCGAAAATATATCTACACCAATGTTTTCGAGCTTTTTGAGGTTGAAAACAGCGGGAAGTTTCGGGGCTGGCCCGCAGGGCCAACCGACGCCCAGATTTTCAACTTCCCGCTTAGAAAATCGATGATTTTCAAAAATTTCGGGAAGTTATTGTTTTCACCCCGATTTTCGAAAATCGAGTTTTCATCAAATGTCGACGTTTTGAGGTCCTAGGAAGCTATTCTGACTATTTTCAGAATAATGGCTGTATGTATGTGTGTTTGTGTGTGTGTGTGTGTGTGTGTGTGTGTGTGTGTGTGTGTGTGTGTGTGTGTGTGTGTGTGTGTGTGTGTGTGTGTATGTATGGGTGTGAATGGTCTATAACTTTTTAACTAATGAATCGATTTGGATGTTTAAGGCGGCGATTGAAAGAGCTTGTTGGCCGTCAACTTTTTTAAAAATTTCAGATCGTTTGACCAAGTAGACTCGAAAATATTGGCGAATTACGAAAAAAAAAAAAATTTTATTTTTTAGTTTTTTATTGATTTCTTAGAAACGAATTGAACGATCAACTTCAAAATCTAATCAGCTCTAGAACTCAATAAAGCGCGTCGAATGCCGCCTTAAACATCTTAATCGGTTAATTTGTTCGGGAGATATCGTTGGAGAAAGAAATGGTAAGAAACGGTTTTTTTTAAATATCTTCAAGACGGCTGAATCGATCGCTTTCAAATTTCAATCAGCTCTAGAATTCAATGAAACGCGACTATTGCCACCTCAAACGTCAAAATTAGTAAATTAGTTCAGAAGATATCAGTGTTGAGAAGTTAAAAAAATAACATCCTATTTTATTTTTTCCAGATAAATCAAAATGTACTGTATTAAAATATGTCTAAAATCTTACAAACTTTTTCCTTTTATGGTCTCTTCTGATTATCGTATAATGCCGTCAAACTTGTTCTTTAGTTTAAACCATATTATCTACGAAAAAATTGAAAAAACACAGTTTTTAATGAATTTCTCCGATATTTTATACATTATTGCTCTGACCTAAGCCAAAACTCATTTGAATCTTGATTTTGATCACTGACATTGATTTCTGCATCAGCACATTCATTTTATTTAACATAATCGGGAATTAAAATTTAAAAACCGCTTGTCCATTAATGATTTTCGATTTTTAAACTTTTAAGCTTTAGCATAAAGCATAACTTGTTAGAGTTTGAAAAACACATAAAAAACAATCACATGCAATTAGATTTTCGAGCTCGAAAATATAGTCTCATTAATATTTTCGATTTCCTTGAGCTCGAAAACAGCGGGAAGTTTTGGGGCTGGCCCGCAGGGTCAACCGACAGACCGATTTTTTTTCTTCAGTTACCATGAAAATATTGTTAAAGATGATAAAAGAAACATTCTGGTAAAGTTTGAGCTTTTAATATTAATATTAAAAGCAGCCACTTTGTGATTTATGACTTTCCATTTAAATAACATGAGAAAAAAAAAATTTCAAGTTTTGAATTTTGTACCTCGGCAATAGTTAATTGTACAGATAAGCTCAAAATATATATTTGTAGGGAATTGAATGCTCTGCAAAAATAATCTCATCATTTTGTTACGTGCCAGCCTGCTCGGCAGATGTCTCTGATTATTTTTAAACACTTATTATTGAGAGACCGATCTGAGACTTAACTAATTAATTTAGATGTGTATTGATAAGTGGCATAATTAATTAGTCACCTTATATTATAGAACATAATATAATATAATAATATAATTTAATGTAATAAGATAATTTAATATAATAATATAATATAATATAATAATATAAAGTAATAGAATATAAAATAGTATAATATTACTTAGAATATTTAAAACATATTGATAACGTTATTTTTCTCTTAATAGTTGTTATGCCCAAATAAACGCTGACGCCTCGAGTAAATCCTCGAGACGTGCAGCTGCACAAACATCTATTTTGTTCTAAGATAACTTTTGTTCATAGATAAGTGACTCATTTGTTAATAACAAAAACGGAGAAAGCGTGAGAACAGAGAATGGATCATTCGAGAATATTGCTTATCTCGATACACCCCTCTATATCGAACGATGCGCGAGCCTGATGCCTAAGCACCTCGTATTGATAAGAGATTTACTCTAGTTTTTCTCGATCACGAGAAACCAGTCTGAAATATAGAATGATAGAGAGCAATCAGGCTCAATACTAAACACTCAACTTCTTTCTCACCCTTTTGAAATTATTGTTAGACGAACTTCAACAAATTTATAAATTAATTCAATTGTATATTTTCACGTTATTCAAATTATGCTTTTACAATTGAATAAATCGGATTGAGATATAAAATTATAACCAATTTATTTCAACCACCGAATAGTGGCTGTTCAACCCATACTTAATTATTTATTTATAATTATATATAAGTTTTCATTACGTCCAATTTAAATCGACCACTCAACTACGCCAGCGCCAAAACATCAACCAGGACGTAACAATTTATATATAATTAAAATTGGTGGCAGCGACGGATTCAAACAGCCCCCGAATAGACTGGTAAAATCTCAAAAATCCGAAAATTTTTTTTTACAAGAAAATTGACATCAAGTTATCTAAGTGAAATTATATCAACGTAAAAGAAGAAAAAAAAGTAAAATTGTGAAACAAAAGTAAAAAGTTAAATGAGAATTGAAGTGAGTGAAATAATTAATAATAAAAATCTAAATAGTTGAAATTAAAAATTCAAAAATTATTAAAATAAAATATTAAATTTTTTTTACGCCGAACATTTAAATTGAAAATCGAAAATTTTTTTTCTGCTCTCAAACAAAATAATTAATAAAAAAAAAAAAAATTATACAAATTTATCAAATCAGATATATCAAGAAAAAAAAATAAAATTTTTCGAATTAAAAATAAAATTCATAATAAAATTGAAGTGAGTGAAGTTAATAAAGAATTAAAATTTAAAATAAAATAAAACTATCAATATTCACGACGCCCGACGGACGCAGTTCAGCATCAACTACAGCTGAGCTATCTACAGTCATCGCACATTCCTGCTCAACGTGTTTCTACCAACCTTCCGACGGCGACGAAGATCTCCATATCGACTACAATTACCAATTCATCTGAAATTCAAACCCGTAAACAACTAAGTAGTAAGTCAATTATATTGTTAAAAAATTTTTTTTCTGTCTTTCAAAATATTTATATAACTAAAAATGAGTCTCAAAGAAATGGAAGTTTCCCTTACGGAAACCCAAAATAAAGTTACAGCGTTAAAAAATCAAATTCAACAATTACTAGCAGAAAAACTTGAAATGAAAAATAAATTTGAAGAAAATTATCAGGCAACTATTGCTCAACAATGAAAAATACATTTCGAAAGAAATCCACCCGTAGGTGTTTCACACCAATTACCTCCCAATCTTAATTTAACGAATAATTTAACTACAAATAACAAATTCGATTACAAAGAATTTTTCAAAACTATACCAGATTTTGATGGTATAAGTGATCCAGTAGAATCACTCATACAGGCATGTAAAGATGCGAAAGAATATCTAAGAGAAATAAACGAGGACGCGCTCGTTAGAATATCAAAATCAAAATGTAAAGGCGAACCTTTAATTAGAGTAAGCGGGTCAAACGTAAAAACAATTGACGAATTTATTGCATTTTTAAATTTAAATTTTAGATTAAGCAAACAAGTTTCAGTTTGGTTAAAAGAATTTAATGACTTGGAGCAAAAATCGAGCGAACGCGTAATGGACTTTTACCATAAAGTCAATAAACATTTACAGGACACTTGCTCAGAAATCGCGGATACAGGCGGTAATAGTAAAGATGAAAAAATAGTTTTAGCTAAGGAAACCGCGGTACAAGTATTTATTTCGGGCTTAGAACCAAGACTTGCTTTGTTTTTACATAATGACGAATTCGCGGATATTGCTACAGCCGCTACTGCAGCAATTAAAGCGGAACAAAAATTACAGTAAATGAAAAATATAAATAAACTTTTCAAGCCATTCGATAATAATTCAATCAAAAATTGTTTCGCAATCCAAGATCCAAACCCACACAACACAATTAACCGAAATAATCACCAAATTCGAAATTTAAATCCTTATCAGCAATTTAATAAAAATTATAACAGATACAGTCGTGAAAAATCGGAACAGGTTAATAATCAAAATCGAAACAACCCAAATAAGTTTTGCAATTTTTGCAAAAGAAACAATCATAATATCGAGGAATGTAGAATTTTAATTCAAAGAAAGAGTAGTGAATCTAATCAAATTTTAAATAAAAATATTCTTCAATGTGATTATTGTAAAATGAACGGTCATTCAGTAAATAATTGTCGTAAAAAAATTTATAATGAAGGAAAACGCGACGGTTTAAATGCAAAACCGAGTACGGGTACGGGAAACGACCAAGCGTTCCCTCGAGTCGGCGCTCCGATAGGAAACGTAGCAATTCAGCGCCAAAATTGAAACAAAAACTAAGAATACCGACAGAAACTTATTCCGTGGGTGCCATGTCAATTGATTATAAACCTACGTCAATTATGTTCAGATCCAAAGATATAATATCTAGCTATGGGAAAATTTTAGTAGACACCGGATGTAATTTAAATTTAATAAAATACGGAGAAGTAAAATATAAAAAATTAATCGACGAATCATATTGTTACAAATTAAACGGTGTGTCCGAAGCTATCACTTTGGGTAGAATAAAAATACAAATTTTTAATAAAGATACTTATTTTCATATAATACCGGACGAATTTCCTCTAGATTATACGGGCATACTTGGCACGGAATTTTTACGAGAACACGGCGGAATAATAAATTTAGTAGACAATACGGTAACTTGCTGGTTACTATCGGCGATTTATCAAGGATTTCGCAAAGATCTCTAAGTGCTTATCTGATCTTACAAGCAAAAACGCAAGATTTTCATGGGCGTCTGAACATCAGGTTGCTTTTGAAACCTTGCGCGATAAACTATGTACAGCTCCGATATCGCAGTATCCAGATTTTTTGAAACCTTTTATTTTAACGACCGATGCTTCGGGCTATGCAGTTGGAGCAATTCTCTCACAAGGCAAAATCGGCGAGGACACAATTGTTGCAGCAGCTTCTCGTGTGCTCAACAAACACGAAAAAAATTATTCAACCACCGAAAAAGAGATAATCGCAGCCTTATTTGGTATGAAAACATTTAGACCGTATCTCTATGGCAGAGAGTTTACTCTTGTCACCGATCACAGACCGCTGGTGTGGGTAAATAATATGAATGACCCAACATCGCGTGTAATGAGATCGAGAGAACGGCTTAAAGAGTTCGAATATACCGTGTTATATACGGCAGGAAAAATAAACACAAACGCGGATGCTTTATCGCGTAACCCAACAATTGAAAATCGTGAAGTTTATCCAATTAAGATTAAATGGCGACCTGGAAAACCCGGAATCGCTAGGTTGAGGACTTCAGATCCTTCAGACGATGGTAAAGTCTTTAAAAAGAAACCTAAATACAAAACTAATTCGGAGTCAATTAGCTCGAATAATGATAAAAATAAATTACCTACAAATTTTAGCAGAAATAATAATTCAAGTTTAGAGGAAATAACTCCAAGTAATAAATTAATTCGCGATAAAAATAAAATTGCGACTAACTCAGTCGACGGAGTTAGAAAAATAAAACGAAAATTCAAAACCTTGAGCAAAATACTCAAGCGGTCGGTCTAGATGATTCGGTCGAAAAACGTCAAATTCTTGAGCCAAAAACTCAAGCGGTTGGGCCAGTCAGTAACAATACTACGGACCCAGTCGTCAAATCTACTAGCGACGGCAATAGGATTAGCTACCCTAACGACCGGCGATTAGTTAAAAATAATAAAAACGGATATATCGGTAAAAATAAAAATTTAAAAAAGAAAAAATCTGAGTTCAGACGATATAATCCATACAAAAAATTTTCGAGTACTGAATCATTAAGCGAAGATGATTTAAGTAAAAATAAAAATAATAAAATATTTACAAACCTGGAAACAAATAATCCTCAAAAACTAAATTCAAATTCGATAAATAAAAATTTCAATTCTAAAAGACAAAATGAAAATAATAAAAATAAATTAAATTCTAACATCAATTCAAATCGCATACGTAAATCTAACGAAAATGCAAAATTGAATAGAAATTCTAAATGCAAAGTCGTATCAAATCCAGAACCAGATAAATCAATTACTCTTCCTGATTATTCTGACGGATCGTCGTCATCAGGAGACATGTATGATGTTGTAACTCTGAGAAAAAAACTCATTAAAAACAACCCGTATTTAAGTGACGAATCTGATATGCCAGATTTCAATTTGTCTTATATTTCTAATAATTCTGTAAACTCTCCAAAACATAAAAATTCACGTAATTTAACACCATCACCTCAGTCTCCAAATCCACAGACACCTGAAAGTAGTAAAACCACGAATACTCCATTGTCATTACCACACAACGTACGAACACAAACTACGTCTACACATCCAAATCCAAAAATACAGGCAGATAAGAAAAATGCAAAAATTAATAAAAATGAACTCAATCCTTCTCAAATCAAAAGGACAACTAAAATGGCAGAGTTTACACCCTCTCCTACAATACGTTCACGTAGAAAAATAAATAAACAAAGTAAGAAAATTGAAAAAATAATTATTCCAAAAACTTCTGACGACGATCCAAACACTGACGAGACAGAAATGACTTATTCAAAAATATATTCAGAAAATTCAAATGACATTAGTACTGAATCACCTATCGAAACAATCCCTATCACTCCAAGAACTCCTATCAAACCCAAATCCGTAAATAAAAAAGACATGGGAGGTGCAATCCCTTGGTCTTCTGACGAAGGAGGCGATTATCCAAAAATTATGGACGTCTCTGCGGTAATTCATAACGAACCAAAAAATAACATAAACATGTCAACTAACGACATAGGAGAAAATTCTTTTGTAATTGAACCCATGACAGTAGAATCACCTGACGAAACAACAACCATAAAATCTAACACAATAACACAAAAAAAAATCGGTCTGTCGGTCGACCCTGCGGGCCAGCCCCAAAACTTCCCGCCCATTTCAAGCTCCTTGAGCTCGAAAATATTGTCAGAAATACAGTTTCGAGCTCAAAGAGCTCGAAAATACTTTTGCATGCCGTTGTTTTTGAAAAAAATGTTTTTTACAATTTCTTTCTCCCACAAGATTTCATTGACAAAATGATTTGATTTTCATGTTTGAAGCAGCAATCGACCCGTTTTGATAAAGTTTAAAACTGATCAGATTTTGAAATTGTTTGGTTTAGTTATTTTAAAGATATTTGCAAAAAACCGTTTTTCACCGTTTCTTTTTCCACGATACTTAGAAAAATAACCCGATTTTGATGGTTGAGCTAGCAATCGACGCCTTTTACTAAATTCTGAAGCTGATCAGATTTTAGAATCGTTTCCTTCAGGTGTTTCAAAGATATTCGGAAAAAACTGTTTTTTATCGTTTCTTTCTTCCACGTTAACTCTAAGACAAATGATCCAATTTTGATGGTTGAGGTGGCAATCGACGCGTTTTAATAAACTCTAAAGCTGATCAAATTTCGAAATTGTTTAGTTCAGTTGTTTCAAATATATTCGCAAAAAACCATTTTTCACCATTTCTATTTCCCACGATAACTCTAGAACGAATTATCCGATTGAGATGGCTAAGGACGAAATCAACGCGTCTTATTAAGCCCAAGAGCTGATTAGATTTTGAAGTCAATCGTTAGACTCGTTTTTGAGAAATCAATAAAAAACTAAAAAAAAAAAAATTTTTTTTTCGTAATTCGTCAATATTTTCGAGTCTACGTAATGATCTAAAATTTTCAGAAAAGTGGATGGCCATCAAGCTCTTTCGATTGCCGCCTCAACCATCCAAATCGATTCATTAGTTAAAAAGTTATAGCCCGGTCACACACGCACACACACACACACATGCACACACATACACACACATACATACATACAGACACTCGGACATCATTCTAAAAACAGTCAGAATAGCTTCCTAAGACCTCAAAACGTTGACATCTGATGAAATTTCGATTTTCGCAAATCGGGGTGAAAACAATAACTTCCCGAAATTTTTGAAAATCATCGATTTTCTTAGCGGGAAGTTAAAAATAGCCAATAAAAATACAGAAAAGACAAAAACAAATACTACAAAAATAAACCCAAATTTAACAGACGCAGACAAGAACAGACCTCACTGTACTGATGCAGAACAAACACATACTAATAAAATTACACCGGAACTACGTAGATCGACTAGAAAACGTAAAATCAAAATATGTTCATGCTGTACAGACTACGACGAACATACACATACACAAAAACAGATCCCAAATAAAATACAACACCTTGCGAAAAATTTTAAAAATAAAACGAAAAAGCCAAATAATAAAAATTCACAACCCAAATTACCAGACATAATGGTTACTCTAAAAGCAATTAAACGTCAACAAAGTTTAAATAATAAACGAACTAATGATAGATTGTCAACAATAAACGAAAATACAAGCCCAGAAAATTTACAACAAACTAGATCACGTAGAGAATCACAAAACCCTACACTAAATTCACCTGTTGATCAAAATTCAAAATCGCCTGAACGAATAAATTCATTCAACGACCTGAACTTCGATCAACAGATAAACTCAGCTGACGACGAAAATTTCGAACAGATAGAACTGTAACGGGGTAAAATTTATAAATTCAAATATATTGAATTTAAATTTTATTTGAACTTCCCGCGGTTGGTTAAGTACCAAAAGTCGATTATCCCCGAAAACCTAGATTATCGACTGGTCCCCGGAAACACCAATTTTGGAGGCTCATCCTCCCTCCTTAATTATAAACTGATAAGAGTGGGAAAATTTACGGAAACAGCCGAGGGGGTTCGTAGATTAGATATTAGTGAGTGCTCGTGGTGATCCGAGAACACAGTCGGACGGACCGGCATCTTGAACGGACACAACATCGCAGACGGCTAAAATAACAGGTAATTATAAAAAGCTTGGGAGAGGTTATGAGTGGAACCTTCCAGAAGCTATAATTGTTATTCAATTAAATTAAATAATTATTGTATCCGGCAGAGAGCCGATACAAAAATAAATAAAGAACTAATTTGTATTGAATCTTTAACAGAGCGAAGATAATAAAATATTGGAAGGAAAATTGGAGAGGAGATCGGAAGAACGAGAGACAAGGAAAATCTCAGGGAATCGGCAGAAAGGAAAAGGAGACAGAAGGAAATAAGGACATCTAAAGTAAAAAGGAGGTAAATAGGTTGTCGGCGATCAGCCACAATTTATTAATAATTGAATATATTAAATTATAGTCGCCATTTCCGGGGTTTTGTTCCTTGTTATAATTCTCGGCAGAATCGCCAGAATTAATTATATATATATATGCGGTCCGTCGGGGAAGGTTCTCGGCAGTTACGCCAGAATCTAGTTATCAGTACCAATAAAATGAATAAAAATTTCTCGGCAGATAGCCAGAAATTACAATAGTTAATTAGTCGTTGTTATATAAAATAAATAAATCAGTATTAATTAGTAAATTAAAATTTATAAGACTGAAACAAAGTTAGGTGAAAATCGAGATAAGTATTGAAAATTTGAATAGTTAATTTTGAGTGATAAATGGATGTCAGTAAAAATAAAATCTATTTAGAATCTTAAAGCACAAGAAGGACGACGCGAATTAGAGAGAGACAGCAATAGACGCGCGAAGTAGAGAGAGATAGCGTCGGTAGCTGGTGTCCGTATACTCAAGCACTAGAAATATTTCATACTGGGAAATTGATAAAACCAAGTCTAGTTTTGGGTCTAAACAGTTTTGAAAAGAAATGGAAAGAAAAATTTTTGTGAGTAATCAAATTATAAATTTAGAAAACAAAATTAATTAATTATTAATTCAAAATTGTGTGTGTGTGAGTAAGTCCAGTGGACACTGAATTAAATTGTGTGTGTGTGAGTAAGTCCAGTGGACACTGAATTAAATCGTGTGTGTGTAAAGAAATAAATAATTCCAGGGGAATTTTAATTTTAATTATATCAGTCCAGGGGACAAAATTATTTTAAAATTAATTAATGATCCAGGGGATCTGGCAAGTTGCCTATTGTTGTTAATAAAGTCCAGGGGACTAAATTTAATTAATGATCCAGGGGATCAGGCCGGTGGCCAGTGATAATTCCAGGGGAATTTTTAATTAAGAATTTAATTAGAATAGTCCAGGGGACTTAGATGGTAAAAGTAAGGATTAAGAAATTAATTATAAGTACGATACAGCCCAGGGGGCAGAAATTTTATTAAAAATAAAAATAATAAGAATATTAAAGAATAAATAAAATTGATAATTATTTTGAATAAAAGATTGTGTTATAAATTTAATTCCTCATCCTTCCTCACTCTTGTAAAATTTCAACGACCCAGAATTTTATAACATCTCCGGTTCTGGAAGACCGAGGTTTAGCTTCCAGTGGCGCCCTAATTAAAATCTATTAATTAAGGGGCCAAATTTAGCAAGGTTGAAAAAATACCCTGTTACAGAACAAATAAATTCATTTAATGACCAAAATTTTGACCAAATTGAACAGATAAACTCGTCTGACAATGAAATAGACATACGACAAAATTCGACACAATTAAATTCAGACAGAAATCAAAACAAATCAAACGACAATGCGATCATAATAGCAAACGATAATTTATCTAACGAGGAAATAGACTCTGATGGTAATATATCTATAATTTCAAACACTTCAAACGACTACAGTAACGAGAACGTACACGAAACAAAAGATAACTTAGAAATGCAGAAAAATTGTTATTTATGTTTTATTAACGCCGATGGTACTGTACCAAGCGAAATCGGAAAACAGTTTTTAGTGTCAGGATATTTAAAATTAAGCCCTTTAACTAATTATAAAACAGGTCAAGTAATTAAAATGGGAACATCTAAAAAGAAAGTACTTGCGTTAGTAACTCAAAGTGATAGTCGAGATACACCAACTGAAAAAGATTATTGTAAAACTTTTAAAAATTTTAAGTTACATATGGAAAAATCAAAAATAAAATCAGTTAGTATTTCTCAAGGTAGAAGCAATTCATCAAAAACAATTTGGACAAAAATTAAAAATATTATTGCTAAAATTTTTAAAGGTAGTGATTTAAGAATAATTATTTGTAAAGATGAAATAATAATACCTCCAGTAGAGGAAAGAGAAAGAATAATAGCCGAAAATCACGAAACTTCAATAGCAGGTCATAAAGGAGTAATTAAAACTTATAATAGAATTAGACAAAAATATTTTTGGGATAATATCAAAAAGCATGTTGAAGATTTCGTTAGGAAATGTATTAGTTGCCAGAAAAAGAAATTAGTTAGGATAAAAACAAAACAGCCGATGGTCATTACAGACACATCTGCAGAAGTATGGGATAAATTAGCATTAGATATAGTAGTACCGAATAAAACTTCAGCTAACGGATATCCATATATTTTAACGATGCAAGATGATCTTTCAAAATATTGTTTTGCAATACCTTTAGTGTCCATGACGGCCAAAGATATCGCGATAGCATTAGTCGAGAATTTTATATTAAAACGGGGTTGCCCGAAAATAATTTTAACAGACCAAGGTCAAGCTTTTATAGGTAAAGTAGGGGGTTGTGTAGCCAAAATTTTCAAAATGAAACAAATCAAGACCACAGCTTTTCATCCTCAATCAAATGGTTCTCTCGAGAGAAGCCATCAAGTTTTAACTGACTATATTAAACATTTTACAAGTCACGATGATTGGGATAAATGGTTGCCTCATGCCACTTTTGCTTACAACACGAGTGTACATGAAGGTACGAAATTCACGCCGTATAGATTAGTTTTTGGTAAAGAAGCACGATTACCATCGGAATTTTCCTATCTAGATGAGATTCCTACATACGCAGATTTTGTTACGGAACTCGCAACTAGATTATTAGAATCACGAAAAGAAGCAAGACAAAATTTAGAAAATTCAAAGCAAAGATCTAAAGTACGGTATGATAAAAAAATTAATCCAGTAAATTTCAAAATAGGTCAAAATATATTCTTAGTAAAGAATCAGAGAGATGATAAATTTGATGATAATTATTTAGGTCCGTATAAAGTTACAGAAATATTTCCTGATAAAAATGACATGGAAATCGATTATAAACCGGAAAAAAAAAAATAATTCATTGCGACAGAGCAAAAATAGCGCATTAGAATCGGAATTTTTTTTCTATCACCTCTCTTTACCTACCTTACTTCTAACCTTCATTCTAAATTTACAAGAATATCCAAGCAAACACCATAAAAATTAACGAAAAGGAGCCGAGACAACTTTGTTTTCAAATTGTTTAAATTACTGATATAAATTCCAGGAAAAAAAAAATTTTTTAATTAATAAATAAATAACAATATAAATACACACAAATGAATTATAAGAAAAAAAATACTATTAATTGGAATTGAGTAATAATGCTAAGAAATTTTGAAAAATAATCCTTCTAACTATAAAGTTTCCATGAAAAATTAAGTAGAAAAAAAAGAAGACAGAAAAATAATTTTTTTCAACAATATAAAGACTCAAATAGAAACATAACACATATACTTAAGAAAAATGTAGAATAAGTTTTTTTTCTTTTCTTCTAGCAAATATGAACTTATGACTTTGACTAATAGTAAACGCTAATCCAATTTTTTTAGATTTATCTTCAAAAACTTCAGTAGAAATTTAAAAATAGTGAAATTTTGTTTTTTTTTTATATACCATTTAGAATAATATTATATAATATAAAAAAAAAAAAAAAAAAAAAAAAACAATTTGTTTTTCTTTCATAATAAGACAGTAAAAATGTATAAAAACGAAATATGATAGTTATAATTTAAATCAAATATTAAACAAAAAAAAAGTAAATGAAATAAAGACAGGAACAAAAACTAACGAAAAAAAAAATATAATTGTAAATATGTAATGAATAGAAAAAAAAAGATAATTAAAAATTTATAAAAAAATTTTACATACAAATGGATATAAATTAATATATAAAAAAAAAAAAAAATTATAAAAGGGAATAAAATTTTTTTCTATCAAGACATCCGAAACTCGAAAATCACTAATTTTAGCTAAGGAAGATCTTGTCGATTCTTTCATATCTTATGATTTACTAAATACAAATAATAGAAATGCAATAAAAAATCGAGTAACTTCAATAATTCAAATGATACGAAACTTATCTCTAAAGTAACACATGATCTTTTCGAATCTCCAGCCAGAATCGAAACTATAAATTAATTTGCTAATATTAACACATTAGCATTTGAAAACTAAATAGCTGCATAATGTTTTCTGTTTAGAATGAGCATTTAGATGATAGGCTACAGATCAGTATACAGATTTCAAAGCGTTAAAATAGATAAAATAAAAACAATGGTCTAGAATAAAAAAATTACATTTTCAAGAAGAGCTAAGGCCCTAAACAAGCGGGTCGCTTGTCTACCGGGTGGGGAGGTGTTACGTCCCAGCCTGCTCAGCAGATGCCTCTGATTATTTTTAAACACTTATTATTGAGAGACCGATCTGAGACTTAACTAATTAATTAAGATGTATATTAGGGTGGGTCAAAAAAATCGAATAATTTATTTTTGACTTTATACTCTGAAAAATAGGTTCGTAGACACCTAAAAAGAATTCTCTCCCAGTATGAGCTCTTAATTATAACGGGAAGGTCCTCCGCTTTGCGGGTTTCTATTTTTTTCGAATAATCAGATAAAAAAATTTATATCTCGCTTCCAACTCCTTGGAAAAATATTCCGTGACATAGACTTTGTAAGAAATTGAATGCTCTACAAAAAAAGTCTCTTATGATTTTTTCAAAAACCCAACCGATTAAAAGATATTCATAGTTGAAGTTTGGCTATTTTAAGGAAAATATTCGTTTTTATTATGAATTTTATAAGTTGATGAAAAAAAATTATTTTGAATTGCGGAACTCATGATTTTGTAGGAAATTTACTGCTCTACAAAAATGGTCTCTTATGATTTTTCGATTAAGTGAAGCCGTTACGGGATATCCATCGTCAAACATTAACGAATATCAATATTTCCAGTTTTTGATCAATAATTCGATAAATTTAAATTTAAATTATTAGTTTCAGGAAAATTTACATAAATTTGAGTTTCGATGGATAAAGAAATGTTATAAACAATTTTTTTAATATTGTTTTCAGTCTTGAGCTTGTTCGATTGCATTAAAACAAGAAATTAGAGCATTTTTTTCGACATATAGCCAATGATTACGATAAGAAACGAAGAACAATTCCAGTATTTATTGCAAGTTGTCAAAGAACATCAAAAAACATACCCAAATTGTAATAAAGGAAATTATTTATAGTAATAGCGTACTGTTATGTTAAAAATATTGACAATTATATTGCAATTGATAATTCAATAAAAAAATTTATCTGTAAAAAAGTTAAATACTGGTTGTTTTTTACTCGATTCAATACTTTTCATATTAAATTTGACAAAGGAATGTGTCATTCACTTTAAATTAAACTAATCATTGGCTATATGTCGAAAAAAATGCTCTAATTTCTTGTTTTAATGCAATCAAACAAGCTCAAGACTGAAAACAAGATTAAAAAAATTGTTTATAACTTTTTTTTATCCATCGAAACTCAAATTTATGTAAATTTTCCTGAAACTAATAATTTAAATTTAAATTTATCGAATTATTGATCAAAAACTGGAAATATTGATATTCGTTAATGTTTGACGATGGATATCTCGTAACGGCTTCACTTAATCGAAAAATTATAAGAGACCATTTTTGTAGAGCAGTAAATTTCCTACAAAACCATGAGTTCCGCAATTCGAAATAATTTTTTTTCATCAACTTATAAAATTCATAATAAAAACGAATATTTTCCTTAAAATAGCCAAACTTCAACTATGAATGTCTTTTGATCGGTTGAGTTTTTGAAAAAATCATAAGAGACCTTTTTTGTAGAGCATTCAATTTCTTACAAAGTCTATGTCACGGAATATTTTTCCAAGCAGTTGGAAGCGAGATATAAATTTTTTTATCTGATTATTCGAAAAAAATAGAAACCCGTAAAGCGGAGGACCTTCCCGTTATAATTAAGAGCTCATACTTGGAGAGAATTCTTTTTAGGTGTCTACGAACCTGTTTTTCAGAGTATAAAGTCAAAAATAAATTATTCGATTTTTTTGACCCACCCTAATGTATATTGATAAGTGGCATAATTAATAAGTCACCTTATATTATAGAACATAATGTAATATAATATAATTTAATATAATAATATAATATAATATAATAATATAAAGTAATAGAATATAAAATAGTATAATATTATTTAGAATATTTAAAACATATTGATAAAGTTATTTTTCTCTTAATATTTGTTATGCACAAATAAACGCTGACGCCTCGAGTAAATCCTCGAGACGTGCAGCTGCACAAACATCTATTTTATTCTAAGATAACTTTTGTTCATAGATAAGTGACTCATTTGTTAATAACAAAAATGGAGAAAGCGTGAGAACAGAGAATGGATCATTCGAGAATATTGCTTATCTCGATCCACCCCTCTATATGGAACGATGCGCGGGCCTGATGCCCAAGCGCCTCGTATTGATAAGAGATTTACTCTAGTTTTTCTCGATCAAGAGAAACCAGTCTGAAATATAGAATCATAGAGAGCAGTCAGGCTCAATATTAAACACTCAATTTCTTTCTCACCCTTTTGAAGTTATTGTTAAGGGGGGAAATACGTGTAGAGGCTTGAAAAAATTCAAAATTTTTTTTTTTCAAAAATCGCTTGTAAAACTATTGAAAAATATACAGTTAAAATTTCAGGTCAAAATTATTATTCGTTCAAAAGTTACAAGCGGTTTAGTAAGTGTGCTCGGTACAGCGCCCGAGAACAATTACCTAAACGGAGCGGTCGGTTAGGGTCGAGTAGGTAGTCATTCATATACTTCCAGGAATATATTTTTAAGAGAGAAAGGGAAAATGGGCAGATGTTCTTTTATTTTATTCGTATAGAAGCTACTAGAAGTATTAGTGTCCTTGCAATAAACCATAGTGTAATATTAGTTCACAACCGACCTTCGTAGCGTGTGTTTGCAGTATTAGTAAAAAATGTCTTCGTATCCAAAAACAGGACGTAGTGATAGTGCTCGTCGTAGTAGACCACGCAAAAGATCTTTTCACGGAAATCAGTTTTCAAATACTGAATCAAACGAGTGTGGTGATAATAACGAGAGTATAAGTGCCAAAAAGCTATCAAATACAATGAGTGAAAATGTAATTGTTAACCCATTACATTTTTATAGAATCATAGAATTTTTTGATGTATGAAGCATATGAAGCTGAAGAAGGCTTACAATATGGTGCTGGAATAGCTGATTAATTGGTAAGTTGTTTCAATTCGTTTAATACAACTTTATATTAACCTTTTGGCACCGTGGCTTTATTTACCAGTAACAATTTATCGAAACAAAAATTTTTCATAAAAAATTTATCATACAAAAATTTCTCACATGCAAAAAATTCTCACTTAAAAATTTCTTGATTAAAAAAATTCTCACAGAGCAAAAAATTATCATTTAAAAGTTTCTCAAATATTTTATTATCACTTTATCATTAAAAATTCATAATTAAATAAATATTAATTTTAATAATAATTAATAATACCAAATAAATTTTGACAATGAGAAATATTGCCTTTGTGAAAATATCGAACAAGAAATTATTGCTGATAATTTATGTCGCGAGAAATTATTGCATGAGAAAAAAGAGACGGCCACCTTAACTTTTTTCATCACTTATTTTTTAAACGCGTTTTTCTCGAAACTAGTTTTTTCGAACTAGTGTACACTCTAGCTTAAAGAGTTTTTAACCAATCATCTTCAAATTTAGTATATTATTTCTTTACATAATTGTGCTGAATATGAACCTCAATCAGAAGCAATTTTTTCATTTTAACTAATTTTTTTATGCTAAACAATAAACAAAAAAAAGGTAAAAAAACATGACTTACTTTCACAGCCGTCAAAAAAATGAAAATTTTTTTTTTTTTCTTTAAAATGAGGTTCATATAGAAGATACATGTCTAAAAAAAGTAATAATTTTGATGCATTGATTTCAGATGAAAATTATGGCCTCCATGATGTACACCAGTTGCGAAGTCGGACGACAACCTACGAGATGTATCAGCTGATATCTTTACTACTTTTTAAGTTTTATTCTTGTAAATGTAAATTTTTACTCTTCAATATATGTTTAAAATAACCCAAAAGTTTGAATAAATAATATTAATTTTTTATAACTTTGAATAATTGATTAAAATCTGCTCGAAAACGGCCATCTACACGTATTTCCCCCCCTTAAACGAACTTCAACAAATTCATAAATTGATTCAATTGTATATTTTCGCGTTATTCAAATTATTCTTTTACAATAGAATAAATCGGATCGAGATATAAAATAATAACCAGTTTATTTCAACTTCCGAATGGTGGCTGTTCAACCCCTACTTAATAATTATTTATAATTATATGTAAGTTCTCATTACGTCCAATTTTAAATCAACCGCTCAACTACGCCAGCGCCAAAACATCAACCAGGACGTAACATTTTTTTGATAAATTTTTCTGTTAAAAAGTTGTCGGAGCTTGAACTCGAATTTATAGTAAATTTCGAGATCTTTTTACTTTTTCAGCGAAACTATCGGACTTATCACAAAATGGGATCTGGCCTCCACTTATAGTCATAAATACGGAAGCCTCCGATCATAAATTTTGAAACGAATAAGCTTTTAATTAATTATAAATGTATGAATTTTTATTTAAAATAACAATTTGAGTATTTTTGATCTTTCAAAAAAACATACACGTTTAGAAAATCAAAAAATCAATACAAATTTTTTTTTCAAAATTAAAAAATTTTTGTTGTTTTTTTCAATTACAAGATATTTTATTTAAAAATAGTGGGTAACGGTTAATTTTTGGATTAAAAATTTGAAAAGTGAAAATTAAAAAAAATACTCGTCTAGATTTCGCAAAATTGTATATAAAAATCAAAAAGTAATGAGGTTTGTAAAAATTTTTAAATATAAAATATGTAATCTTAAAATTAAATTTCAAATTATGTCTCGAGTTTTTATTTTTCGATTTTTTCTAAAAAATACTCATCTAGAAAATTGAAAAATCTACACGAGCATTTTTTTTAAATTTGAACGCTTTTTTTTCTAAAGTTATAAGATTTTTTACTTTCAAAATGGCGGGTGTCGGCTAACTTCAGAGTTATTTAAATTTTATCAATTCGTTTAAACAATGAAATAAATAAAATAAAATAATATTCTTGAGTTAATCGTGGTTCTGTGATTCTTCAATGAACTGTGTGAAAAAAATACTTCTAAGCTGGGCGAGCATAAAAATTTAAAGTGCTACGAATGATGTTTTTGAGTTTGAAGAGCTTAGTCTAACAATTTTAATTGCTTTCTATGAATTATAATAGTCATAACTACTGACAAATATTTACATTCATCAGTTCTGTATAGGTTATAAATAATAAAATAAATAACTTTATTCCTACGTTACTATCATTTAAATAAAAATTAAGTACAAGCAGTAAAATCTGAAATACTGAAACTGAATTTTTACAACTAAAGTAAAATAAGGTAAAGGGCCGTGTTTCTGACACCTTAAGAGTGAAAGCTGAGGTTATTCTATGATAACTACCCTTGTTAAGGATTCCGATTGTCCGATTGAAATCCAATTGAGATCCGATTGAGTTTAATCGGAATGAATCGGTTTCAATCAGAAAATAATGTGCAAAAATAAAAATATTATTTTCCAATTGAAACGGATTCACTCCGATTAAAAATTTCAAGTGATTGCTTTAAAAATTAAAGGAATATTGATTTCTATGAAAATGAAATAATTTTTAAATTAAATTTAAGGCTCTAAATAGAAACCAATTTGGAATTACTAATTTATTTTAATTTTATTAGGACACTCTATCAAGAATCGCAGTATTGATTATGCTAATGAATTATAACTAATTATAAGCATTTTATATATGATGCTGTGATAATACCATGACAATTTTTATTAAAATTTTGAATGGTATTAAATATACTTGTGGAACTTTTCATTCTTAATATATCATTATGTACGCATAAGATAATGGTAAACTAGTGTATTAAAACAATAACTTTAACAATAGAAATATGTCAAAACTTCATTATTATTACGTGCAAAGTTAAGATTGAAAAAATTATCATTGTTGAGTAAATTAATTTAGTAAAATTAAAAATAACACCTTTTTATATGTATATAATGGTGCTTCGTTTGAAATGACTATTTTTTTTCCGCTCCCGTCCGGAAATTTTGTTGGAAATACCCCCAAAAAAATTCTCTGAACGTTTGAGCCCTTAAAATTAATATTGAGTACTCGACCATTGCGTGTGAAGATTTCCCATTTAAAATACACGTAAGCTTAGGCTTTTAGTTTTTAAACTTTTATAACTCCGCGGCATTTTATGATATCATCTCGCCCAAAGTCGGAATTTTCTCAGAATTAAATGTACTACAAAAGTGCCCGTTGTTGCAAAGTCGTAACTCATTCAAGTTTGTAGTGCGGACCGCTCAAACGAATTTTTTCATAGATTTCTTGTTTTTTCTCTCATTATCTCATAAACAACAAGACCTACAGAAAAAAATGCGAATGACAATTTTATAGGAAATTTAATTTCCTACGAAAAAGGTCCTTAGCACTAAATCACTCAGATTGATATTTTCTGAGATATTGATTATTGATGTTTACGTATCATTGTTTATTTGACTCATATCTCAGAAAATATCAATCTTAGTAATTCGGTGCTAAAGACCTTTTTCGTAGGAAATTAAATTTCCTATAAAATTGTCGTTCGCATTTTTTCTGTAGGTCTTGTTGTTTATGAGATAATGAGAGAAAAACAACAATGCTATGAAAAAATTCAACCATTCACAAGATATCTGATGTCAAAGTTTGATAAAATTCGAAGAGCTTGTTTTTGCTCGTTCTGTATTTTATACCATATCAACTAATGAGAATTCAGAAATTCTCAATATAGTTTTTTGTAGGAAATTGAATGCTTTACAAAAAAAGTCTCTTATCATTTTTTGATAAATTCATCTGTTCAAAAGTTATTGGAGCTTGAACTCAAGTTAAAGTAAATTTCGATATTTTTTTACATTTCCGGTGAAACTATCGGACTAATCATAAAATGTCATAGAATCTTTATTGTAGACAATTTTAATTCCGACAAATTATTATCGATAAATTTCTTTCAAATTCTGCATTGTTTTCTACTTTGACGTCGGATATCTTGTGAACAGTTGAATTAATGCAAAATTTACAAAAGACCTTTTTTCAAATCAGTCAAATTGCTACAAAATGTTTAGAAAGAGATTTTTTGTATCTTGATTTTTTCGTAAGTTATGTATTCTTTTCCATGTTACTAAATGAAAAGTCCAAAATTATCAACAGTCGACTTTAAATCTCAATATTAAGAGCTCGAATTTTAAGTGTCACCATATTTTAAGATACCTTTTCGATTTTTCAATGTTCATCAAAAAGAAAAAAATCTAGTCCCCTAATTTAAAACAGTCCAATATATATATATATTAGACTGGGCCAAAAAAATCGACTATTTTTTTTTTTCTTTCGATACTATGAAAATATTATTCCTGATGACCAAAAAAATTATTGTGCAAGTTTGAGCCGTTAGTATTTATATTGAGAGGTATATCGTTACGACTTTTCGTTTTTTGAAAGAATTTTAATTTTTTACCCAAAACTCGTAAATCATCTGTCTGAAAAATTTGCGCAATGTATAATCTTGAAGGAAATTGAATTCCCTATAAATAATATCTCGTAGTAAATTGACGTAAAACGAGCCGTTTCCTTGCAACCGTGCGTTAAATATTAATTTGCTTTCAATTCTTTGCGTTGATTTTGAATTTTTGTAACTACTAGAAATATTAAAATTTTTTCCAGTCAAGATACATATTTTTGAAGTAAATTTAATACTCTACAAAAAAGGTCTCTTAACATTTTTCGCTAAATTCACTCCTTCAAAAGTTATTTAGGTGCCCGGGAAAAAATCAGCATGTAAGACCATGCTTGATCAAGCATGAACCAGACATGATCATACATGAATCATGTATGATCGTGCATGAATCAGGCACGGGCATACATGAATCATGCAAGGTTGTGCAAAGTCCTACTCAACCATATATTTCAATCATGAATAGTCATATACCATCATGCATGAACTTGCATGATTCATGCACAGTCATTCTTGACAGTGCACGACCATGTACAATAGAAATTCAAAGATTGTGCACGGGCCTGCATAATAAAGCTTGTTCTTGCATGACCATTTATGATTTTCGTTTGATCAAGCCTGATTATGCACGATTCATGCTTGGTCAAGCCTGATCATGTATAATAATACTTAACCCAGTCAAGGCCATCATGCACGACTGCGCATGGCTCTGAATGGACATCCATGATCATTCTTGATCATACATGACCATCCATGTCTATTTTCAAGCGGCCAGAATGATCAAGCTCGAGCCTACCTGACCGAGTATAGCATTGTATGAGCATGCAAAATAAGACTTGATCAAGCTTGATCATGCACAATTATTTTTTGCGTGCTTTATACGATCATATATGAGCTTGCATGATTACGTATGATTTTGTATGGTCGTACACATGATCTGATGTACACCAGACATGGTCTGATCATGCAAAAAAATACAATCAAAATCCGATCGAGCTTCAATCGGATTTAATCAAAGTTTTTAATGAGGGATAATCACATACTTTTGATGAAAAACTTTAAATAATAAAACACTTATTTTAATTTTGGCGATAGTAGTTAGAATTATTATGTTTTTTTTATCGATGATAAAAATAAATTCAATTTATAATTATTGATTTAGTTAATATTTAAAATTAATTTCTTTTCCAAAAAATAATAAAAATAGATTTAATTACATTTTTTTTTAATTAATTGAAGAATTGAATCAATAAAGTTTTGCGAAATTGATAATAATAATCAATACAATTACATTTTTTCTTTTTTCAATTAATAATGAAGATTAATTTAAGTGTTAGAGTTGCTTGTAATTTATAACCAGAATTTTTTTCATTCATTATTAAAAAAAAATCTAACGAACAAATCTAAATTGAATTGCAATAATATTTTATTTTTTATAACCCTGAGTTTTCAAAAGGTGTTAAAAATCTTTGTAAACTAAACGAGACAGGGCAGCCTAGTGGACAGCGGACGTGCTTCATAACACAACGGTCGTGGGTTCGAAACCCGTCACGGGTAAATTTTCAATATTACTTTTCAGCCAGTAAACATTAACTATACGACAATACTAGCAAAGTAAGTTAATTTAAAGTTGAATTATCGATATTTAAACTTTTTTTTTAAATAATGGTAGGGATTGTGTTTGAGCAGGCCTAACCATGCTTGGTCAAACATGATTATGCTTGCTCAAGCATGATCTTGCATGAATATTCACCAGCTATCAGCATGTGTGATCATGTATGAGAGAGTATAATCATGCCTGACCAAGCATGATCACGCATGCTGATAGCAGGCCAATATTCAGGCATGATCATGCATAAGATTAACGCATGATCATGCATGATCAGGCCTGATGATTTTTTCCCGGGCTGTTATTTATCCGAATAAAGAAAATATTTATTGCATGCGATTTTAATCCTAAACAAGCCATCTACCGACAGAACTTACCAAAAAAATATTTAGTACCGATTACCAAATATTTTTTTGGTGGAAACCAATATTTATTTTACCATAATGAGATTTAATTGAGATAAAAACTGATTTATTAAATTATAATTGATTATGTGAATGGGCAAAAAATATTTTTTTCTCCCAAATAAGTGACTAAAAATTTTGTTACTAAATCCATTTATTACTCAGTAATAAATCCTTCTATCATTGCAAGAAGTTGCATTGAAAATAATCATTAGTCTTTTTTAATTATTAACAATTTCCTATGCTTGTTATAATAAAAAATATACATGAAGTTTTTCAAAATACGTTGAAAGAGAGAAACCAGTGATAAAATTTGATAAAATAGAGAAAAAAATTTTTTTTTTAATTTTCAAAAATCGAAAAAAAATAGTAGCCATTGAGAACCCACGATCAGACCAGCCTAAAAAGTTGTGGTTTGAGTAGTAGTTTACTGTAAAAAATTTTAAAGAAAATCAAAATATGCACTCACTTTAAAAAATGCAATTTAAATTTTAAACGTAAAAAAACACGTATTAAAACAATTGAAATAATTTTTTTGTATTTTTTTTCCAAAAGTACATGGAAAAATTATAGTTTTTTATTCAGTGAGTATTTTGATTTAAACCATTCCCTAAAAAGTTATCAGTAAAAAACCATAATAAGAGCGGATTTCTTCAAAATTCGATATCTTTTGAACGGGTGATCAAAAAAATTTCAACATTTCGGAAAAAGAGTTTCTTGATGGGTACAAAAAAATAAAAAAAAATTGAGGAAATCTAAAATTAAAATTTTTCAAACCGTCCGATTTGGCGTGGAATGCCCCATATATATAATATAAAGACAATATTAATAAATTATCCTATCCTAATATTAACTATACATACACAGTAAAAAAGGATTCGTCAAAATTGACACTTGCTGTGTGTAAAACGATCGATTGACACTTATTTATATGTTATTTCAGCGTACGTCGTTTGTTTTGAAACAGTTACACTCATGTATGTTAAAAGTAACACGTTATGAGTGTCAAAATCTTCGAAAACGTAGCCTTCAATTTTAACACACTTATATGTTATTTGCAACACTTGAAGAGTGTTGAATTTGACATACGCTTTTGTGTTACTTGGACACTTTTTAAAAATGTTTTTCACATATTTTGAATGTTTTTGAGTGCTGTCATCTGAACGTTTTTGAGCGACCCTTAAATATTAATAATAAAGCTTCTCGATTTTTTCACCATCAATTGGCATCAGAGTGAACAAAAATATAACCAGAGAAATAGAAATAATAAGTTATTTACATACTGTTTTATTTTTTAATTCAATTTGTAGGTTTTTTTACTTGTTCAAAACTTAAAAAATTTTATTGTTCAAGACTGTCCTGTATATTTTTGGTTATGCAAAAGTTATATTTTCCTGAAATGAAAATAATTGAGTCATAAAAAAATACAACAACTAATTCAAACTATTAGTTACGAATTATCAATTAATATTCAAAATTCTTGAGCGCCGTTTAAATATCAAAATTTTGGGCTTAAATTTTCAGCGTAGTCATGATTTCACAAATATAAACTATGGCTGCCACGAAAAAGAAAAAATTTAGATATTAAAAATTCGAATTTCAATCATTTTTAATTTTTTTAAAATTCGTGAGCGACCTCTTGAAAATTTTTTATCGAGCTAATTTTTGGAGAGGCTTCTTAAAACATCGTAAACTAACAAATTTTCATGAGAGATCGAAAAAAAAAAATAATCGGTTTTTTTGCGCCACCCTAATATATATATATATATATATATATATATATATATATATATATTATATAAAATATAACAACTCTAGATGGATATACGTAGCGTCCTCATGTATATTATGACGATAACAACTTTGACAACTTTTTGAATCATTATATCTCAGAAACGGTGGCTCATAAGAAAAAAAGTATTGCTACATTTTTCATAGATAATTTTATGATCTACAATTTTTGTCTAAGGTACTTTTATGATAAAACTTACCGTTTTGCTGAAAATCGCGAAAAACTCATTTTTTTGACCTTTGACCTTGAATAAAATTTTTTCCTTACAGGGGAATGATGGGGAACTTCTAGACATTGTTTATAATTATATTTTGAACAATTTCACAGAAATTCAGTTTGTTGGGAGTTTATGTAACTTCACTCTCATTTTTTGGTCTAAATTGACCAGATTATAAAAAGTGTTACTCTCGTATAAAATAACATTTTTGTGTGTTAAAAAATCAATCGATTGCGACAGTTGAAACAAGATAAATATTGTATGTTAAATTGACACACAAAAGTGTTGAAAATTCAACACTCAGAATTTTAACATACGCTTTTTTTTACTTTGACGATTCGTTTTTTACTGTGTATATGGGTTATTAGCGACAGCAATATTTTTTTATTACTAGCATTTTTCCTATCGATAAATCTTTTATTACTATTATTTTAAATAAACGTATCTCTAGTGTCCGAAATCAGCCAAACATGTTTTGTAATTTGATTTCTAATTAACAAAAAAAGAAAAAAAATTTATTCGAAAATGTTATACGGCGTGGTATCTGCTAGGCCGTCTTATAAAGTCTAGTCCTTAATTTGTTTCCTGTGCACACGCAAAAAAAAAAAATAATAAATATCATTCGGATTTTCAATTCATTTTTATTGTTTGAACAATAAACCCGCATCAAAAAATTGGTCTGTCGGTTGACCCTGCGGGCCAGCCCCAAAACTTCCTGCGTATTTCGAGCTCCTTAAGCTCGAAAAATTGTAGTAGATACATTTTCGAGCTCTTCGAGCTCGAAAATACTTTTGTATGCTTTTGTTTTCAAAAAATAACGTTTTTTACTATTTTTCCTACAACGATATCTCTCGAACGAATAAACCGACTGAGACGTTTAAGGTGGCAGTCGACGCGTTTCATTGAGTTCTACAACTGATTAAATTTTGAAATTGATTCATCGAGTCATTTTTGAGAAATTTTCAAAATACTAAAAAAATTTTTTTTTTTTAATTCTTTCGACAACGGTTTCTCTTGAAAGAATTAACCGACTTTGATGTTTAAGGTAGCATTCGACGCGGCTTATGAATCTCCAGAGCCCAGTCTATTTTGGAATTAATCTATCGAGCCCGTAAAAAGTTATCCAAAAGAAACCTTTTTGAAAAAAGTTTATTTTTGGAATATCTCCGAACGAGCCCTGCCGATCAAGCTCAATTTTTTGCAGCTTTTAAGATATTAAAAAACTGCGTCGAGTGACACCTTGACGATCAAAATCGGTTCATCCGTTCAAAAGTTATAGATATTTACATACGTACGTACGTACGTACGTACATACATACATACATACACTCGGACATCATCGTGAAATTAGTCAGAATAGCTTTCTAGGACCTCAAAACGTCGACATCTGTTGGAATTTCGATTTTCACAAATCGGACTGAAACCAATAACTTCCCGAATTTTTGAAAATTTGCAATTTTCTTAGCGGGAAGTTAAAAAGGTAATCTATAAATAATATAATATTGAAAGCGAAAAAGTATAAGAATAATTCTCTAAAATATATTGATGTGAAAAAAAAAATAGTCACTCTTGGTCTTTAAATTTTATTGTTTGAAGTGATAAAATACGTCATCTTGCAATATAGATATCGTCGCGCATCAATAATACTTTAGGTTAATTTTTTAACATACATTAAAAGCTTACAAACACAAGTAAAATTTTATTGTTTCAAACTATAAAAACTGATGCGCTTAAAATATACTTTTTGACAATTTGAAGAAAGTAATAATTATATACCGTTGCACATAAAATCAGATGTTCGACATTGAAAATTTTATTGATCATATTGAATGTTTTTTTACTTTCTTACTATTAACTCAAATGTTCCAAACATCGAATGTTAAAGCTGAAACGTTAAATTATTATAATTTCATTTTTTTATCTAGCGAACAGTAATTTCTATTACTTGTAACATGATTTATTTACATATAAACTTTAAATTTAAATATTCAAATTAAGATTATTAAAATATATTCAATAAAACCATGAAATTACTGTTTGAAATATTAAATTGTGACCACATTCTAAATTTTTAGTTATCAATTACTAGTTTTTATAATTCATTTTTTTGCGTGCAAGATTAAGACATAAAAAACAAGATTTTGTTTTAATTTCTAAAATTATGTAGTTTTTGAAAAAGTTATGAGTTTTCTCTAAAATTTCAAGAGTTTCAATTAATTAGTAATTGAAATTAATTTCCATAACCAATATAGGATTCTGATTTTAAAAATATATATGTCAGTTGCATTTATGATAAATTTAATAGTTCAATAGATGCAAATTTTTATGAAATTAATCAAGCAGGGCAAAAATTTGGGTCGACTCAAATTACTGCCTTATTTCAATTAGATTTAATCCAAAATTTCCAATACATTCCAATAGGTTTCAGTCAAAAATTTCCAATTCATCTCAATCGGAATTAATCGAAAATTCCCAATTCATTTCAATCGGATTTCTTAACCAGGGTAGTATAAAATTCCATTTAAATAAATAGTATTTTATATAAAAAACAAGTTTAAAATTTTCCGAGGTCATAATCGCAAAATAATTATTCGGGGCTAATTTATAATTTAAATTAATGTTTCAAAAAGTGACGTTTGAAGACCTAGTTTCTAACACTCATAATTTCCTGTGCTGTAGTTTCTGACACTGATATTTATACAAAAATGATTTATTATTAGTTGTTATGTAATATTAAGTTTAAACAAACTAAAATTTTCAATGTGATGAGATAAGGTGATAAGATAACATATTCAAATCTGGAGCGCTTTTCCGTAAACTGCTTACAATATAACTAAAAATTAGCTCCCACAGCTACTCCCGGCTTAAAAAAAATTTTTTTTCAAGATATTTTTTAATATTTTCTTTTTGTTATTGTTATTAATTAGGTACAGTGAGAGTTTTTTTTAAATATAAAAACAAATTCATTTATTTATTCGAGTTATTTTTTTTTTTTTTTTTTTTTTTTTGAAATTTGAAATAGAGTTGAAAGTGTCAGAAGCTGGGCAGTGTCAATAACTGGGCCTTTCCCTTACAAGAGAGATAAAACTCATAATATTGTTAATTGAAGAGCTACCTCTATTTAATTATTAAATTAAATACAATGAATATTTATAATATTTCATACCGGTATGGGCATAAGATACAGGAACTTTCCAAATACTGATATGGCTAAGTACATTGGCAAGTAATTTACCGAGTGCAAGTGGTACAAGTAAACGAAAATAATAACTCCAAGAAATTTCCGATGTCTTTCGTATACCCCAAAAACGAAAAAACGGATCAGACAATATAGTGATTGAGGTTAACTGTACCATTGTGACGGTCAATGGATAAGGAAACTCTAATAGTAATATTTTTCCAACGACATTATTAGTACTAGAAATAATATACCACAGTACACATAAAAAAAGTACTTTAGCGATATCTTGATTTTGCTTCATTATAATTTTTTATTTTATAAAAAAAAAAATACACACTCTCAATAGTTGTTTATACATCTGGTACTTTTGTTTATAAAATAAGAGTTTTGTGTTACCCCTCTGAAGTTAGCGCCGACGAATCCATTTTTTAGAAATTTTTTTGCATAGATCGTTTGTTCGTCGTTAGTTCTTAATTGTTCGGCCAAAATCATTGTTAGTTCGATTAAACAATTTTTTTAAATAAATAATTAAAAAATCGCTTTGAAGTTAGCGCTGACTACAAGAAATTGATCGTTTTTTTTTTTTTTTTTATTGATCTGAGCTTTTCATTGTTTGTTTGATTAAAATTCGTGTTAGTTCGCTTTTATTTTACCTCTAAATTAATTAATAAGCTATTCATAATTAGTATGACTTGTATAGTGTTCGCGCATGCGCGCTAAAGTTGCTGGCAATATGGATCTGTCTCTTATTAAACAAAGACAGCGGCGCGCGTGACATCTAGGCGCGGGATTATTCGAAATTATTGTGTTTGCACACACTAGCGTATGTATGGGAATGTAAAATGTTTATGTACGTATCCATATACATTCGATGTACACACCAAATTTTCACTCACACTGGATTTTTGAGATGCAACTGCTTAAAAACCACGACCTCTAAATACACATATAGTCGAAATGTGGGAGCGAAAATAATATTTTGAATTACAAAGATTTTTGGGTACCACGACAATTTCTTGCTCAAGTTAGCGCCAGAGCATCCCAACTCAAGTGGCACAGATACAATTTTAAGACGTTTAAGAGGACAAATAAATTTCCGCCTGGGTCAAGTTTTTTAAGCACATATTTTTTCGATGACATAAATTTCTCATTATCAGCTTAAGGCTGGGCCACACCTAACGGAATCTCGAATTTCATGATTCTAATTATTTATTAAACAATTATCATAGCAGCGATATTTTTAGCTTCCGACAAAAAGCAGAAGACGAACTTCTTCGGAAGATTTTCATCATTCGTATCCCATAAATATTCAAAACGTTATTAGAACTCTTAAATTCGAGATTTCGTTTGGTACGGCCGAACCTTAATATTTTGATGCCTTATCAATTGGTCGCCTTATAGATGTCACAAATACCAATCATAGATTTAGGTCAAATTAAATTCCCTGGCGGATCCGAATTATGGTTAATTATGTAACTACCGTAATTTTCCCCAATTTACGGCAACGTATTGCAATTTACGGTCAAGAAGGTACTTTACGGTGAACATGCGAAATCATACGGCAAACTCACGGTATTATTACCACAGAATTTCAGTGAGCGTCCAGCAATTTGGCGTAAAAATTACCGCAAACTAATGATATTTTATCGTAAAGTAAAGTATTGCACTGTAAAATAAAAAAAAACATATGGTGCTTACGGTGACAATGCCGCGAATTACAGTAAATTGCCGTATCTTACCATGATTAATTGGAAAAAAACACCGTAAATTAGATTACATTACTATAAGTTGCCGTAAATTATCGCAAATGGCGGTAAAATTGCTGTAGAAATACCGTAGTTTCCGGTAGATTACGGCAAATGCGGTAAATAACCGTAATTCGAATCTGCCAGTGTTTCCAAGTTGACAACAATTTACAATCAAAGTGGTGTTTATAGATTTTCCGAACCTTGATAGCCACTTTGCCTGCAAATTTTCGTCTAATCGAAAATTCAATTAAAATCTACCGCTGAGATTTAATGACAAATCGCTAGCAAAAGTTAACAAGCAACTTTTGTAGTTAACATTCTGTCAATTGATCTCATATTCATATTGTACTGCAAAAGCTACACAGGAAGAGTAAACATCTATTTGCTGTCAAAGTGAAGAGTTATTTGCTCAGCAAACTTTGAATTCAATTTTACAGAAATCGACTTCCGTGATTGGACAATAAAATCAAAGCGAATTGCCCAGGAACTCTTGGTATTTGGGAATACACCTTAATTTCTTTTGCACATACTCAAATCAGCGACCCCTTAAGCAGCTCACGAAAGTTAGCCCCCCAGTTTTTATTTTTTTTTATTTTTTAATTTTTCTTTTATTACATCGTTAGTTCGTCATTTGTTTTTGATTGTTCTCTATAAACATTTGTTTGTTCTCGCTTTATTTATTTAAAAAAAATTTATTAAAAATGTGCCCTTAAGTTAGTCCCCCCCTATCCCATTTTTTAATATTTTTTTAGCAATACCGGTCAATAAACCTCTGTTTATGATTGTTCATGTATAACAAACGTTTGTTCCCATTTGACATTGTTTATTTTTCATTAATTAATTATTTTTAATTACTTTAATATTTGTATTCTAGATACTTGCACTGCGCATGCGTCAACCCCAAGTGGCCAAATGTTAACTTTTTTGTATCGAAAAAGTTAACAAAAAAAATGTTAACGTTTATATTGAGACGTAAAAAGGCGAATTTTTTTCAACAAATATCACTATTGGTGTCCAGCAAAATGTTAACTTTTTTCTGTCTCAAAAAGATAACTTTTTGGTGAGAAATTGATAACTATTTATTGACATTTTCATAACGTAATGTCGACATTTTCCAACTTTTTGTTAACAAATCACAATGTGTTTTATGTTACCAAAAACATAACAAATTATCAACTTTTTATTGGCAACAAATCCATGGAAAAAAGTTGACTTTTATTTAACAAATTAGTCTTAATTTAGTTGATTTAATGTTAACGATTTCAAGGATCATTAGAGGTTAGAGATGAAATAAACTGCGGGAAATTTGAAAATTTACAAATAAACAAACATAAATTTTAAAAACATTCGATCATGAAAGAAATATTTATTTTTTCTTGTTAAATATATTGAATCAACTATACAATAATAAACAAATATTTATTTCATGATCGAATATTTTTGAAGGTAGTTTGGCACTCGCATCAGAAGTCAAAAAAATGACTTTCGATTTTTTTTTTTTACAAGTAATGAAACAACTGTTTTCATTAATTATCATTATAATTAATATTACTAATAATTAATACAAAATCAATGTATATTAAAGTTAAATAATTATAATTACAAAATTTACATAAATTACATTGACTAGAACTATAATAGTTCGAGGTTATACCAACTGTCATAAATTTTTTACAGTTGGTACCATAATCTCTCTAACATGTTATGTTTATTTACTTCTTAAATAGCTAAACATAACCTCTATATAACAAATTTCAACTGGATTTATGTAAATAATTTATTTACATTATTTATTGTCTTTACATTAATTTTATTCATATTCAATAAGTTAGTCTCTCAGTGAATATTTCAAATTTGGCGCGCACAATGAAGCTGCCATTTTTTCCCCAGTAAACATAAGAGAAAGTAAGTGTCCGTCTATTAACAAAGACAGATGACTGCCTGCCAAAGTCCCTCAATGGTCATTGACCCCCAAAAAATAAGTATTTAGCGCCATCTGTTGGCGAAAAAAAAATTTTAAAAAAAAAGTGTTTTTACCATATAAAAAATTAAAAAAAAACCTCCTAGATGGCTGAAAAGCTCCGTAAGCGCGAAAATTCGACAAGGAACAAGACTAGGAAGGATATTTTGTCATTTTATAAATTAATACTCAGGTCACGAGCACCTGTGCAGACTTACGCTAGTATTTTATAAGGAAGAGGTTAAAAAGTGCTCAAAAAGTTCTCGGAAAAGCCCGGGACGGGGAATTTATGCCATTCATTCAAGAGTCAGTTCCAGCTATCTCGTAGTGTTTTCTTCAGGGTCAAGTGAGTCATAGCTGAAGCTTGCTCCCCAAATAGTTATACCACAAGGTCGGCGATATTATAATTTGCACCATTCGCCTAGGGGGTAATTTTAAGTAGTCCAAGTCCAGTTCTTCTCGATCAAGTAGGTTAGAGCCAGAATCGCATGCTCAGAAAGCTCTCTGAAAGGTCTGCGACGGGATAATTTATACCGTTCACTTCAGGGTCGGTTCCAGCTATCTCACGGTGTTTTCTTCAGGGTTAAGTGGGTCAAAGCTGAAACTTGCTTGTGAAACAGTTTTTTTACAGGTTCGGCGATATTATTATCTGCACCGTTTGGCTACTTAATTCTCTGAAAGGTCTAGGACGGGTAATTTATATCATTTACTCGAGGGTCGGTTTTAGCTACCTTGTGCCTGTTTTATTCAGGGTTAATTGAGTCATAGTTGAAACTTGCTTCCTATATAGTTTTATCACAAGGTGGGCGATATTATAGTTTCCATCGCTTGCCTGAGAGAGTTAAGTGGTGCAACTCTCTTTTTCTTCGACTCAGTCGTTGAATGCCGGATTTTTATACTTAAAAAGCTCTTCCGAATCAATGTCAACAGATTGAAAAGTACGGTCCGCCGAGGGGGTAATTCCAAGTGGTACAACTCAATCATCCCTAAGTTAAATATTTGGCTAGAAACTAATGTTCACTTTTTTAGCTGGTAGCCAGCAGTAATCACTAGCTGCAAATCGTTATTCCGCTATCTGGTAACGAATATTTCGAGAGTTTACAGGGAAATATTTTGTAGGAGATAAAAAAATTACATATAAAAATTCAAAACAATTAACTAAATTTCCGAATTTATCATTTTGACCTTCGAACATTGTATTGAGTAGATACCAGATTCAACTAATATATGGGAGGATCCAGGTTCAATCTTCCCAGTAATACCGAATAATTTTTCATCGATATAAAAATGTAATAGTACTAGCCAATCATTCCCATTACTCGGGTCAAAAATAAAACGTACTTTAGACTTGGTTTACCAAATCAAAATTTGGAGTCGTTTTTCACAAGATCAACTTGACTTTTTTTTACGGAGATATGAAATATATTGATTTTTCGCCTTCGTTTAGACTTCACTAGATTATTTAGTCACGATTTAAGACGAAAAAATTGAAATCAAGTCGAAATTGACTTGATTTAGATATATTCGACTTAAAATATAAGGCGAAAAAGTCAAAATTACGGTGAAATAATTTTTATATGTTAAGGCAAATAAATAACTTTTTCGACTTTGCTTTAGCTAGTCAAAACTAAGGTGAATGACTATCGTGCTCGAAGTAAAGACGAATGAGTTCAAACTAAGACCAAAAAATACTAATAAATTGAAAAAAGTTGAAACTAAGATAAAAAAGTTGAAAAAAATTTTTTTTTTAATTCTTTCGTTAACGGTGTGTCTTGAAGGAATGAACCGATTTTGATGGTTGAGATGGCATTCGACGCGGGTTAGAAAGTTTTAGAGTTGATCAGATTTTGGAATCAATCCATCGAGCGAACTAAAAGTTAATTAAAAAAAAACATTTTTGAAAAAATTTTATTTTTGAAATATTTCCGAACGTACTTTACCGATTAAGCTCAGATTTCCAGTGCTTGTAGTATATAACAAGCCACGTCGAATGATACCTCAACGATCAAAATTAGTTCATCTGTTCAAAAGTTACTGAATATTTACATGCGTACGTACGTACGTACATACATCATCTAGATTTTAGTCAGAATAGCTTCTAGAACCTTCTAGATAATAGCTTCTAGAATAGCTTCTAGAACTTTCTAGAACCTCAAAACGTCGACATCTGTTGGAATTTCGGTTTTCACAAATCGGGGTGAAACCAATAACTTCCCGAATTTTTAAAAATTTGCAATTTTCTTAGTGAGAAGTTAAAAAACTGTATTCAAGTATCTGCGTGTTTGTATACTTCCAAGTAAATATTTGTTTAATTATAGTAAAAATATACTCCAACCGAATAAGATTTTATTCACTTAAGAATTCCCGGAAAAAATCTCATGCCTGACCATATATGATCATATGTGAGCATTCATATATGATCATATATGAAAATTGGCCATGTCTGATCATATTTGATTAGATATGATCATATATGATATACATATAGGTTTGACAAAAATCGTTTAAAATAATAAAATAATGTTGTAATTTTATTGTTCATTAACATTCTTTGAAATTTAATGATTTAAAGTTATTGTTCACTTATTATTAATTTTTCTATCGACGAGAAAATATTTGGTAATTTTCTGGAATTCGAACCTGGATCCTTCTGCGTATCAGTTGAAGCTTGTACCTGTTATGTCCAATAAATTTTTTTTTACTAATTTATTTTATTTCATAAATAAATTTATGAAACTCCTCTTTACAAAAGCACGCGAAAACGCAGCGTCAGTTTTACCACCATTTATGCGTATAAAAGTAGAGCGACGATTCTTGCAATAACGATTGACGAATAAATAAAAACTTGTCGTCATTTTCCACCAATGGCGATAATTTAATTACTCCCATCAAACATCAATCAAAAGTTTTTAAATAGCCTGAGCACTATGGCTCAGGGCCTTAGTTGTTGATCAAATTTTCAGATCTCGAGTCCTACGATCCGCTAGTACGGTTTCGTGGTTGTTGATCAGATCTTTAAATTTCGAGTCCTACCCCAGAGAGGAAAGTACCACGGGCCCAGGCTTGGCCCAGTCTTGCCCCAACTTTGTAGAACCTTGGGCCAGGCTTGTAAGCCAGTCTTGGCCCAGTTTTGGTTAAAGTCTGGGATGATAATCTCGGGCCAAGCCTGGTTGCCAGGTCTGGCCCATGCTTGGTTGCCAGGCCTGTCCCAGGCTTCTTGCCAGGCTTGGCCCAGGCTTCGAGGAAACGAATAAATTTAATATAAAAAAATTTTATTATTATTAACCTCGTAGAGTTTATGATCATTAACGTTTAAATTATCTAAGGGAGGTAAATGATGTGAAAAAAACTCGGTGAAAATTCTGCTGGGCTCTGGGCGCGAACTGCCGTCCTTCTGATTGCTAGGCCCGAACGGTAGCTACTGGACGAACCTACCAATGTTGAACAGATATGTTTATATGATCTACTTATTAAACGCCCAAGGCTGGGTTGCCCAGTCTTGGCCCAAGCCCGGGTAATCATTGGGTCGGCCAAGGCTAGGTTACCCAGTCCTGGCCCAAGCATGGGTTGCCATTGAATGGCCAAGGCTCGGTTACCCAGTCTTGGCCCAAGTCTGGCTTGCCATTGGATGGCCAAGGCTGGGTTACCCAGCCTTGGCCCAAGCCCGGGTAATCATTGTAATGGCCAAGGCTAGGTCACCCTGTCTTGGCCCAAGCATGGGTTGCCATTGAATGGCCAAGGCTGGGTTACCCAGTCTTGGCCCAAGCCCGGGTAATCATTGTAATGGCCAAAGCTAGGTCACCCAGTCTTGGCCCAAGTCTGGCTTGCCATTGGATGGCCAAGGCTGGGTTACCCAGTCCTGGCCCAAGCCCGGGCCAATAGAGGTGAGCCAAAGCTAGGTTCCCCAGTGCTGGGCCAAGGAGGGCCCCTTTGTTCAACTCTGGCAGCTCCTGCATGGGACGGTCCGCGTAAACGGCGTCGATAGCCCGTGTTCTTATTGCAAAAATCTGTCCTAGAGAAAGCAATAAGTAACCGTCCTTAATAAAAGGTACTAGGCCGATAGTCATATCGTGTAGCGGTATTATTTTGTTAACAGCGGTTTATCTTAAATTTAGATTCAGTTAAGTTGTAAATTGATAAAGGTACTAGGCCGATATTTTCATGTCGTGTAGCGGTATTATTTTGTTATTTACAATTATTATAAAATTCCGTCCGGCTCGATCGAATAGTGACACAAAAAGCAAGTGTAATTATTGTCTGATCTCGGGTCGAGATAATCTGCGCATAAGAAGCCATGAGGCTAAACAAGGACGCATAATATATTCTAAAAGTATATTAAAAATAATAATCATCAATTAAATGGTTTTGCATCTTTAAAAGTGAAACCGATTGTAACAATTATACTGTATAAGTGCTGTAATTAAGAAGTTGAATAAAAAGACAAAAGATCATAATCTTAACTGAGTGAGTTCATTCGAAAATAGCATATAAGACTCTATCCTACTACCCCAGCAGCGCCATCGCTTTTGACATCATGAGTTAATTGTATTTATTTGAATTCAAATGAACTTAAGAAAATTAAAGACATCAATAAATGATTGATTTTGTTATTAGCATTGTAGTAAATTATATTATTGTTCATAGAGTAAAGAAACAATTAGCGGTATACCCACTAATAGCGGGACAATAATGAGTTTTTTTCGTAAATAAAGAAAAAATCAGAAGTTGAAATTTTTTAAACTTAACTAAAAAATTTTTTAAATTTTATATCTCAGTTTTTTATAACTTAATTCATTGTTAAAACTTTAAAATTTTTTTGGTGTCATACTGTTTTTGGTTTTGTTAATGTATTTCTAAGAAATTTGAAAAAAGTTTGTATACGTTATAACATTTATGAATGCGGTAAATTAAAACAATTTTATAGACTTTATAAAATGTTATAAATCATTGTTAAATCAGTTCTTCCGAATAATCTTACATTATTTGATCATATCTAAATTATTTGAAAAAATGTTATGATTCTACCTGCACATCTTAATATTATTCACTCAGAAATTCCCATTAGATAGAATTTCTTAGACCTCAATTATATAAAATTTTATATAACTATATAAAATTATATAAAAAATTTCCGACCGAATGTATAAATATGTATGATTATATATAAAATAATATAATTATATATATTTATATATAAAAATATATGATTATACATATTTTTATACAATTAAATTAAACAGATTTATATAATTATATACAAATATATATAGTAGGCTGATTCAAAAAAATGGACTATTTTTTTTTTTTCGATATCCCCTGTGAAATATATTCAGAGAGACAAGAAAAAACGCCTGTGAAAATCAGAGCTCTTAATACTAATATTTAGAGGTCGCGCATCGCAAATTTCTATTTCCCGTTTAAATAACATGGGAAAATTTATTTTTTAAGCTTTGGAATTATGTAGCTCACGGTGGGACCAATACTTTTGAATGTTCAAGACATAGTCTTATGGGAAATTTGACGCTCTATAAAAAAGGTCTCTTGTAATTTTTTGATATTTCCATTTCTTCAAAAGTTATTTGAAGTTAAAGTTAGATTGACGATAAATATTTACAATTTTTAAATTTTTTGACGCAACCATCAACTTTATCGGAAAACTCAATAGGACATTTTTTGTAGAGCATTTTATTTCCTATAACTTATCTCAATGAAAATTTTCCATATTTCTCACGAGTCGTAAGTTATTTGCAATTAACTGGAAATCTTCTTAAGAAATCCAAATTTTGTCACTTAAAATTAATTATATTAAAATTTTCAGTTAATTGTAAATAACTTACGACTCGTGAGAAATATGGAAAATTTTCATTGAGATAAGTTATAGGAAATAAAATGCTCTACAAAAAATGTCCTATTGAGTTTTCCGATAAAGTTGATGGTTGCGTCAAAAAATTTAAAAATTGTAAATATTTATCGTCAATCTAACTTTAACTTCAAATAACTTTTGAAGAAATGGAAATATCAAAAAATTACAAGAGACCTTTTTTATAGAGTGTCAAATTTCCCATAAGACTATGTCTTGAACATTCAAAAGTATTGGTCTCACCGTGAGCTATATAATTCCAAAGCTTAAAAAATAAATTTTCCCATGTTATTTAAACGGGAAATAGAAATTTGCGATGCGCGACCTCTAAATATTAGTATTAAGAGCTCTGATTTTCACAGGCGTTTTTTCTTGTCTCTCTGAATATATTTCACAGGGGATATCGAAAAAAAAAAAAAAGTCCATTTTTTTGAATCAGCCTAATATATAGTTATATGAGACTATATATGAATTTATATAATTATATATTTTTATATACAACTAAACATAAAAATTTTTTAAAAATTAGATATAATCATATAATATTATACAAAATTATATAAAATTATATAGAATTTTATATAATTATATATGATAATATCTAATTATATATAATTTTTTTTTCCCGGGCGCAGTTTTTCAATCAGTTGAATTTCATACAATTTCGTGAAATTGTTTAACCCTAGACTGGTCAACGTATGAGCGTGACGCCGCACTTGATTCTATTATTTTTATTACAATTACATTTTCCACTAAAAAGGTTTGAAAAAATTTGACTTTGTTCTTCAAAAATTTTAGAATATTTTAACAATTTTTTTCAGCATGTTTAAAAACATAAAGTTGCTGTAAAAAAAATTCTAAAAAAAAAAGTGACGGATTTGCGGGACGGTTTTCATCACTTGACCAGAGTCGTTAGTAGATTTTCACTTGCGGCGTTGCCGTCTTGGGTGTATGTCCCCTCTTTCCTACCTCTAATGCTCATGTGTAAACTGTTACCGGCTGTTATTGTGTTTGAAAGGTTATGTGGAGGCAAATATTTACTTTTATTAATAAACATTTTGAAAGACTCGACGACTAAGAAAATAATTTTTTAATTTGTTTCTTGATTTAATTTATAATAAATTTATTAAATCATTCTTTTTTGTCCACTATTAAAATATTTATATCTATTGCCGAAGACATTAACCTATGTTTACGTGATATTGTTATTTATAAAAAAAGTAGTTGAGTTTTTTTTTAAGTTAAATAAAATTAAATACTAGCTAAATTTAATTTCAAAATAAGCTTATTAACTTTGTTTAAATAACTAATTGTTTTAAACAGAGTTTAAAATTAATAAAAATAAAGTTGAAAATTTTTTTTCTTGTTCGAATTTTTTACAATATTCCCGCCGGAAATAATACACCAATAGTTAACAGCCAGAGCGATCAGGCAACGTCGCACTCTCAGAAGCATTGCGGCGATTCCCTCATCACTTGACCAAAGTCGTTAGGTCGCGTTTGTTGACCAGTCTAGGGTTAATATTTCCCAAAATTTTATATAATTTTTTTTAAATTTCACATCACAACAGAAAATTAAAATATTTGAAGAAACTTAATAAAATTTTATATAATTTTTTATAATTATTATCGAGGCCGACAAATATTGTTTTTATCAAATTTTATATAAGTTCATGGAGTTTTTCTAAATTTTGTAAAAATCCATCACGAAAACTTATGAACTTTGTCTTTACTGGGATTTTATATTCACTTTAAATACATCAATAAAGCACATTACTTGAACGCTCATGATGGGGACCAGTGACCAACGTTCAGGACTACCGGCCAAGAGGAACCGTATTCGAACCCAGCAGACGTCTAGGATTTTTTCATCATTTACAGCTATCAATTCTTGTTTCTGAATTTGTGAAGCGTTCGCGCGGTAATAACCAAATCAAAAAATCGGTATTTAATTTTTTTTTTTTTTTTTTTTCCAAAAATATTTTTTAATTATATATAACTCGATTATATATGGGGCATTCCATACCAAATCGTCCTACCAATGGATTTCGCATCTTCGATTTGGCTGAAATTGGGTCACTTTTTTGTACCCCTAGAAAAAGGTTTCTATGAATTTTTTCAAATTTTTTCATCCAGCCAATCGGGGATATGAATTTTTTAAGATTTCGGGGATTTTTTTTTCAAATGGCCATAACTTAGTAGTGGAAAATTGTCCGATTTGGGTCTTTTTTTTCCAAAATTCGTGTTTTTCATTGAATGTTCTGGAAAATTCATACAAAAAAGTATTTATTATGAATTTGATGGTTTTTTCATTATTTTAAACTTAAAACAGCGATTTTAAGATTGTTTGTATCCTTCGATTTTTTTGAAAAAATTTTCAAAAATATTAGTCCCCAAAACACGAATTTTGAACCTAGTCTCGTAATGGGATAATGATGGGCTATAATTTTTTTTTAACTTCCCGCTAATAAAATTGAAAATTTTTAAAAATTCGGGAAGTTATTGGTTTCGGTCCGATTTCCGAAAACCGAATTTCTATCAGATCTTGACGTTTTGAGGTTCAACGAAACTATTCTGACTAATTTCACGATTGTGTCCGAGTGTATGTAGATGTGTATGTAAATATCCGTAACTCTTGAACAGATGAACCGATTCTGATCGTTGAGGCGTCATTCGACGCGGCTTATAAAGTTCTAGAGCTGATTAGATTTTGGAAACAATCCATTGAGCAAATTAAAAGTTATCAAAAAATAACATTTTTGGAAAAATTTTATTTTTGAAATATCTCCGAACGCACCATATTGATTAAGCTCAAATCTTCACAGTTTATAGATATTAACAAGACGCGTCGAATGACACCTCAACGATCAGAATCGGTTCATCCGTTCAAAAGTTACAGATATTAACACACGGACGTACATACACATCTACATACACTCGGACACAATCGTGAAATTAGTCAGAATAGTTTCGTTGAACCTCAAAACGTCAAGATCTGATAGAAATTCGGTTTTCGGAAATCGGACCGAAACCAATAACTTCCCGAATTTTTAAAAATTTTCAATTTTATTAGCGGGAAGTTAAAAAAAAATTATAGCCCATCATTATCCCATTACGAGACTAGGTTCAAAATTCGTGTTTTGGGGACTAATATTTTTGAAAATTTTTTCAAAAAAATCGAAGGATACAAACAATCTTAAAATCGCTGTTTTAAGTTTAAAATAATGAAAAAACCATCAAATTCATAATAAATACTTTTTTGTATGAATTTTCCAGAACATTCAATGAAAAACACGAATTTTGGAAAAAAAAGACCCAAATCGGACAATTTTCCACTACTAAGTTATGGCCATTTGAAAAAAAAATCCCCGAAATCTTAAAAAATTCATATCTTCCGATTGGCTGGATGAAAAAATTTGAAAAAATTCATAGAAACCTTTTTCTAGGGGTACGAAAAAGTGACCCAATATCAGCCAAATCGAAGATGCAAAATCCATTGGTAGGATGATTTGGCATGAAATGCCCCATATAATCATATATGAAAAATGGCCAAATATAATTACATATAGTTACCCTAGCGAACTCGGTTATACTGAAAAAATATCTGAAACATACCTGGTGTTTGAGTATGATTTCGGCGTGTTTTCAGTAGAATTCTAAAAGTATACTCAAATTATACTCATCTATAACTATAATTTAGGTATGTTTTTGAAAAATTTATACCGAAGTTATACTGAGATAAAAAAATTATTTCTTAGATAACGGTATTTTTAATATATTGAAGTATATTGGTTGAATAATTTATTGATATGATTTTTTAATAAAAAATTCAAAAAAAAAAAAAAAAAGCGATTTTTGACTGAGGTTTTGAACTCGTGACTTATCACTTGACAGTCTCGTGAAGTTCTCGTGGCACCGTCGAAGGTCTTGATGATATAATCAAGTTCAGTTTTATTTATGGTTTGTGTTTTTATGCATTATATTTGTGTTAGCTATCTATACTGTTATTGCAACAGAATCAAATAAATAATAAGTTAATGATAATTGTAGGTCTATTAAATATAAACAGAAATATTTCCTTTAACACTGAAATTTTTTTTATTTTGGGAAAAAAAAAAAAACAGAAAAAGTAAATAAGTAAATCAATAATTAAATTATTATGAAAACAATTTTTAAACAATTTACTATTCAAAACCATTATAATACTAAACACTCAATTAAAATAGTATTTTTATAATTTTCTATATATTCAATAAATATTTATTTACTTCAAACTCCAAAGAAACATTTTTCCTTTTTCCCAGGTAGAGACTTATATAGGAAGATATTGTCCTTAACCTCTCTGATTTCGGTATAATTAGAGTATAAATCGTGCTTGAAATAGATATTTTTTCAGTATCATTTAAGTATGAAAAATTCAAAAACATACCCAAAACGTAAGATGGTTTGAGTATAATCTGGGTATGGATTGGGTATAATTCTTAAAACATACCGAAATATTTATCAATTTCTACTATACCAGAAATTAACCCAAAAAAAACTTAAATTTTCGGTATAAACAAATTCGCTAGGGTATATATACTTATTAGACTGTTTCAAATTAGGGGTCTATTTTTATTTTTTTGATGAACATTGAAAAATCGAAAGGGTATCTTAAAATATGGTGACAGTTAAAATTTGAGCTCTTAATATTGATATTTAGAGGTGGCTATTGATAATTTTCGATTTTTCATTTAGTAACATGGTAAAAAATACATAACTTCCGAAAAAATCAAGATACAAAAAACCTCTTCTAAAAAATTTTGTAGTAAATTTACTGATCTACAAAAAAGGTCTTATATGATTTTTGCATAAATTCAACCATTCACAAGATATCCGACGTCAAAGTTGAATAAAATTCAAAGAATTTGTTTTTGCTCGTTCTGAATTTTATACCATATCAACTAATGAGAATTCAGAAATTTTCGATATAGTTTTTTTTATAGAAAATTGAATGCTCTACAAAAAAAGTCGCTTACCGTTTTTTGATAAATCCATCTGTTCGAAAGTTATTAGAGCTTATTGAAGTAAAGTTGGAGATCTTTTTACTTTTCCGGTGAAACTATCGGACTAATCATAAAATGTCATAGAATCTTTTCTGTAAGCAATTTTATTTCTCACAAATTACCTCTGATAAATTTTTTTTAAATTCTGCATTCTCTTCTAGTTATTTCCATTTTCATGCCAAGCTCCTAACAAAAGTGTTCTAATCAATTTTAAGAGCTCAACATTAAAATGGAAATAACTAGAAGAGAATGCCCAATTCAAAACAAATTTATCAGAGATGCTTGGTAGGAAATAAAATTGCTTACAAAAAAGATTCAATGATATTTTATGATTAGTCCGATAGTTTCACCGGAAGAGTAAAAAGATCTCGAAATGTACTCTAACTTGACTTCATCAAGCTCCAATAATTTTTGAACAGATGGATTTATAAAAAAATGATAAGAGAATTTTTTTGTAGAGCATTCAATTTCCTATGAAAAAACAATATTTAGAATTTCCGAATTTTCATTAGTTGACATGATATAAAATTCAGAACGAGCAAAAACAAGTTCTTTGAATTCTATCAAACTTTGACGTCGGATATCTTATGAATGGTTGAATTTATGCAAAAATCATATAAGACCTTTTTTGTAGATCAGTAAATTTGCTACGAATTGTTTGAAAAGAGGTTTTTCGTATCTTGATTTTTTCGAAAGTTATATATTTTTTACCATGTTACTAAATGAAAAATCGAAAATTATCAATAGCCACCTCTAAATATCAATATTAAGAGCTCAAATTTTAACCGTCACCATATTTTAAGACACCCTTTCGATTTTTCAATGTTCATCAAAAAAATAAAAATAGACCCCTAATTTGAAACAGTCTAATACTTATACATAGTTATATATACTTATATATAATTATATTTGGCCATTTTTCATATATGATTATATATAATCGAGTTATGTATAATTATATATAATTTTATGATTATATATATAAAAATTTTTTCTCGGGTAAAGAGTATTAATCAACGTAAAATTATTCAAATAAATTAGTAATAAATTTTTTAATTTTTCATTTCAATTTGTAAACTAAAAAAAAAAAAAAAAATTTATTAATCAGTTTTGAACTCCGAATATACTTTAATTAAAAATTCATTTTTGAATTGTCCATCCAAATTTTTCAATAATGGATTAAAATTAAACTTTTATTGTAAATAATATATCAATTGACAAATCTTCAACCTTATTCGAGACCTGGAAAAAAATGAGATTGACATTACAATTGTATTAACCCTCTACTATTTTATTATTCCTTTTCTATAGGCTAAATGCACATAAAAATTGTTTTTACTTACTTTAATGAAAACAAACAAATTGTCTACAAGTAAATTCCATTTGCTCTGAATTTTTAAAATTTGGTTGTATTTTTTAGATAATTCGAAAAGCACATTAAAGAAATTTTTTTTCAAAACGGTGATATTTACCAAATAGGTTATCAATCCAAATGTCAAGGAAACTATTAATATATTTATATTAATTTAATGATAAAAATAAAAAACATGTTTCATTAACCACTTCTATTTATTTTTCAACTGTCAATTACTGTTGCTATAGATTCGTTATTTTTATTTGCAAAAAAACTATTTTCCTGTAAGAATTCGCAAGGAAGCATTTTATTCAAGCTGAATGAAATTCATTTGAGTTGGAAAAAAATTACATTCGAGCTTGAATAATATAATTTATGACAAATTAATAATGTCTATAAATTATCTAGTCGACTAAATTTTTTTTATTAATATTAATGTCAACTACTAATATAGTGTTAAATAAAAATCATGTAAATCTACGTATATGCATAAATTGAATAAAAACAGAAATCTCTCTTTCTCTCCTTGAGTTATGCAATGAAAAACTATAATTCTAAAATATTGTAAATTAATTTTTTTTAATATAATTAATAAAATTCAATGTGATTCTAGAGAGAACCATTCAATTAATTAAGAATCACGAAAAAAAAAAAATTCCATTAAAATTCTTTTAGCAATCATAGATTGTGTTTTCAAAATTATAAATGACCAAATTTCTGATGAATAGCGGAATTAGTAAGTACATCCTGGTAGACAACGACGGCAAGGTGACGGTAATCTATAGTCGAAATTTGTCGTTTAGTTGACAGCGAAATATTAGCGTAGTGTTAAGTTCAACTTGCAGCCCATTCCCAACTTTTAGGCAACATGTAAAATTTTCCAAAAACTCAGGCTAAATTTTACATCATCTTGTAATTTATGTGTGACCATGTTGTGGTAGATGTCAACTGTTACTTAGTGTGCTGACTACAATGAGAATGGAAACATACTGTGCAAATATTAGATAAATATTGTCGTTGAATAGCGGTTGTAAGTTGGATTTCAGTTTGCTAAGTGAATTTCCTTCCATTTTGACAGCAAATGTAGGACTATTTCAGACTTGAGATGTTTTGACTAAAATATGAGTGCAGCATACTGTACCAAATTGACCGTAAAACTAGTTTATCATTTTGCTGTCGATTTGTTGCTTGATTCCGGTCACTGATTTCGGTAAAATTATCCTAATAGCACAGTTTGCTTCAGCAAAAGTTTACTTACAGTAGTTTTTTTGAATTGTTAGTCAAATTTCCGTCAACTTCAGACTTTTCCGTTTTTTACGATAATTTGTATGCAACTTCCTCTACAATTTGACATAAATTAACTACTCAAATTAGAATGCAAATTCTATTCAAAAATTGACTCAAAAGAATTTGTCAATTTTCAGACAAATTTTATATCAATTTGCTGTTGATTTGACTTGAAAACTTGTAAAGTATTTTTTTATTGTCAAATTGTAGACATTTTTATGTATAAATTTGCTCACCTTCTCAAATGGTAAGAAAGAACACTATCGACTTTTTTTTTATTGTAAAAAGTTAGCTCTAAATTGAAGAAAAATTAACCGCAAATTTTTCTTTTCAACTTTTGCTGTCAAATTGTCGGTAAATTCAGGCAGCAGAGTTCAGGTAATTCAACATCAAATTACCCATAATTTCAAGCTAAAATGGCTATTACAGTGGTTTTGAAAGTTGACGTCAATTTACAGTGGTTATCAGGGTATGTCCGGGGCTCTAACAATCGTATATACAACCTGAGGCTCTTATTCCTCCTTTCAATTCATCATCATCAAGTTCATGGTGGTGCCATCTCTTATTGTCAAAAGAACTATGTTATTTTTAAAAAACTACTGATATTTAGATTTCTAATAAAATATTATTTGTTGATTTATTCCATCATCTAAGATTTTCTATATATTTATCATAATTTTATACAACTCGGAAGCTATGAAAATATAGTGTAAACATTCTTGAAAATTTTATAGAAATAGTTTTATACAACTAACCTAAAAAACATGACCGTCATGATGAATTTTGACTTTACCAAAAAAATACATGCAAATTTTATTTTAATTTATAATTTACAAACTGATGATTTTGGCATAGACTTGTATAGCTTACGAGGACGAATGAAAAATAAGCTTTTTATTAAGCCCATTATTATTTGAAAAACATTAGTATCTAAAGTGTAATTAGAATTCTAAAATTAGCTAAATGTTATGTCCTCAGGTGCCTCAGGTGCCTCCACCTGTTAATTGATTAGTGAACTTGAGATACATAAATAGGCGCGCATTTAAACTCTATTTGAAATTTATATATTAATATACTTATTGCGTTTTATCAACATTTGGTCAATAATTTAGATAATAAATCGTCGTGGCACATACTTATTAAATTATATATTTAGATTATAAAAATTGAACTAATAGATAAGCAAATCTTTATTTTATATTCAGAGAAATATAAATACAGTTTGAGTGGTCTTGGAACGTTTCCTGTCACCCGATACTTAAAACCTAAACAAAACACACGCATAAAAATCATGAATAGGCCCTTGTTCTATAGTTAACAATAAACATGGTTATAAACAAATACATACTCTATAAACAAATAAGAAAAGGAAATATATAATAAATAAATGTTATTTATAAATGAAATTCATATCACAAGAACTTAACTGTTATTGTTAATATATTGTTCTATATTAAACAAAGAGTGATTCGTATAATAAATGAATTAATAGAAATATTGAAATATAGCATTAGAATAATTATAATGATGTTTCGCGGTAAATGATAATGTCAATTATAACGAATAACTAAATATAGAATAATTATAGAAGAACACACCTCTGATAGTCTAGAACATTTAACTGGAAGATTTGTATCCAAGTACAGGAAAATATAATATAAATAATATAATAAGAAGACGTAGAATGGATAAAGTAAAGAACGTAAATGTATAAGTTTATATCTCAAATTTGTATTAATAGAAGGTATAAATGTATAAGTCTATTTGGTAAAGAACTAATATATATATATATATATTTATATATATGTATATATATATATACAATCAGCGCCATGTATTCATACCGTACCTGGTTACAAGCGTACTTTTTATTTTTCTACTTTTAGTACTCTACCAACATACAACTCTCTTAAATAGATTTCTACGCGAAAATATCAATATTAAATATATTTATGTTGCAAAATAATTCTATGTAAAAATATCTCTATGTAAACTTATCTTACTAAATATAAATATATGCGAAAATAATTCATGTCTAAAATATCTCTATATTATATATCTCTATGAAAACTAAGTCTCTACAAAATTTACTATAATATGATAGAATTAGGTGTTAACATATTTATATTATGGCATTGCTCCATAACTATACAACTCTCCTTAATATTTCTCTATTCTGCATATCTCGATGACACAACAATTCTATGAAAAAATTTTTCTATTTAAAAATTTTTCTATGTTGACTAAAGTCAGTTTCAACATTTCTCTATTACAAAAAAAACTAAGTTTTATGAATGATTTTGTATCTTGCCACCAGCAATCGCGTGGCGCTACCATCAAATTATTTTAATGTAAAATTTTTAAAAGTTGTTTCTATAAATATTCTATGTTTTTTCAAAATTAATACCTTTTTTCATGCCTGCTATTTTCAATATCATACTCATGCATTAAATAAATATTTTTATTTCTATTCTATTTAATTATAATAAAATACTAACACAGTCACGGTTTAAATTTAATGACGCCATTGTCTTGTTATTGTTGTTTTTAACATTATTTTCATTATTATTGTATTGTTGTTGGAATTTAATGGTAGCGCCACGCAATTGCTGGTGGTAAGATACAAAATCATTCATAAAACTTAGTTTTTTTTTCTAATAGAGAAATGTTGAAACTGACTTTGGTCAACATAGAAAAATTTTTAAATAGAAAAATTTTTTCATAGAATTGTTGTGTCATCGAGATATGCAGAATAGAGAAATATTAAGGAGAGTTGTATAGTTATAGAGAAATGCCATAATATAAATATCTTAACACCTAATTCTATCATATTATAGTAAATTTTGTAGAGACTTAGTTTTCATAGAGATATATAATATAGAGATATTTTAGACATGAATTATTTTCGCATATATTTATATTTAGTAAAATAAGTTTACATAGAGATAATTTTATATAGAATTATTTTGCAACATAAATATATTTAATATTGATATTTTCGCGTAGAAATCTATTTAAGAGAGTTGTATGTTGGTAGAGTACTAAAAGTAGAAAAGTAAAAAGTACGCTTGTAACCAGGTACGGTATGAATACATGGCGCTGATTGTATATACATATATATATACATGTGTATATTGTATGAGCACGAGTGTGAACATGAGAGTAGTGGGGAGAAGTTGGAGAGTGGAGGTCAGAGATCTCTCTGCCATCTGATGTAACTTCACTTCTTTCCGAGAACTTTTGACGAACACAACTGTTATTACTGATCTAATTTTATCCTTATTTTATAATAAAACTCAGTCTTCAGATAAAAGTTATTTTATCAATTACATCTATCCTTATCCATAACTTCATCGTTTCATTAAATAATAGTCATAACCATCATCATCGTAGTCAACAATAAATTTATCCACTGTTTTCAAATTCAAAATTGGTCCCGCGTGACAACGAACTGCCCACTGTCCAGGAGGTGGCGTCAGCTCCGATCCTAGTAACCTCCCAGGACATAACATAAAAAAATCTAGAGAATTTTTAGGTGCGGCCCAGCCTTAAGTCGGTAATGTTCATTTTTACCATTCCAGAAGGTAAGCGTATTTATACGTAAAAATGTCTACAATTTGATGGTGAATACAATTCATTAAGTCAAGTTAATAATAAATTGAGATGAAATTTGCCTGAAAATTGACGACAACTTTTTTCTAGTCAACATTTGAAAAAAATTTGCATTCTAATTCGGGTAGTGAATTTACGTCAAATTGAATAGCAAGTTGCTTACAAATTGTCGTAAAAAACGGAAGAGTCTGAAATTGACGGAAATTTTACGAAAATCTCAAGGAAACATTTGTAAAGTAAACTTTTGCTAAAGCAAACTGTGCTATGAGGGAAATTGAGGAAAAATTATCCGCAAATTCTTTTTTACAACTTTTGCTGTCAAATTGTCAGCAAATTCGGGCAGCAAATTTCAGGCAATTTCAATGTCAAATTACTGTCAATTTCAAGCTAAAGTGGCTATTAGGGAGGAGACAGCGTAACTCGTAGTACGGGTAACAAAAAATTTAGGGAGTGACTAGTACTTATTGGGCGAGCACCTATTGGATGTGTACCGTAATACTGGATTGAGTCTAACGTAATGACACAAAATATCGCGAAATTTAAAGTAGTTCTTATGCTTAATAGTCTGTTTCTTGTGGTGTTTTTCTATGTGAGCGTGTGTGTGAGTTTTTCTGTTCTATTTTTGAAATTATTTATTTATATTTTAGTAGGAGCTGGTAAATAATTAAAACAATATACGTAATCGTATAGAAAAAGAAAAAAAAAGTTTCTGTATCCATATACAAAAAACAATTGAGTTTGATAGATGAGTAATGCGGTTTGTTGTATGGTAGTCAAGGAGACCATAAAGTAGACACTAACCGGGCGTCGTCAATAATATTATAAATTAATCGCAGAAAGTTTGACTGTAGAATCTAGTTTTTCACGTATTTTTTTCAGTGACAGTCAAAATTAAAATACTTAAATTAACAACTTAGATCTAATATTTTATAAGCTTATCGTAAATTTAAAAACTGATTGACTTTGCAAACAGTGCGATCTTTGAATACAGGTATGATAATAGTATTTTAATTACAATAGTTCACAAATAATTTTATTGTTATTTGATAATTTTACTATCATTATGGAAAAATGTCAGAGGGCAATATCAATTTCAACTTCATGTTTATTTTAGTTTTTCATATTTTAATATTTAATCATGATTATTTAGTCTTGATGCATATCTTCAAATAGTACAACTTTTTTCAAACACTGTTCAGATTATTTATTTTTAAACATATACGAAAAAGTGTCGACATAAAAAAAAATTAATCTATTCAATTTACAAATTGCGTTGTACTTTCATGATCAGATCGTAAATTTCATTACCAAACTAATCACGATTATCAGGTTACATTTTTTACTTGTTCATAAATAGAGATTACGTGAAAATTCAAACAAATTAAGAGAAATGTTTGAGAACCAATTAGACAGTTGGGTCCTTTTGTATTTGTAAATGTACACTTTTCTTTCTTTTTGAATCGTTCATGTTCATTTATGATCTAAGAATTATAATAGTAATTTGAGTTAGTTTTCGGTAAGCAAGAATTGAATTTTTTCATGAAGATATAGTTTTATTCGTGTAATAGATGAAGTCCCCTTCTCAAAAGTAAAAAATCCGAGTGTAATTCTAATGGTGGTCTGTTAGACTGGCATTACCCGTAGCGTGCAAATTTTGAGGTATAGCGTTTAAAGGTTAATAAAAAATACAACAACCGAAAAGTTGATAGTTTTCATTTAAATAATAGTAATTGATACAATACAGAAGATATTCAATCTATAACTTGCATATATTAAATTAATATAAGTTACAATGAAACTACTTTGTGTTAGCTGATGTTTTTTCTTATATTGTTTGAAACTATACTTGAAAACAGTTTCAAAAAAGGCAAGTAAAAAGGCTAAATAACTAAGCACTTATCGACTGTAACTATCTATGTGTAGCATAACAAAGATTTGATTGATGCTCTTCACTATTATTGAGGTCTCCCTAAGAAAATTGAATACACTGGTCACAAAAATTAAGGGATAAAAAAAAATTCCAAATTTTTGAGTGATTTTCAACACGTTGTAACTCGGTGATTTTCTTAACGTCAAAAGTATTGTGAAGATGATCAGGAAGAAAAATTCAAAAACAAAAATTTCGAAAAAATTAATTTTTTTGAAAAAAAAAAAAAAAAAAAAACAATTCTCGAAAAGACTTTTTTTTTTAATTTATTCTAATAATTAATGTTTTTGATTGAAGAAATAAGGTTTGTCGCCAAAAAAACCTATTGAAATTAAAGAAATGATGGAAAACCAAAGAATCGCTCATTAAGCGATTTTTGTAGGACTGCACTTGAGTCAAAAGACAAGATTAGAGCGATCTTGTCTCGATCTTGACACTTTCCATTTCGTCTTGATCTCAAACTTAAAACGTAAGTCTCGTATTCTCGGGAAAAAATGCTCAGATATGATCATTTATGATCATGTATAAGGGGCATTCCACGCCAAATCGGACGGTTTGAAAAATTTTAATTTTAGATTTCTTCAATTTTTTTTTTATTTTTTTGTAACCATCAAAAAACTCTTTTTCCGAAATGTTGAAATTTTTTTGATCACCCGTTCAAAAGATATCGAATTTTGAAGAAATCCGCTCTTATTATGGTTTTTTACTGATAACTTTTTAGGGAATGGTTTAAATCAAAATACTCACTGAATAAAAAACTATAATTTTTCCATGTACTTTTGGAAAAAAAATACAAAAAAATTATTTCAATTGTTTTAATACGTGTTTTTTTACTTTTAAAATTTAAATTGCATTTTTTAAAGTGAGTGCATATTTTGATTTTTTTTAAAATTTTTTACAGTAAACTACTACTCAAACCACAACTTTTTAGGCCGGTCTAGTCGTGGGTTCTCAGTGGCTACTATTTTTTTTCGATTTTTGAAAATTAAAAAAAAAATTTTTTTTCTCTATTTTATCAAATTTTAACACTAGTTTCTCGCTTTCAACGTATTTTGAAAAACTTCATGTATATTTTTTATTATAACAAGCATAGGAAATTTTTAATAATTAAAAATGACTAATGATTATTTTCAATGCAACTTCCTGCACTGATAGAAGGATTTATTACCTAGTACTGAATGGATTTAGTAACAAAATTTTTAATCACTTATTGGGGAAAAAAAATATTTTGTGCCCATTCACGTAATCTATTATAATTTAATAAATCATTTTTTCATCTCAATTAAATCTCATTATGGTAAAATAAATATTTGTTTCCACCAAAAAAATATTCGGTAATCGGTACTAAATATTTTTTTGGTAAATTTTGTCGGTAGATAGCTGGTTTAGAATTAAAATCGCATGCAATAAATATTTTCTTCAATTGGATAAATAACAGTGAACAAAAAAAAACATTCATTTTAAATTTAAAAATATTCTCATAAATCTCTCGCGTATTCTTTTGGAATTATTAAAAATTTCCTATGCTTGTTATAATAAAAAATATACATGAAGTTTTTCAAAATACGTTGAAAGCGAGAAACTAGTGTTAAAATTTGATAAAATAGAGAAAAAAAATTTTTTTTTTAATTTTCGAAAATCGAAAAAAAAATAGTAGCCATTGAGAACCCACGACTAGACCGGCCTAAAAAGTTGTGGTTTGAGTAGTAGTTTACTGTAAAAAATTTTAAAGAAAATCAAAATATGCACTCACTTTAAAAAATGCAATTTAAATTTTAAAAGTAAAAAAACACGTATTAAAACAATTGAAATAATTTTTTTGTATTTTTTTTCCAAAAGTACATGGGAAAATGGTAGTTTTTTTATTCAGTGAGTATTTTGATTTAAACCATTCCCTAAAAAGTTATCAGTCAAAAACCATAAAAAGAGCGATTTTCTTTAAAATTCGGTATCTTTTGATCCGGTGATCAAAAAAATTTCAACATTTCGGAAAAAAAGTTTTTTGATGGGTACAAAAAAATAAAAAAAAAATTGAAGAAATCTAAAATTAAAATTTTTCAAATCGTCCGATTTGGCGTGGAATGCCCCATAAATACTCAGATCTGATCAGATCCGAAAAATGGCCCTACATGATCATACATGAGCAGGTATGATCATGCAGGGCCATTTTTCGGATCTGATCATGCATGATCATACATAATCATATATCACCATGTATGATCATAAATAATCATGTATGATCGACAGGATTTTTTTCGAATCTTGTTAGATCTGAGTATTCATACTGTGTTTTTTGAAAACATCAAATTGATTCACCCGGAAATATAATGTCTGCACATATTTGCAAGAACATTTGTATACATTATCATTAAAATGTATGTTATATAACATGGATACGTTTACTATGTTGAAATTGAAATTAAATAGTACGATTAATGGTCATAAATTTACCATAACAGAATCATAGGCTGATGAATGAAATTTATTGTAGGGAAATTAATAGTAAAAATTAATAACAAATATTAAAAATTAATAATTTAATAAAATATTTAATTTTCATTACTTTTTAGTATTTTTTTAATAAATTTATTAATTAATCATTTTAAAAATATTTATTATTTTCTAAATTGAATAATTTATGAAAAACATTAAATTAAAAGGTTAATAAAAATATATTATGTACTTTCTACAAAATGTTATCTGATCATTAATTTTAATTATTTTTGATTTTCATTTGATATTCGATTACAATTTTTATCACAAATTTTGTATTAAATTTATTAAATTATTTTTTAAATATTAAATAATTAATTAATTAATTAATTTAAATTAGATATGATCATACCTGATTATTTTTTCTCGTAAAATGCTGCAGATATAATCATGCATGCTCATGCATGATCATACATGACGTCATATATGAGCTCATATATAATCATACATAAACAGATATGATCATTTCTGAACATTTTCCCCCTATTTGAGTGCAGATATGACCATACATGTTCATACATGGCCTCATATATAATCATACATGAACAAGTATGATCGTGCATGATCAAACATAACGTCATGCATGATCATATATGCGACCATATAGGATCATATATGAACAGGCATGATCATATCTGAGCTCATATATGATCATACATAAACAGATACGATCATATCTAAGCATTTTTTCCCGGGTTGATCTCGAAAATCAGTCAATTTATTATATTGTCTTGTCAAGATCTTGTCTTGGTCTTGAATTACTCTGAGTTTTTTATAAATTAATTTTAATATTTTACACAATTAGATTTCATTGGTTTGTATTTTATAATTGGTATAATTTTTAAAAATGTACCAAATTTGTTTTTAAATTTTTTCTGAATGCAGATTATTTTTTCTTATATTTTTTAACTATATTTTTTATAAGTTGTAACATATTAAATATAGTTTATGAGTAATAAATTAAATAGCTAATATTTATAATAAATTTTTTTCTTTACCCACATAACAATTTTTTTCAATTCTTGAGCAAGTCTGCTCTTGAGATCGATAGGTGCTAGTGTCTTTTTCTACATATGTGTCTTGCTGCAGATACTTATGACCCTGGCTAGATCTAAATTACAAGCCTAGCACTAGCCTCACAAAAGATTTAGATTTATTTTATTTATGCCAAAGCTTAACTAGCCAGATGGCAAGGAACAATGTTTACATTACATAAGTATATTACATATTAGGTAGTTAATCTAACGAGATCATTGAAAACTAATATATACTTAAACATAATGTACAAAAGAGTAATTGTATGACTGCTAATACATAGATTATTTTATAAAAAGGCTTATGTAATAATTAATTCTCACATATTTTCCATTTAAGTGTTTTTGGTTTAGATGATTTAACTGAAAAAAAAAAAAAAAAAAAAATTTAGTCATTTAACTGAAAATTAAGAGAGACAAATTAGAGATCTAGATTAAATAGTTAGTCGAACATTTTATTCTTAAAGATTTCGATACTAGATGAATTTATCAAGTCAGCTGGTAATTCTTTCCAGAGACGGATACAGGTAACAACGAAAGAAGATTCAAACACAGTCGTAGCAAAATTTGGCATCTTAAAATTTACTTAGTTCTTTTTTGCTGCTAGTCTTTCAGAACGTCTAGTATCGATATCGTCAATAAATAATTCACGTAAATAGCAAGGCTTGCCTATACTTAATAGTTTATAAAAGTAGCTCGCTAAGAAATAGATTCGACGGCTATTTACCGATAACCACCCGAGCTTACGCCTATAAGGTGTGATATGCTCATCGCGTTTTAGAATATAAATAAATCGAATAGCTGAGTTTAAGGAATGCTGTATTTTACGAGTTTCCTCGGCAGTACAGCTAGTTAATACTATAGAGCAATAATCAATAAGTGGTAATATAGTTGCTGATACTAATAACCTCCTAATGTCATTTATATAAATGTTCTTCCTTAACTTTAGACTCAGACACAAGAAAAATTTGTGCCAAATTATAATTCGATTCTGGAGGAAGGTTATCGTTGAAAATAGTTCCGCATGGCTTGCTCAAGATCTGCTCAAGGCTGAAAATTGACCTGGGGCCTTGAACAGATCTTGAGCAAGCCATGTGTAAGTACCTACTGTAAGTTACTGGGGCAAGAAATGCGTCAGACGCTGATTTATTGCACGTGTTCAAGACATCTTTAATATTCTTTCGTACGATACCATGAACAAGACATACACAAATCTTGACATAGGTTTTTTGATACACGGTCTTGTGAAAGACACATACGTAGAAAAAGACTCTAGCAGCTAGGGGTTTTACTCAAGATACTTATTCCAGAATCTTGCTCAAATACATGTTAATAGAGGTGCACCTCTAGTATATCGTAAGATCAAAATTCTGATTTATTTAATGCAGAAAATTTAGAAATCAAAACTAAAATAGCCCTTTATTATTTCCTGATAAAATATGTAAATTTAAATAAATATTAGATTGATAGCTAAATTTACAAGCACTATCATCGTCACTATTAGATTCGTCCCTTTTTTGTTTCATTCCAATCATATTTTTTACAAATTATTTTGTAAAAGTAATCCCCCAGTATGTTGACTTCCAATCAATTCTATTTAAAGTAAAATAAAGGACTATATAGTGACTCTTTCAAGTGCTAGAAACTAACCATACAATAATATTCCAAATATATATGATTTTACTCATATACATTCAAATATTTTCATACTAACATACTCAGACACTTTATATCTATAAAAATCTAAATAATCCTATTAAGTTTGAGTTTTATCTTTACTTTAAATAAAAGTATTTCAGAAGAGTCAAAAGACCCTAATTAACTATCGAATTATAGTCATGTATAAACACATAATCTTGATAAAACTATTTCGCATATATATATTACATTGTATTGGTTCTTGTCAAGACATTGCAAGATTTTCGTTGGTCTTGGTCTTGGTCTCGATATTGCAACTTATAGTATCGTCTTGGTCTCGTCTTGATGAGTCGAGACGAGATCAAGACAAGATCAATATCGTTTCGATCTTTTGTCGAAAACGATAAATTCAAAACTTGTTGAAAAGTTTATTATAGTGACGTCTGTTAGGATGTACAGTAGCGCTCAGAAATATTTATTTCATAAATTGAGAGTAAACAAAAAACACAAAAATTATTAAGTTATATTTTTGAATGATATTTAACGTTTTACAGAATAGTGATAATAACATTTTATAATGTTATCGACTCTCGGAGATGTTTTTTTTAGACGGCCACATTGAGGCTTACTTTTGACAGTTTTTTGTTTATTATACACTTTTGTAACGGGCCCACTTATTTTATTAAGAAATTGTGGTCTCAATAAAACAAGGGCCCATCCATGTGTAAAACTTAAGGTGTTTTACGTACTTGTCCAGCTAGGCTCAGTAATCTCAGGACGAGGGTAACCCCGTACTGGACCACGCAGTATTAAAATTAGAGAGAGATCTTATACTAAACTTATCAGGAAGGTTGTTATTAAATTTATGAACTCATGTATTTAATTGAACTATAAAAAGAACTATGGCATTTATTGAGCGAAGTCGCTTTACAATTAATGAATGAAAAGATGAACAATAATTAAAATGACGGATGATACTGACTCGACTCAATTGACTGACTTGATACATGACTTGACTGACTTAACTAATTAATTATAACGACTCTTCAATTATAGAATATTATTTGACAACAAAATAATTAACCCGACAATAATATAATCGACTCACTTACTCCAACAACTCCAATCCCAACCAGTCCTTCCTTCCACCGAACCTTTACCTCCATGACCAAAGACCTCCAACTAGTTCCTTCCAAAGTTCACGAATCCATTCCAATCCTTTCCACGTAACCAGGTCCAATACACAGTAATTATTAATATAATTTAAATAAGAAAAGAATAAGCTTCCACTGGAAGTGGGCTTATGTGCTCTTGGCCCATTATACGTATGACTAATAGCACGTGTCGTAGTAGTAGATGGTAGTAGTCGTAGTGGAAACCATGGTGTTGGTGGTTGAGCACGTCCGTCCACGGTGGTTGCTGCGAGCCAAGAGACCGACCGCTCGTCGTCTCTGGGCCTCGTACCTTCCCACTCAGGTTGGCCAACCTCTAAAACCAAATGTCGAGGGACTCGACTGTAGCGACCCCGGCGCATCAATGTCTGTATTTTCTTCAATATTGACAGTTGTTGAGGAAGGAGGGCGGATCTTTTGGCGCGAGTCGAAATTAAATTAAAACGCAAGGTGGAAGCATTCCACCCCGTTACATTTTGTTCTATATACTTTCAAGTTGTCGAAACACTTTAAAAATGTGAGCAACTTTTGTTTGTTACAACCCTTGTTTTAATGCATTTATAACGGCTTTTTTAAAGTCACTAGAATATTGCTTGAATTTCGGTAAGTTGAAATAACTTCAACAAGTATATATAAGCGGAAATAAAAGCTCAAAATTATCTAACTTCCGTAAGCTTTCGAAGCTAACTGCATGTTAAAATATTTTTGAGCTCAAGAGTAATTTTTTTCTTTCGATATGTCTGTGAATCACCTGAATTTAAGCCGTTACGAACAATAAATCAATTTAATTCTTGTTGTAGAAGTTGTCATTCATCCTTGGAATGAACCCTATTGAATATCAGCAACCAATTCCTTTCCATTTAAAACATATTTGAAAAATCAATGAATTTTCTGAGTTTTTTCATAAAATTTATCGTCCATACGTCTTTCTGTCTTCTTTTTTCAACATTTCCATTGGTATAAATCTCCCTCCGTTTTCTGTACGTATACTCTCTATCTATTTTACTCATGTATGTACAACTAGCACCCCTAATAAAAAAAAAAAAACAGCGGCTAGTTCATTATTTTACTTTTTTTTTTAACTTCCCGCTAAGAAAATTGTAAATTAATTATCATGTGTGTAACACAATTATCTGATATATTTCTAAATCTAAACAGCTCTAGAACTCAATAAAACCCGTCGATCGCCACATTGAACGTCAAAATTAGTTGATTAGCTCAATAGATATTGGCGTCGAAAAATTAAAATAACAATTTACCTGGTTTTTCTCGGATAAGTCAGAATGTAATTCATCAAATGGTCCAAAAATCATACCAGCTTATTGTCTTCATAGTTTTCTTCAAACACTAAGTGATGTAATTTAACTCGTTTTCGAGTTTAAATAATATTATCATCGAAAAAATTAAAAAAAAAAAACAAATTTAACAATTTTTTCTGATATTTTTTATATCAACGCTTTGACCTAAGTCAGGACTCATTTAAATCCTTATTTTGGTCACTTAGATTGATTTCTGCCTGAATACGTTCAGTTTACTGAACATAATCGTGAATAAAAATATTAAAAACGCTCGTTCATAAATCATTTTCGATTCTTAAATTTTTAAACTTGAATATACACTCGTGCCAAAAATTAAAGAAACAGAAAAATTTTATAAATTTTTAGTGACTTTTGCAAGGTTGTAACTTCGTAAAAAATGATCTTATCGAGATAGAAAAAAAGCATTTTATAGCTTGAAATCTATAGTTTCGACGCATTTTTAATAAAATTTCTTCACACACACACACACACACACACACACACACACACACACACACACACACACACACACACACACACACACACACACACACACACACACACACACACACACACACACACGCTTGGACATCACTCTGAAAATAGTCAAAATAACTTCCTGAGTTTTATGAAAATCATCGATTTTCTTAGCAGAAAGTTGAAAAAACTTTTTCGCAATTCTTTCGACAATGGCCCCAGTAGAAATGAAATCGAGTTTTTGTCCAGTAACTTGCCAGGTCGACTGAACTTAAACTAGAAACTGGCCAGTGGAAGATAGAGTTTCTGTCAAGTAACTGTCCAGTTTGACTAGAGATCCCAGAGATACATGGCGGCTTTTGAGGTTATTAAAATTGTCAGTTCCTCCCCTTGCAACCTTGAGCTCACCGTGGAAACTACAGATTCACCATAAATTTTTTGTGGAAACACCGTGTATTCATTCCATTTTTCCACGATGAATCCACAGTAGTTCCACAGCAATTTTACAACGTTTCCACAATATTTCTGGTATGTTTCCACGGTGTTCCCGTAGTAATTCCACGACAAAATGGTGTAGTGACCCGTGTAAAAAAATTTCGTTCACAAAAGGTTGGCAAAACGTTTACATGAGCGAAGGTCGAAATTTGAGCCAGATCCTAACTTGAAGTGAACGATTTCTGTGCACATTGCGTATAAAATGAATATTGTTGAAAAATGGTTAAATAGACAAAGTTTATACGCAGTGTGCGAACCTTTTACAGTTCATTTGCAAACTTTTTTCGAACGTTTTTTCAATACTCGAAAATACAAAGTAAAAATCAACGACTGACTTACCTAAATATATTCAAAGATATGTTAAGAAATAAATGAAAGTAGGTTTTTTATAAATGTATTCCACACCTAAACAGAAACCGATTAAATTGAGCAATTTTAATAGAGAGTCAAATAAGGCTTACGAATAGTTGTCGAAAAATGTTCATTCATAGTAATAAGCTAAATTTTTTCCCTATTTTATCTTTGGAAGCTTAAAAATCGCTTATTATTGCGTCACGTTTCAAAGTTACCGATAGTCAACACTTTTTCAACCTTATGTTAACAATTTATTTTATATTGGTTCGTAAACAATTCGTAAAACGTTCTTCTGAGGTGACTACAATTATTTCGTAATTTAATCAAAAATATTTCGTAATTTAACCAAAAATTTGCTTCTTTATAGCAACTGATAAAGTGTTCGGAAATAGTTCTCAAATAATTCATAAAAGGTTCGCAAAATGCGAATATTGCCTGTTAGTGAGGTAATAAACCGTGAACTTTTTAAGAACACTCTCAGTTGGTATTGTCGACCAGGTCATAATTATTTCATCGACCATTTTTATATGGTGGTTATCATAACTTGTGGATAAGCAAAAAATAACGCTTATTATAACTCTAAAATAAAATACTTGACAATCGTTCGCAAATCAGTCACAAATAGTTCGCACATAATTCGTAAAATAATTCTATATTACGAATCTAAATGATTGAATGGAAAATGTACTATTTGTGAACGTTTGAAAAAACATCCAAAAACAGGTTGAAAATAGTTTATATAACTTCCGCTATTACTGGTGTACATAAATTTATAAGTATACACCCAAAACATGTTTAACAATCGTTAAAATTTGGGAAAATTCATGTTGTCCACGAATTCTTGGAGGCCTAAGTTTTTACTTTGAATTTTTAGTGCGTTCAGAAATCGTTCACTTTAAGTTGGGATCCGGCTCAAATTTCGACCTTCGCTCATGTAAACGTTTTGCCAACCTGTTGTGAACGAAATTTTTTTACACGGGAATGCTGAAAATACGCTAAATGTACCACGTTTTAGTAGAAGTTTGTCAATGATAATTCAACAGGTTTGCAATTATTATGGGATAAATTCACCGTAGAAACATTCAATGAAACTCAGGCAGCCATACATCGCTGTGTAGCTAAACTCCAATTTTTTTACGATATCCACACTCATATCATTATTTAATTACAAATACGCTTTCATTCAAAGAATAATTTATTTTTTCAAAACATAAAAACATTACAAAACAGTCTTTATAATAAAATTAATTATATTAATAATGATAAACATTACAACATTTAGATTAACTTTATGTCATAATAAATTTTTAAATCATGACAAACTCAATCTAAATTCATTAAATAACTTCAGCAGTATTAAATATACTAATGTCAATAATCGATATTTTTATAATTATATTCTATAACTAAAATTAGATTTAACATCACATATTTATTTTTCATCATTTTCGTTTGAGTAACGTGTGTGATAAATTAGGTTTTCAAAATTTTCGTTTAGAACTATAAGATATTTACTTTGATTTAACATTATCTAGCTTTTGAAATCATTCATGTTTCAGTCACTTTTAAGATAAGTGAGATTTTTTTAACTTCCCGCTAAGAAAATTGCAAATTTTTAAAAACTCGGGAAGTTATTGGTTTCAATCCGATTTTTGAAAATCGAATTTCTAAGAGATTTTGACGTTTTGAGATTCTAGGAAGCTATCCTGACTATTTTCACGATAATGTCCGAGTGTATGTATATTAGACCGGTTCAAAAAAATCGAGTATTTTTTTTTTTCAAAACCCGCAGTGAATTATCTTCCTAGTCACGGAAAAAGAGGCCTGCGAAAACGGGAGCTCTTAATATGAATTTTGAAAGGTCGCTCATCGTAGATTTCTAATTTACGTTTAAATAACATGGAAAAAAAAATTTTTTAACTTTGGAATTTTACAACTCATTTTGGAATCAACATGTCGGGTGAGAGATACATATTTTTGAAGGAAATTGAACGCTCTAAATAAATTGTCTCTTATGTTTTTTCTCTAAGTCCACTCCTTTAAAAGTTATCCGAGTTTAAAGTTCAACATGTAATTAATTTAACCTTTTTTTCTTAAATTGTAGTATAATAATAAAACTCATCTTCGAAAAAAATTATTTTTTTATTTATTGAAATAATAATACCAAATTTTAAAGTATCACTTTCTTGAACATTTTTTATTAAAAAAACTTTTTTTTTTTAAATTACAGTAGAAAAGTCATTGTAAAATAAATTAATGATTATTTTAATGTTTCTTTATTAAAATTTGGAAAACGTCGACGATGGTCTTGTACGGCTTGTAGAAGATATTGGTATTATTATTTCAATAACTAAAAAAATAATTTTTTTTGAAGATGAGTTTTATTATTATACCACAATTTAAGAAAAAAAGGTTAAATTAATTACATGTTGAACTTTTAACTCGGATAACTTTTAAAGGAGTGGACTTAGAGAAAAAACATAAGAGACAATTTATTTAGAGCGTTCAATTTCCTTCAAAAATATGTATCTCTCACCCTGACATGTTGATTCCAAAATGAGTTGTAAAATTCCAAAGTTAAAAAATTTTTTTTTCCATGTTATTTAAACGTAAATTAGAAATCTACGATGAGCGACCTTTCAAAATTCATATTAAGAGCTCCCGTTTTCACAGGCTTCTTTTTTCGTGACTAGGAAGATATTTCACTGCGGGTTTTGAAAAAAAAAAAATAGTCGATTTTTTTGAACCGGTCTAATGTATATATGTATGTATGTATGTTAGGGTGGGTCAAAAAAATCGAATAATTTATTTTTGACTTGATACTCTGAAAAATAGGTTTGTAGACACCTAAAAAGAATTCTCTTCAAGTATGAGCTCTTAATTATGACGGGAAGGTCCTCCGCTTTGCGGGTTTCTATTTTTTTGAATAATCAGATAAAAAAATTTATATCTCGCTTCTAACTGCTAGGAAAAATATTCCGTAACATAGACTTTGTAAGAAATTGAGTGCTCTACAAAAAAGGTCTCTTATGATTTTGTCAAAAACTCAACCGATCAAAAGATATTCATAGTTGAAGTTTGGCTATTTTAAGGAAAATATTCGTTTTTATTATGAATTTTATAACTTGATGAAAAAAAATTATTTCGAATTGCGGAACTCATGAATTTGTAGGAAAGTTACTGCTCTACAAAAATGGTCTCTTATGATTTTTCGATTAAATGAAGCCGTTACGAGATATCCATCGTCAAACATGAACGAATATCAATATTTCCAGTTTTTGATCAATAATTCGATAAATTTAAATTTAAATTATTAATTTCAGGAAAATTTACATAAATTTGAGTTTCGATGGATAAAGAAATGTTATAAACAATTTTTTTGATATTGTTTTCAGTCTTGAGCTTGTTTGATTGCATTAAAACAAGAAATTAGAGCATTTTTTCGACATATAGCCAATGATTAGTTCAATTTAAAGTGAATGACACATTTCTTTGTCAAATTTAATATGAAAAGTATTGAATCGAGTGAAAAAAAACCAGTATTTAACTTTTTTATACATAAATTTTTTTATTGAATTATCAATTGCAATATAATTGTCAATATTTTTAACATAACAGTACGCTATTACTATAAATAATTTCCTTTATTACAATTTGGATATGTTTTTTGATGTTCTTTGACAACTTGCAATAAGTACTGCAATTGTTCTTCGTTTTTTATCGTAATCATTGGCTATATGTAAAAAAAAATGCTCTAATTTCTTGTTTTAATGCAATCAAACAAGCTCAAGACTGAAAACAATATTAAAAAAATTGTTTATAACATTTCTTTATCCATCGAAACTCAAATTTATGTAAATTTTCCTGAAACTAATAATTTAAATTTAAATTTATCGAATTATTGATCAAAAACTGGAAATATTGATATTCGTTAATGTTTGACGTTGGATATCTCGTAACGGCTTCACTTAATCGAAAAATTATAAGAGACGATTTTTGTAGAGCAGTAAATTTTCTACAAAATCATGAGTTCCGCAATTCGAAATAATTTTTTTTCATCAAGTTATAAAATTCATAATAAAAACGAATATTTTCCTTAAAATAGTCAATCTTCAACTATGAATATCTTTTGATCGGTTGAGTTTTTGAAAAAATCATAAGAGACCTTTTTTGTAGAGCACTCAATTTCTTACAAAGTCTATGTCACGGAATATTTTTCCTAGCAGTTGGAAGCAAGATATAAATTTTTTTATCTGATTATTCAAAAAAAATAGAAACCCGCAAAGCGGAGGACCTTCCCGTTATAATTAAGAGCTCATACTTGGAGAGAATTCTTTTTAGGTGTCTACAAACCTATTTTTCAGAGTATCAAGTCAAAAATAAATTATTCGATTTTTTTGACCCACCCTAATGGGAACACGTGTGGGAGGTGTGCTCGGAATTTGGGGTAGAGAGGGGATGGCAGGCGATGAGAAGGGAAATGCTATGGGAGGATGAAAAAGGGGAAAAGTGGATTAAAGATTTGGAGTTGAGGGGGGAAGGAGGGGAGGATAGTTAGAGAAAAAGCAACGGAAGTAGAGGTCATGGTATGTTTATGAGGGAGTGTGAGAGAGAAGGATGGAATTATATAAAGGAATGTTATGTAGGATAAGGTTAGGATAAGTAATATTTTTTTGTAAGATGGTTTGTGTTATGTATATAAGTGTTTATGTAATGTTGATTATTTGTATTTTATGTAGCGGTGGAACCGAGTCAGGTTGTAACCCGCAAGGGATATCCAGAAAACCAATAAAAAAAAAAAAATTAAAAATTAATAATAATCTAATAATATTTTGTGTATAGTATATACTATATATTTATTATTCTCTAGATTTAATAATTTTTTTATAAAATATATATTAAATTTAGGAAATATTAAATATTTTTAGAATGATTAATTAATATTTCCAATAAAAAATTATTAAATAACAATAAAAATTAAATATTCAAGTATATAATTTATTTTTAATATTTATTATTAATTTCTCTACAATAAATTTTATTTATCATGCAACCTAAGATTCTGTTATGGTAGATTTATGACCATGTATGTATATAACATACATTTTAATAATAATGTATACAAATATTCTTGCAAATATGTGCAGACATTATATTCCCGGGTGCATCAATTTGATATTTTCAAAAAACACAGTATGAATACTCAGATCTGACAAGATTCGAAAAAGATCTTGTCGATCATACATGGTGATATATGATTATGTATCACCATCAGGGTCAGATCCGAAAAATGGCCCTGCATGATCATACGTGCTCATGTATGATCATGTAGGGCCATGTATGATCATGTAGGACCATGTATGATTATGCAGGACCACGCATGAGCAGGTATGATCATGCAGGGCCATTTTCGGACCTGATCAGATCTGAGTATTCATACATGATTATATATGATCATATCTGAACATTTTTTCCCGGGAATCGGGGTGAAAACAATAACTTCCCGAATTCTTGAAAATTTACAATTTTTTTAGCAGGAAGTTAAAAAAGAAAAATAGTCTTTGGACGATACGATAGAAATTCGTTTCCGAGAAAATGTTGACGATTGGTGGTATCGAAATTTTGTCAATTTTTTTCTTATTTTTTTAGATATTTAATGTAAAAGACTTAAGAGAAAGTTTTGTTGGGAGAAAATATATATAGAGGAGCAGAAAGTCACTGGTGCTAAGTAGCATTGGAAATAGTTCAGTGCTCACCACTAGATCGCACCCAGCCTCTTGTGCGGTTTCTAGTTAGTTATATATTTCAGAGTAGTTATATTTTATACTTGATAACATTTCTGACACGTGTACCCCTTTGATATTTGACAGTGACAAATACCTGTTTTGGCGGTCAATTAATGTAACAAGACCTAAGCCCACCTCCGCCGACCGAAAGCCGTTTCCTCACCCTTTTGGGCATACATGTATTGCGGAGCGTCCTTATTTACCACCCAGACGACACTCCTAGTCGAAAATCGACTAAGGTGGACATTAACTAGAGGAATTATCAAAAATTCCTCATTGCGCGTGGTATCTAACCACAGCCACCACGAGTTCAACCTCTTTGGGCCAAACAATGCTCCCATCTCAGGAAATAAAGAGACTTTGGTCATAGTGGGCTTGGAAAGGCTCCCCGTGGTACCAATTCCCTATATTTTTCTTCAGGCTGCATAGGATTAGTGGTGGGTTGCTACTTCTTCTCATACGCTATGTAAAGAGTTTCCTCCACTTGTTTCTTTCGGGTACCCAACAAGCAATTATCCGCTTGTTCATCCCCTGATAGATTTTCTACTTTCCCGAGCGAGCACACTTTGATTATTCAAGCCAACTCATAGTATTGAGGAGCTCGGGGACGTTTTGGTGGTCATCTTGTAGATGCTTAATTACATTAAGCCATTAATGTTCCGTTAAATAATGTTTCTCACTATACAAAAATAAAAAATACTTTCTAGCCAACAAAAAAAAGTTTTTGAATTAAAACAAAATTTCAAATTATTTCAAATATTTTTCTGTTCCTTTTATTTTTTGCGTTAGTGTATATTAGACATGTATAAAATATATATTTTTAATAGCTATCTTTTGGCCGGTTCTTGTGCATATTTTAAATGTAATTTAAATATATTAAAAATATATCTTAGAATATATAAAAAAATACATGTTTGAAAATATGAAAAAATTATATGAACAATATATTTCTAATATTTAAAAAATATAATCATGAATATATATTGCTAATGTAAACAACAATATAAGAAAAGTAATATAACAAAATTATATATTTTTTTTTGCACTTGAAACATATTTTTTAAATATTTTTAAACATCTATTTTTTATATATTTTAAGACATAGGGGGGGGGGCAAAACGAGGTACCCTAAAAATTATATAAAATAATTTAATTTCTTAAATGTTCTCTGAACATACCAAAATATAATTTTTGTAAACATAATATTGCATTAATTGAAATTTTTGTTTGTTAAACTGTAGAACGTTCCTCTTTATTTTACGCGTCCCACGGTGGAGAGTGGTCGGCGCTCAATAGCCGTTACGGCTCTCCGTTGGGTGAAAAACTGAAAATAAAATAATAAACACAAAAAGTCCCACTTGAAGATGTCCCGAATCTCCCTGGACACTCAGCTCTGCTCAGGCTGGGTTAGACAATCCTAGTTGGGCGCCAGTTCGTGTGCCCCACGAACAAAATTAAACTCAAAAAAAAAAAAATACAACGGAGAAATGAAAATAAATAAATGACAGGGCAACGGTTTCAGATTTTAGCAAGAAAAAGATAGTAGTAATTTAAATAAATAAAATTTAGATGAATACCGGGTTGATGATCATTTGTTTCAAATATATTTTAAATAATAAATTAAATGCTCAGTTGTATCGCATAACCAAATAAACAATATCAAAATAAAATAATAATAATTCACTTACAAAATAATACTGGTATGCGTCTACAAATAAAAATAATAATAATAAAGAATAGCCAGTAAGTATCTTTGTTGCGTAATCGAAATTATATTTAAATTTGAATATAGTTTCACTTCCGACAAAAAGAGGCAGCACCTACCGGGGCCTCGTCCATAAATTTGAACTTGATCATGCGCAGCTCAGCGCATGCGCTTTTAATTTTTCCTGCTTCGTGTCGAGAAGACGGCCGCCATTATCTTTCGCATACGTATGTTCAACAAATAACACGTGTGATAATTCATCGTTATATTTTGCGCTCATCTCGAGTAATTAATCAAAACTATTAATTAAAATCAATTAATTAATCATCAAGCTCATAAAAAGTATAATTATTTTTGTAATTGTGGGCACCAGAGCTCATTAATAAAGTAATAAAACACTCAAGAATTCAAGTGATCAACGACCACGTTTTTCAAGAGGTTATTCCAACGGAAAACATTACAGGTGCTTATTTCTTCCCTAAATAATTATATCAAGTCTTCATAAATATAAAAGACTCAATTCATTAGTAATAAATTATCAAAATGCTCAATATTTTTAATAATATAAAAGTAAATTCTCGCTCGGTAGCCTCTGCAATCATGCTACCACGTGCTCATAAAATAAATCAAATTCAGTGCAACTTATTATAGACTCATTTAATACAATTAAATTCAGTGATCAATAATATAATGAAACAATGAACTCAATTATTTATGCATTTCGTGGAATTACATTAAACATTAAGTGTTCAATAGTTAACTTCACTCGGTAACCTCTGAATTCAAGTTACTTATTCTCATGACATTTTTGCGATCAACTCAGTGTTCAATTACACTCAAATTAATTATTTTAATTATTTACTCGAGATCAATTTTATCATTTGCATTCATTTAATTACGTAATCATGAGCTCAGACAGTTTAACAGTATTAATAAATTAAATCAACGATTTAATTTTGTAACCCAGTGATATTATGTGCGGTGACAAATAAAAATATTGTTATATTTTTTAATATGCGTATTTTTCAAACATCCCAACCACCAACCAGTCCTGGCATTTATTTAATTAATTATTATTACAACAATCTTAAACACAGAATAGTTTCTCGCATGTAACTAATGATGTCACTCGCACGTGATATTCAAGAGCTAAAACTATAATCTTAAACTAAGCTTTAAATATTTCAAGTAAATATTTCGTACAATTAAACCACTGGTGAATGTTATACACAATTCACAAAATAATAATCGCAAAATAATAATATAATAATAATAATTAACATTAGTAATAATTACATAAAATAATATCTAGAAATTCTTGTATCACTCACACGTGATTATGAGATAACAAATGATCACCAACGCGGGAACAAAATTACACGCTAATGTATTAGCCAAAAAGTACTTACAGTTCGCGTATTCAACTCCCTTGGTTGCACCCTATATACGGTAAGAACACGGTAAATGTATTTTCCTTTCTGCTTTTACCAAAAAACTCAAATAATGCCACTGGATTTATATTCTTTACTCAAATACCAAATGGCGACAAATTTATAATTAGTTTAATGTAACAGAGCACACACGCTACTCTTACAGAGACCACCTCACGTCTGACCATGGCAGCACGTGAATCTCATGCCGGGACCTTGGCCGGCGCCATTTTGTCATACATCTCACTTCAACCAAATGGAGATGTATGACTGTCGTATTTTATTTTTATATAGTATCACCAATATAATACATAACTATGGCTGTGTAATTTATCCAGTTCCCGGCGTTAAATGATCAAGTGTATCTTTCATAATTAATTTTTAATATGGTTTACCGATAAATCAACCAATGATTTATTCATAAAATTAGTAAATTTATTTATAATAAATAAATTTACGGATGCCAACTGTTGCGTTGACGCGCATGCGCCAATCAACAAAGTGATTATAAACACATACTTGAAATGCGCAATTATTTTCCCAGCACTGTAACAATCCAAATGTATGCTTAAATTAATTAATGAAATCTTCTGATTTACCTACAATTTTTACCTAAGAAATTAATAAAGTATTATTAATGTAATAATTAAAACAAAATCTTATATGTAAACAAAATAATTATAGTAACAATGGGTTGGATGAGACGTGTGAGCAGCGTGTGCTGCCCTCTGTTGCTCACTGACCTGATGCGAGACTGCCGTGATATTAAAATATCGTGACAACTGTTTCGGGATTCACTCTGAATTTTTAATCTTTATTTACTCTGGATACACCCTAAAGACACACGTAATGCACTTCGGTTCCACTCTAGATTCGCTCTGGTAAAACTGTGGTTCCACTCTATAGAACACTTTGGATTCGTTCTGAAAACTTTCTGGCTTCACTCTGAAAAGACTCTCGTTTCATTCTGGACTTACATTGGATTTGCTCAGAATTTGCTCTGGATTCACACTGAATTTATACTCTTGAATTACTCTGAATATACTCTGGGAATACCTTGGATATGTTCTGGATTCAGTCTAATTTCAGTCTGGTATCACACTTAAAAAAGGGCACAAGACCGCTATGGAATCACGTTGGAATCAGTATGGTTCCATTCTGACTCTGGTACCAGAATGGCTCCAGAATATATATCATACCGCGAGGGCATTAACAAAAATTAATAAAAAAAGTAAAAAAATTAACTTTTGGAGCTATTGTAAGCGACATGGATCGAGTTAGAGCAAAATCGTTTTATACACTTTCAAAAAACAATAAAGACTCTACGAATAAAAACTGGTTTTAAAACGATAGCTTAATAGCCGGCTAAGTGGCAATTTGAAAAAAAAAATTATTTAATTCACATGCTTTCTGCACTGAAAGAAAAAAATATTTTCCTGAACTATAAACGACAGAGGTGAATGAAACCTCTACTATTAACTGCAGTTTCGTTCATTGATATGATCTTAGCTAACAGTAACAGAAAAGTATAGTGAAGGTTACTATTCAGTAATAAATTTAACAGTTTCTTCTTCAGCATTTTTCGTTCTCAATTCAAGTAAAGTACAAGGTAGTCTAGTCGAGAAGTGAGTTTTCTGCGAAAAATCGTTAAACCACTCTTAAAAATATGGCGATTGGTGCATTGGATTCAGAGTTTCATTCTGAGAAATGGGTATTTTTTTTTATCCGCCATTAAAAATTCCATTTGTTATAAACAAAAAACGAAGAAACAAAAAGGAAGTCTCCGTTTTTTGGTTATAACTTCAAAAGTATTAAAGATATCTGAAATTTAAAAAAAGATCCGAAAAGAGGAGAAAATTTCAGTTAGATAAGTCTCGACTCCCCTAGTTGTAGCTCCATTATTTATAATTTTAATTTAACGTTGAAAGTTGAGCTCCTCGCGGCCGTTTCGGCGCCTGCGCGTCGTCGCCGAACAAAGTATGCAACATAAAATAATTTTTTTATAACATAAAATATTAATTTAAAAATCTGAATAAATTATAGTGTCATCTAGACACCTGAAGGAATATAGCCCCGCATAAAAACAAATTTTAGCTCGATTTTTGTTTAAGTTATTTGATTGTTAATTAACAAATTTTTTGGAGACTTTAAAAAATCTTTTTTATAAAATCTCTTAAAAATGTTTAAAAAATGTGTCTATAAACTTTTTTTCTCTTGGGAGCTCTTGTTATATGAATAATGAACAAGATTCCGTTGTAATAGTTTATAAAAGTTTTTTCATTTGTTTATAATGATTTTTCAAAGTTATCAAAAATTGAAATATCCGGCTAATGTTATAAAAAAATTTTTTTTTCCGAAATCTGTAATTGTGGTTGTTTTTGTATTCATGTATTGCGTTTAGTAGCTTGACTAGAAAATTTTTAACATGAATTGTTTAAAAAATTTTTATTAACAAATAGACAAATTGAATATTTTTGAAAAATTATTTTTTGTCATTCTGTTGTCTTAGTAAAATAATGATTTTTGAAAAAAAAATTTTTTCTCAAAAAAATTTTTTAATTGTTAATAATAGTTTTTTTCATTTATCCACCATTTAAATTATTTATTAAGAAATCATTTTTTTTTTTTAATCATCATTTACAATTCTCAATACAATCATGAAAAAAAATTTTTTTTTTATTTAAATTTTCATTGTTTATTTTATAAACATTTTGTTATAAACAAATTTCCACTTTCATTATATTTTTTTTCCGTGGCTTGAAAAAATTACAAATACAGTCGTGTGCATTAAAGTTGTGAAAAAAATTTTGCTCTATTTTTTATTAAATTTTAAAATACTTTACCCCATCAAAGTTGAAGCAGTCAACTATTTTATCTATTTATAAACTGTTATAACTTTTAAACTATTAATGATACGGTCTTAGACATTCAAGCTGATCTTTTAGACAATTTATTGATTTATATAATAAATTTTTTAAATGCTCGATATCTATTGTTACGTTTTGTGAATTACCCCACATTGATTAAAAATAAAAATAATTTTTAATTATTTAATTTTATCCAGGTTTGGCCTCGTTAGAGTGCCTATAGACCCCTGGTGGGCCGTGGTCGTCGATTATTTTATGAATTATTGTTTTACTTTATTTTTGCGATGTTAAGTATTTTTTCGATGCCGGTTCCAACTCCATATAATTATTTTTATTATAGCAGCAGGTGAATAGATGGATAATCGGCAGGAAATTTCAGGGAAACCCGAACTGCTATTGAGCGCTCAGGGTTATAGGACAGGGTGGAACCGCTGATAAGCGCTCGCCCCTGGGTAGTAATAGGGCTATGGATAGGTCATAGTGTAGGTGAAAACATTAGGGTGCCGATTGGCACCCCACAATAAGGTTAAATAAATTTAGAAATAATTATGGAGTTTATTAATTATAGCTGGAGAGTAGAGGTTCGAGCTCCATGAGCTCTCTCGTAGGACTGACTATTTAGTCATTATAAAAACATAATAAAGCCAACAGAGTTGACAAAATGTTGACGCTGTATCTCAGGTTCTCTGTGAGGGAATCGTCGTAGCCCGGGCCTCATGCATCGTCATCTGTTTTGGCTACCCGCGAGCCACGGCGACTCTCTTATCATAACCGATTTCCGTTACATTGTATAAAATTATTTTATTAAAAATAATTAATTAAATTTAATCAATAAAATATTACGGGAACGTAACACTATTATGGTTCAATTTTTATAAGCATTTGTTTATAAAAAAATGCATTACTTGAATTTTCAAATAATCATATCTTTTAAACTATTGAAGTTACGGCTTTTATGATTCAAGACAATTTTATTAAGTAATTATTGAACTGCTCAAAAATAATTTTTTTATAATTTTAGCTCCATTTGTTTCTCATTTTTTTTATTTATTCAAATTATTACACGGTTAAGGGTACGTTTTCTGGATTTTAATGACACATTTATACTCTTACACACAACAGATTTTTACATGTAGATATTTTAAGTCAGGAAATCTATACTTGCTAACTGTCAAGGCGACATTTCTGTAAAAAGTTCATTCAATTCTGTAAATTTCTTCCAGGCTACACTACTGGCAAAAATTTTAAATTTTTGGATTGACAAATCTCAAGTAATGAATTGGAAATTCCAAAACTAAAACAAAATCGCAAAAACAACATTAATTATTGGCGTTAGGTAAAAGTATAAGGTCAATAAGATCCAGAAAACGTACCCTTAACCGTGTAATAATTTGAATAATTAAAAAAAATGAGAATCAAATGGAGCTAAAAATATAAAAAAATTATTTTTGAGTAGTTCAATAATTACTCAATAAAATTGTCCTGAATCATAAAAGCCGTAACTTCAATAGTTTAAAAGATATGATTATTTGAAAATTCAAGTAATGCATTTTTTTATAAACAAATGAAAAAACTTTTATAAACTATTACAACGGAATCTTGTTCATTATTCATATAACAAGAGCTCCCAAGAGAAAAAAAGTTTATAGACACATTTTTTAAACATTTTTAAGAGATTTTATAAAAAAGATTTTTTAAAGTCTCCAAAAAATTTGTTAATTAACAATCAAATAACTTAAACAAAAATCGAGCTAAAATTTGTTTTTATGCGGGGCTATATTCCTTCAGGTGTCTAGATGACACTATAATTTATTCAGATTTTTAAATTAATATTTTATGTTATAAAAAAATTATTTTATGTTGCATACTTTGTTCGGCGACGACGCGCAGGCGCCGAAACGGCCGCGAGGAGCTCAACTTTCAACGTTAAATTAAAATTATAAATAATGGAGCTACAACTAGGGGAGTCGAGACTTAGCTAACTGAAATTTTCTCCTCTTTTCGGATCTTTTTTTAAATTTCAGATATCTTTAATACTTTTGAAGTTATAACCAAAAAACGGAGACTTCCTTTTTGTTTCTTCGTTTTTTGTTTATAACAAATGGAATTTTTAATGGCGGATAAAAAAAAATACCCATTTCTCAGAATGAAACTCTGAATCCAATGCACCAATCGCCATATTTTTAAGAGTGGTTTAACGATTTTTCGCAGAAAACTCACTTCTTTACTAGACTAAGGGTGATTACTTTGATTCTAATGCTTTATTCCCATATTGAATTTTTATATCCTATCAGTTTTTAAATATTTTACAAATATTTCCGAATGAAAATATTTTTAAAGTGTGTCAATATTTGTGAAAAAATTTTATTTAAATGTTTCTCAGAAATATTTAAAAAAAAAATATTCAAAATACTTAAACAAGTCAAATTTTAGACTTCATCCTTAATACTTTCGAGTAAATATTTTGTAAATCCTTTTCGACATTGACATATTATATTATTTAAAAAATGTTGACAACATATTCTGGAAATATTTTCAAAATAGTTTGATGTTGATAAAATGTACAATTTATTTTGTACACGATAATTTTTTTTAATAACTTCTACAAGTGAGAATAGACTAATTGAAATAATTAAGGTGGATACAAAATATGCAATACGGAGAATCAAATCTAATAATAGTTATTATTTTTCAAACAAAATTACTATTCGACCGAGGCAAACTTGAAGTGGTCCAAAAATACAAAAATTTTTATTTAAATAAGTAAAAATTATGATTGTTTAATCCTGTATATTGCAATATAATAATGTTGTCTTAGTGTTCTTTACTACACGTTTATTTCCAAACTTTTCACAATCGTTTATACATTAGGTGACTTATTTAATAATGGTTTTATTAATCACCATTTTAATGTTAATTAAAGAAACGTATCTTAAATTGTAGTGGGATAAAATAAGTTACACTATCGATTGACGTAATTAATCATTAACATTAGAATAAATTAATTATAATTAAATAAGTTATAAAATCAATAAAAACTGGACTAGAAATTTAGTAATGTTAAGTGCTCTAGCGTAATTACAACTATATTTAAATTCAAATGTAGTTGCACTTTTGACACTTAGGGGCAGCACCTACTGGGGTTTAGTGGCTTCAATATTCAAGCTTGATCACACTGAAAAAAAAACTTTGCTATCATAACAAAAATCAAGATTACGCAGCTATTTGTTATGATAGCAAAATTATCTTGGTTAACGTAAGGAAGTGACATTTGTTGTGGTAAGTAAAGTGAAGTTGCTGTTGTAACAAATGTGTTGAGGAAAAATTTTTTAAATACGCATAGAATTTTATGCTTTAATTAGGTGAACAATATCGTTAAGAATTCATTACGAGTTTTTGATTTTGGACATACATTGTGTTTGTAAATGATGGCTTAAATATTAAACGCTATTTATTTTTAAAAGTATACCAATACGAATAAGCAGAATTCAAAGCGGGCGCCTTGAAAAAGGGATGTTCTTGATTCAAGAAAATATATTGCGACGCGATAATATCTTAGGTGAAGTAAAATTTTCTCGAATCAAGAAATCTTTGTAAAACCTAATTTAATATTTAGCTCAACGCATGTCATTTGTTATAACGGCAACTTCATTTTACTTACCATAACAACTGTTACTTCGTTGTGTTGACTAAGATAGATTTGTTATCTTAACAAATAACTGCGTAATCTTGACTTTTGTTAAGATAACAAATTTTTTCAGTGCATGCGCAGTGCGACGCATGCGTATTGCCTTTTTCCTGCCTTGTGTTTAGATAACCGAAGCCATTATATTTCGCAACGTATATCTCAAGTGTTAACATGTGTTTTCATTAATCTTATTATTTTGTGCTCATCACGAGATAATTAATTCAAATAATCAATTAAATACAATCATTACTCATCAAGCTAGATATAAATAAAATTATTTATATATTCAGAAGCACCAGAGCTCATAAATTAATTAATGAAACCCCTTAAGAATTCAAGATATCATCAACCACGGTTTTAAAGAGGTTACTTTTACAAAACCGATTGTAGGTGCTTACTCATGTTTTAATCAATTATCACAAGTGATCAAATGAATGGTAACACGACAATTTACCTGATACCAAAATAACCGCAAACCTAACATCCCCGACAAAACACCCGCAAATTGAAATATTTTACGTTATTAACAAATGTATCTATCATTTTCAATGCATATATTGCACGTCTCGAACGCGAAAGGGCGAGGTTGTGCTTTATAACCGACCTGTCAAAGTCACACGATTTCCACTCTTTAAACTGCATATTTTTTTTTACTTTGATAATAAACTTAAATTGAATTAGCCACGATTCTGTTGGGAAGTGGCACGCGTTAATACCACCCGACAAAATATCTCCGCGATAAAATATCCTCATGACGAAATATTTTTAAACAAACTATCTGCATGACAAAACATTTCTAAAAAAAATTACTTAATGGTAAAATGATCGAAAAATAAAAATCTGCGACAAAAGGGCACAATATTATTACAAGCGTGTGTGTTTACATATTTTTGTGTTTAAACATACAAAACGCGTGAAAAAAAGGTTAAATTCTTCGCTTCTTCGCGGTAAAATATAATTATAAATTTGGTTTTAAATCTTCGCGTATTTTCACGGCAAAAATAGTTTCAAAATATTCAAATTCTTCGCTTTTCGCGGTAAAATATTATTCAAAATCTTCGCTTATCGCGGTAAAATATTCTTTGATTCTTCACGTTCCTCGTTGTATAATTCAATATAAAACAAAAATGAAATTAAATGGATTAAAATAAGATGAAGATAATCAACGCTACTAGTGCTTCCGGATGATATTAGTTCACGACTTACAACGATCAAGGTCCGGTTCGTATGCCCAGCTACCGTTGACCGAATGGTGAATTTAATATCACGTCAATTATTCTCCTGAGACTAGTAGAAAATGATATACCGATTATTCAAGTGCTGACGACGATCAAGGTCCGGTTCGTACGTCCAGCTACCGTTAACCAAATGCGCAACCGAGATATTAATCTTCTAGCCACGAACACCGTCAAGTATCCGGAGTTCGGTAAGGTTTCGAGTTTGATTCCCAAAGGAACTGATGAGCTAAAGTCCATAGTCTTTTTATATGGTCTTCACATATGAAAAGTGGTGGTAACTTGTTTCCCATACGAAAAGACTCGGGCTCGCCCGAAAGTTCTAGGCCCACGCACACATGTGATCCCTGGGAAATGGATTTGACTATGAAGTAGGCCGATGACTCTGGCGTCATTCTGTCGCCGAGCAACGCTCGTGCAGGAAACCATAAATTTGATGGTTTCCACTAGCTTTCTTTCAATTCCAAGAATCACATCTAGGTGCACATGAGTTGGGTGGTCTATGGTTTAAGATGAAAAATCAAAGAAAAGATTGCCGTTCTATGCTTAAATTATTAAATGGGAACGGATACATAAATTTTAAAAGTACGTTAAGTAGAAATGATGAAATTTCCGGTTCCGTCACTCGTAATCCGAAGACATTAAATCCGCGACTTTTGATCCGACATTTTGAAATCCGCAACAAAAAAATCCGCACGACAATATATCCGCTGCTCTACTATTCGCAATAATAATTTTATGAATATAATTTCAATGAACATAATTTGATGTAAGATTATATTATTACTTATTGAATTATTATTACAATATAGACATGCAAGTTATGTGTGTTGTGATTATAAAATATATAAGCCTATACGTTTGAAATAGTACTGTGCCCATTTTCCACAGGTGACATGTGTGTGTGATTATAGAATATATTAACCGATACACTTGCAATAGTAGTGTATTATTTTCAAACAAAATTAGAAGAATATTTTGTGAAAAATTCTCGTTAATGATATAATTGATATTAGTTAAAAAAAAAAAAAAACGTTAAGTAATGAAGAAACTTAGAAAAAAAATGTAATAATATTTTGTCATGGGGATATTTTGTTTGGGTATATTTTGGCGGGAGATTTTAAGTCGTCGAATTTCATGTCGCGGATCTTACGTCGCGGATCTATTGTCCACGGATTACGATTCGTGTCACCGAAATTTCCAGAAAAGAGAAATATATAATACGCGTGGTCCATTAGTACAAAACGACTTGATTGTAAAGCGTTGAAAACGCTCAGGTAGGTATATTTGTCCGGTACGACTTCTGGCGTCAGTAAGTCGGCGTTACACATAAAAAGGTTTACGTACAAAAGGTCTTAGTGTGTACTTATTTTGGAAGAGAGGAAAAAAAAAATTAAATTTTTGAATGTAGCAGCCGTGGCACTGATGAGTCTTAATATTCCAAATTCAAAAATCTGGACAACGGTTGGCCTTGTGGGCCAGCCCAAAAACTTCCTGCTATTTCCGTCTTTCACCTAGAAAATTAAAAGTAATTTTTCAAATTTTAAATTTCCCTAACGAGCGCACGCGCAGCTTCGTCATAAATCGTCTCGCTTCAGCAAGTTTCGGCGTCGGAACGGCTGATGTATAGAAAATAACATCCAGTTGACGAGAAAATTAATTAACATTTAAATAATTTACAAATTACAGCTCGCAGGAACTTAAATAAGAGCTTATTTCATTCATTACTTTTTTTTTTTTGAGTTTTATTAAGGTTTTTTTATCCGTGTGCTGTAGTTTGTTGAATATTTCCGTTAAACCGGAATTTTGTTATAAAAAAACATATTTGCTAAGCACTTTTTTATTGGATTTTTTCGGTTGTCGTAATTTTAGGATATTCTGAATCATTCTGTGAAAAAATTAGTCGGACTGCAAGAAGTATTTATTCGTGATAATATTTTTTCCCTGAGTGTGCATTAGGGTGAAAAGTTTCATTTAGCTAAAAAAAAAACGCCTGTGAAAATTAGAGCTCTTAATATTAACATGAAGAGGTTCCACATTGCACTTTTCTATTTTCCATAAAAATAACATGGGAAAAATTGTTTTTGCGTCTTCTGATTTTTATAAGTAGCTAATGATGTGTCATCGGAATAATTGGCAGGCATATTTTTGTAGGTAATTTAACGCTCTACAAAAAAAGTCTCTTATCATTTTTCGATGAATCTATCTGTTCAAAAGTTATTTGAGGATGAAGTCGAATTCATATTAAATTTTGAGATATTTTTACTTTTTCCGGCGACACTATCATACCTATTACAAAATATCATGGGACCTTCTTTTGTAGACAATTTTATTCCCTAGAAGTTATTTAAATAAAGTTTTTTCGAATTCCACACTGTTTTTTAGTTATTTCTATTTTAATGTCAAGCTCTCAAAATCGATCGGAAGACTATTTTTTTTATGAGCTTGACATTTAAATGAAAATATATAACTAGAAAACAATGCTAGAAATAACTTCTAGGAAATAAAATTGTCCACAAAAAAGGTCCCATGATATTTTGTAATAGGTCTGATAGTTTCGCCGGAAAAGTAAAAGGATCTCAAAATTTAATATGAATTCGACTTCATCCTCAAATAACTTTTGAACAAATAAATTTATCAAAAAATGATAAGAGACTTTTTTTGTAGAGCGTTAAATTACCTACAAAATATGCCTACTAATTATTCCTATGACACATCGTTAGTTACTTATAAAAATCAGAAGACGCAAAAAAAATTTTTTCCATGTTATTCTTATGGAAAATAAAAAAGTGCAATGCGGAACCTCTTAATGTTAATATTAACCCTAGACTGGTCAACGTATGAGCGTGACATCGCACTTAATTCTATTATTTTTATTACAATTACATTTTTTACTAAAAAGGTTTGAAATAATTTGACTTTGTTCTTCAAACATTTTAGAATAACTTAAAAATTTTTTTGAGCATGTTTAATAACACAAAGTTGCTGTAAAAAAAATTCTAAAAGAAAAAGTGACGAATTTGCGGAGCTGTTTTCATCACTTGACCAGAGTCGTTAGTAGATTTTCACTTGCGACGTTGCCGTCTCTGGTGTATGTTCCCTCTTTCCGACTTCTCATGTTCATGCGCAGACTTGTGCAAACTGTTACCAGCTGATATTGTGTATGAAAGGTTATGTGGAGGTAAATATTTATTTTTATTAATAAACATTTTTAAAAACTCTGCAATGAAGAAAAAAATTTTTTAATTTGTTTTGTGGTTGAATTTATAATAAATTTATTAAAATATTTTTTTCTGCTTACTATTAAAATATTTCCATCTACTGCCGAAGGCATTAACCTATGTTAATGTGATACTGTTATTTATAAAAAAAATAGTCGAGTTCTTTTTAAGTTAAATACAATCAAATACTAGTAAAATTCAATTAACGCATTAGTATAATCAATTTGTACGAGTAGGGTTAACCCTTCTCGTACGCACTTTAGCCCAGTACCGAGGCATACACACGGGGTCTAGCGGATCCCAGCGATGTTTAAACGCTCGCCGTGGGCAGACTATTGGCTCGATTGCAAAAAAAAAAAAAATGAAAATAAAATTTGAACTATCTACAATGCAATAGCATACACTTTTTAAGATAAAAAAAATTTTAAAGGCTTAAAAAATACTCGGAAACGAGCGACCTTTTGAAAAATCGTCTTTTTTTTTTTAAATCATAACTCTTAACGATAACTAAGTTTTTCTTCCGCGAAAATAACAAGCAGATATAGCATTTTTCGGAAAAAATAGAACAATATTGAGTGCTTAAAAAAAGATATTTATTTTTAAATATGAACATGACCCATTTTTCAGTATGAAAATTTCTTTTATTTATTAGACATACATAAAATTCTTTTTCAAAAAGTAAGTTCAATGACTTTTGTACGTTTAATAAAGTAAAAGTAAAAGTAAAGTGATGATATGATTGTAATTCCTTATCGCTACGAATCATTTCACGGCAAACTTCCTCAATGTAAACATTCGTACAGTCCCCAATTACTGTCATCATTTCATTATCGAAAAGAAGTTTCCAAAATTCTTCAATTTTCTTCGCATTGGAAGCCTCATGCATACATCCTGGTACAATAACTGGTTCAGGAGTAGCAATCCTATCTGAAAAAAATGTACACAAGTCATCAAACGTTAGATATTTACTAAATCTGACATAACAGCATTGACAATGGGTCTACAGATACCTGCAGCTACTATAGACAGATGTTTTTCATACTTGATTGTCGGGATTCCAGTGTGGTATGCCATTTAAAACCATTTTTCCCTCTCAAAACCGACGTTGGCCGACCTCAAGCGCGTGACTCCAACAAATGCACATTTTCGGTTGCGTTTTCCATTTCGATATCATCGTCTTCCGAGTCAGTAGATCCCTCGAAATCACTGTCATGGATTTCTTCAGTAACAATGTCTTCCTCGAAGTCGAATAATTCATGATTCTCGAGAGGATCGACATATGAGACAACGTTCCGATGCCGAAGATTATATGGTATCTGTGCAAAAATTTCGGAGCAATTAATTTGTAAGTTGAAAAAAAAAAAAATATTAAGTATTTTAACTATCGTACTTACGCTCATTTCAACGAACTTCACTTGAAATTAAAAAAAAAATCAATGACACTTTTTATCTTATAACTCACACGGCCTACTCACTTGGGGTCCAGCGGCCCCCAGCTCATTTACGCACTCAAATAAACGACTGCCAGACACAAACTGACGCTCTAGCTCTGATGTCTAGGTTACACACCTCAAGTAGACCCTTTGAACTATAGACTAGAGTGGGGACAACCCGGACTATGGAGTCTAAGGGTTTCAAATTTGACTCTGAAGGTAGCGTTGGGGTCCAGTAGACCCCAGGTGTACGAGAAGGGTTAAATAACTAATTGTTTTAAACAGAGTTTGAAATTTTTGAAAATAAAGTTGAAAATTTTTTTTTCCATGTTTGAATTTTTTTACAATATTCCCACCTGAAATAATATACCAATAGAAAACAGCCAGATCGATCAGGCAATGTTGCACTCTCAAAAGCATTGCGGCGATTCTCTCATCACTTGACCAAAGTCGTTAGGTCGCGTTTGTTGACCAGTCTAGGGTTAAGAGCTTTAATTTTTTCAGGCGTCTTTTTTTAGCTAAATGAAACTTTTGAACCTATTTGCGAGGAAAAAAAAAATTTGTTGATTCTTGAATCACCCTAGTGTGGATGTAAAAATAATATATAAATGTTTAGCACAATAAGTATTGTATTTAGGATAGTTTTATAAATAGTGTTTGCAACAACTACGAAGCATCGAGTTTATCCTTTTTAAGATTTAATACATGGCTAAATTGACAATCATTTAGTTTTTGCATGATTGTTACACATGAGGGTGATTTGTTTCCATTGTAGATTTTTTTTTTTACTTACCAAGTGCAAAAATTACTGTGCATGGTAAAACGAAAATTCCCTCCAAATGTTGATTTTAATCCTAAGTACTTCTGAATGTATTCTAAGTTTTTTTTTTACTTGAAAAGTATAGGGAATTCGATAATAATTTTTTAATTATCGGACGCTCAGCCGCTTTTTGAGTTATCGGATCGTGGTATTTTCCAGAGCATGAAATGCTGTTTAAAAAAGCCTGTAGTAACTTTACTGTGGTTTATATTGTTTTACCTGTGTCAGCTACAAAAGTCGATCTTTTTATTAGAACATGTTATTTGTTGACAGTGAATAATCAACAAAACTGGCAGTACAAAAGCAAATAAGAATTTAGTAGCAAATTGAATTTTTCACAGAAAAAGTATTATTGGTCAAGTTGCGAAAGTTTTATGCTTATGTTATATCGAAATTTTATTATTTTGATAAATAAAATATTTATGTTCAGTTTTTTTGCAGAAATTTATTGAATTTAATTGTTCTTGTCGTTCAAAATAATCTACTGAATAGTGGGTAGGGACATCAGCTGCCCAATAATTTCTTAACTCCTAGGCGCTGACTGGCTGTCCAGGATGCTTCAAACTCCTCATAAATTAAAAACAGGTGAAATTGGAATGGTAGATCAAAAATGTGCAACTAAAATTAATAGAAATTGAGTCATCGATGCCCAAGGCTCGCCGGAAGTCTATTGACACCCCGATGACTCCCAACCTGAACATTAGATAATCTAAAATCAATTAAACAAAAATACCAAATTATTCAGATTGTAACATCATCAAATCAATAAATTTTATACATCTCGTAAACGTAAAACTTTCGCAACTTTTCCAATAATACTTTTTTGTTTGTAAAGAATTTAATTTGCTACTAAGTTCTTATTTGCTTTTCTATCGCTAGTTTCGTTGTTTATTCACTGTCTACAAAGTAACAATGTTACAATAAAAAATGACTTCTGTAACTGACACAGATGAAACAATTTAAATATCAGTCAAGTTACCAATAGCTTTTTTAAAAAGTATTTCATTTTTTAAAAAATACCGCAAACGGTGACCCGATATCTCAGAAAACGACTGAGCATCAGAAAATTACAAAGTAATTAATAAATTTCCTATACTTTTTAATTGGAAAAACTTGGAAAACATTTGAAAGTCCTTAGAATTGAAATTAAGGGTTGAAATTTGTAGGGAATTTGAGTTTTACCACGTTTCATAATACTTTACTTGGTGAATAATGAAAAAATCTTTTCTCGAAATGAATCACTCTAATACATGTTTATGCTTTAAGCTTTGAATATGATTTCTATGAAAATCTTATAACACATCGAAGCTACTTTGTAATTAACTTTATGTGCTTTTATCTCTGTTAGAGCATCTGTACAGATTCAAAGAAGTAGCTGTAATATCTCAAGTGCAACGAGTTAAATTGGTTTCAAAAATATGACCACAACTGGAGCCCAATTTGCTCTAGCCGCCTCCACAGGGACGGCCCATAGTGGCAATAATTCAGCAATCGTAGAAGTGGAAACCAAGCCAAGCATCATTGTCGATACTACTACTAGTGCCAGTAGTACAGGTAGCATATCACAAGGTCAACCTTCGAGAAATCAACAAATTATAACAGTAGTCGCTAGTCCGAATTCTACAAGCACCAATAACCTTCAGCCGATACAGGTTCGTACAGCGTAAATTCTGATTTTCTAAAATTACAACGTGGTTCTCGATTGATTTGTAGCTATTTTTTGTTTTGCATTCGAGTTACGAAAAAAAATGTCTATCGAGTGATATTTGTAGTCTCACAAAAGGTGAAAAATACAATATTATTCGAACTGATCGTTTCAGCTCGTAGTTCAAGATTCATTGGAAACCACTGCGGATTCGTCGAATAGTTCTTCTGGAACTTCTGCTCACGTGACAGCTCAAGTAGTTGTGAATACAACTCACTCAGGTCAGCACACCCTCATCAACTCGGATGTAGCGTCTACATCTACAAGCGCAATCGTTAGTGGTTCACCGCACTATATAACCGTCACAGGTGAAATGTTTGTTTAATAGTTGAAAATTTATCATGACAATATTCAACTTATAAATTGTCAATATTATTACCCCCTTCGAAAATGAAAAGGTTGAGCTCTACTATCGACCTGTGAAGATTCCGCGACTCATTCAAATTCAATCATTTATTTTATTCTTGTACCGCACAAACATAACGAATAGAACATTAATATTAAGAAGAATCTGCTTCATTTATTGAGTTGTTCAATACAAATATTATAATAAAAAATCTGGGAAACGGTTAATTCTGCGGGCTAGTCCTAAAAATTTCCACTGTCTTCAGTAAAAAACATGCAACTTAAAATTTTGTGAACGATCATTTGTAAGGGAAAAAATAGATCTGAACAGAATTAAATGTAAGGTAAGAGATCCAGTACCCGATCACTCATGTGATTGTGTATCTACATTTACTAAATATAGATACACAAATACATGAAGTGATCGAGAACTAGTTCTCTAATCGGGTACTAAGTATTTTACCTCAATCAAGGTAGAGTGAAAGGAATTTCGAATTAGATCATAATTGCGAAATATAAAATATCTCGAACTAATTAGCCGATTAATATGATTCTCGTGACAATTGACGCATTTTACTGAGTTCTAGAGATGATTAGAATTCAAAATGATTCGATTCAAACCGTTTCTAAGGAATTAAAATCTACACATAAACACACACGCGCGTAGGGCTGCACTTGAGCTGAGATGAGACAAGATTGAAACGATCTTGTCTCGATCTTAACACTTTCGTTCTCGTCTTGATCTCGAAAATCAGTCAATTCATTATATCGTCTTGTCTTGTCAAAATCTTGTCATGATCTTGAATTACTCTGAATTTTTCTTATATAATTTAAAAGTTTACACAATTATGTTTCATTGGTGTGTATTTCATAATTGAGATAATTTTAAAAAATGTCCTGAATTTGTCATTAAATTTTTTCTGAATATACATCATTTTTTTTTGTTTTCTAACTATATTTTTTATAAGTTGTAATATATTAAGTAAAGTTTATAAGTAATAAATTGAATAACTAATATTCATAATAAATCTTTTCCTACCTGATCAGATTTAAATTGCAAGCCTAGCGCTAGCCTTACAAAAGAAATTCGTGCCAGATTATAATTCGATTCTGGAGGAACGCTATAGTTGAAAATAGTTGCACATGGCTTGCACAAGATCTGATCGAGGCTCAAAATTGACCTGGGGCCTTGAACCGATCTTCAGCAAGCCATGCGTAAATACCTACTGTAAGTTACTAGGGCAAGAAATGCGTCAGACACTGATTCATTGCACATGTTCAAGATATCTTTAATATTCTTGCGTAGGATACCATGAGCAAGACATGCACAAATCTTGACATAGGTTTTTTGATACATGATCTTGCAAAAAATACATACGTAGAAAAAGATACTAGTAGCTAGGGGTCTTACTCAAGATACTTATTCCAGAATCTTGCTCAAATACATGTTAATAGAGGTGCACCTCTAGTATATCGTAAGATCAAAATTCTGGTTCATTTCATATAAAAAATTTAGAAATCAAAACCAAAATAGCCCGTTAATGTTTCCTAATAAAATATGTTAATTTAAATAAATATTAGATCGATAGCTAAATCTACAAGCACTATTACTATCATCGTCATTATTTGATTTGTCCGTTTTTTGTTTCATTCCAATCATATTTTTACAAATTTTTTTGTAAAAGTAATCACCCAGTATGTTGACTTCCAATCAATTCTATTTAAAGTAAAATAAAGGACAATATAGTGACTCTTTTAAGTGCTAGAAACTAGCTGTTAGCATGAAATTATTTCTTGTTTTTATTATTGTTCGTTTTATTATTTAAAAAATAAATTTGTCTAGAAATTAAATTAAATTAGTACTCTAAATTAATTAAATTAATAGTAAGGATGGACAGGTTAAGACAGGTCATAGTTTTAAATGAAACTCGTGGTTGGGATTACAAATGAGGATTATATTTGTACCCAAAAAAAATCGGGAAAGCACTATGGCATAAAACGCGTTGAAGAAATAATTACAATGAAAAAGATATGAAGATTAAGATAATTGAAATGATAGTAACTCGTTGAACAATGGACACAAGAATGGAATGTACAGATGTGTGTGTGTGTGCGTGCGTGGGAATATGTAGTTTTGTGTTGTATACGTGAGAACGTGTAAGGCCAGATCTTACGAGATGCTGGATCGTCGTGATTGCTCGAGATTTGATTGTGATAATCGTGAGATAATTATGGTTCAATGTAAGGGTGCCACTGGAAGATGGACTCGGCCTTCCAGAACCAGATGTTGTAAAATTTATTGTAATTAAATTAATCAATCAGGGTCGTTTGTAATATTTTGTGAGAGAGGAGAGGAATGATGAAATAGGCTGGAATAAACTATAGATAGCATTATTTTATATTTTAATTAGTTAGCACCTTGTTTTCCCTGTTAAAAAATATTGATTGAAAAGAATGGATAATGATGAAATTCGAATTCATTTCAATAATTTCAATTCTTTTGTTAGTATATATAGATATACAGTTTGCGTGGAGTGACCGCTTCTCAATTCTTTTTAATCAGTATTTTTAATTAGGGTTAACTTTATTTTCCCTTTATGACAATTAATTCCTTATGACAAACTAAATTCGTCCCCAGGACGTTTCCACACTCACACACACGTTAAAAGACTATCCACCGGTCGTTAAACCTTAATCCTAAGTTTCTAGTTTTAAAAAACTCGTAAGAGACCAATTTAATTTATAAGCAACAATTTACAATTAATTCGGCCAATTAATAATGTAATTCGGGGTCTTAATTATTTGTAATTTACCTTAATACCATACTTTGTAATCAACCGACAAGCTGCTAGCTAATGTTCTGCTTTTCTTCTCTATAAGCTGATGTTCTGCTTACTTCTATAGCTGATGGTCTGCTGGGTTTAGCTGGTGGTCTGCAACTCTTTTTTGATTTTGTTGGTCTTGTCTCATTCTCTCGTCTTATTTCAATTAAATTGTCTTTAATGTTTATAATCTGTCAATAATCAGTACAAATTATTAATTATAATTTATTAGAGGTATCGGCTAAGGAGGGCCTGTTAACCAAAATTAATATTAAAATTTTATCGCCTCGTTCCATGTGAAGCGGAAATGGACTCAGATAATTACCTGAACTCTCGATGCGTCTTGCATTTTCAGTCGTCTGACTGACTCTCTCGATTTTTGGTTCCGCACACACTTATATCTTCTTCGGTTCGAGTCTCTTCGATTCACCTCCGGAAAACTCATTCCTACTAATTCATTAGCCAAGGAGAGGGCAGATGTTTGGGTCTCACTGATTAGCGACACCCGGTGACACGTCGAATCACTTAATTTAATAGACCGGAAAGTAATTAGGACCCGTTATCGACCGTGGATAAATTAAATTTTCAATATTAATCTTTAATCATAAGAATCTATTTTACCCTTGTTGCGTAATCGAAACTATATTTAAATTTAAATTTAAATATAGTTTCACTCCCGACAAAAGGAGGCAGCACCTACTGGGGCCTCGTCCATAAATTTGAACTTGATCATGCGCAGCTCGGCGCATGCGCTTTTAATTTTTTCCTGCTTCGTGTCGAGAAGACGGCCGCCATTATCTTTCGCATACGTACGTTCAACTAGTAACACATGTTATAATTCATCGTTTAATTTTGCACTCATCTCGAGTAATTAAATAAAAATATTAATTCCAATTAATTAAGTGATCATCAAGCTCGACAAAAATAGAATTATTTTTGTAATTGTGGGCACCAGAGCTCATCAATAAATTAATAAAAAACTCACCAATTCAAGCGATCAAAGACCACGTTTTTCAAGAGGTTATTCCAACGGAAAACATTACAGGTGCTTATTCATTCCATAAATAATTATATCAAGTGTTCATAAATATAAAAGACTCAATTTACTATTAATTAATTATCAACATGCTCAATATTTTTAATAATATAAAAGTAAATTCTCGCTCGGTAGCCTCTGCAATCATGCTACCACGTGCTCATAAAATAAATTAAATTCAGTGCAATTTATTATAAACTTTTTCAACTCAATTCAATTAAGTGATCAACAACATTATAAATTAATGAACTCAATTATTTATAGATTGTGGGCTATAAAAACATTAATTTAAGTGTTCAATAATTGACTTCGCTCAGTAACCTCTGACTTCATGTTACTTATTCTCATGACATTTTGTACAGTCAACTCAGTGTTTCAATGCATTCAAATTAATTATTTACTCGAGATCAATTCTCTCATTTGCATTTATTTAATTCCGTAATCATGAGCTCAGACAATTAAACAGTATTAATAAATTAAATCAACGATTTAATTTTGTAACCCAGTGATATTATGTGCTGTGTCAAATAAAAATATTGTTATATTTTTTAATGTGCGTATTTTTCCAACATCCCAACCACCAACCATGGCATGTATTTATTTAATTATTATTACAACAACCCTGTTACAAAATATTATTCAATCTCCACGAAATAATCAATAAAACTGATCGGACAGTATTAATGAATACTTATCTTTACACGATGAATCAAAATTGTATTGGATAATTAATTAATTCAAGTGAATTATTGTATATTTAATTCTGAATTTCTTTGCAACTGCGTAAGGAATGCTCACAGCGTGTGCGCTCAGTAGTAAGACTTGTGGTTAACTTTAACCGACAAAAAAGCGCGCAGTCGCCGGGTTGAGGTTTCGACAAAACGGAAAAATCAGACACCCGAGAGAGAGACGTATGCTGAATACGTAAGTACAACAGAAAAGCACAACGAAACTGACGCTATAATGAGCGCGTGCGATGGTGGTGCAACAAAAGCTTAAGACGAAGTTAATTAAATCACCGCTAGATGGTGACTCTATTGATATTTGATTTTTAGGTAGATCGTATGTGTATAACTATTAAACAAGCCCATGTACATGTGATAGGCTAAATGGACTGAAGTCCACAGCCTGTATTTTTTTAATAAAATAAAAAAACATGGTCGATTTTTTAAGGAATTTTGTCATAATCTATTATAATTAGTTACGTAGAGTTCAAAAATACCATTAGTTGAAAAATGTATATATATACACTAGTCCCAAAAATTAAAGAATAGAAAAAAAATTCGAAATTTTTGGGTGATTTTCAACATACTGTAACTCGGTGAAAAATAATCGTGGAGTAAAAATAAAAAAAGCAAATCGTAGCCTCAAGTTTCTAGTTTTCATATCTGGACCTCAAATATTTTTATCATGCTTGGTTCCGGCGTAATCTTAAGGAAACTGACGAAAAAAAAATTTTCAAAATTTTGGCTCGTCTTTCAACAAGTCTATGGGCTTCAATAAATTTTTTTGGATAATCTGACCTTATGACTCTTTTAGAAAATTTTATGCCCTTCAATTTGGCAGGCTCAAAAAGTCTCTACGTCAAGTTGGCGCCGAGTTATCATTGATCAAAGCAAAAAAGTCCATTTTGGCTTTGATAATCAAGAACTCCGAACGTATTGGTCGTACAGAGAATGGAAGTAGGGTTTTGAAAACTGGAAAACATTCTCTATAAGACAAAATTAGTTGCTTTTGATAAAAAATTTTTTTTTGAAGCAATAATGTTTTTAAAAAAAAAGGTCTAAATTCGCATATTTAAGGATATTCGAAAATCTTGCTATGACTTTGGATATAATGGATGAACAAAGGATATCGTCGTTTTTTTTTTTCAAACTCAAAGTGTCCTGAAAAAACCCTGAAAATTTCAAAGCGCTGCGATTTTTCTTTCTTAGTGTCCCGAAGCTTTAAATTTCTCGATTTTGACAAAAATCTCCATAATTGGTAGTTTCTCGGTTTTTGCTCATTTTTTCGATTTCCAAATGTTTTTTTCACCAGAAATCTTAATTTCTCTAATCAAAAAGATTGATTATCGAAAAAAGTCGAAAAAAAAAATTTTTTAAAAAAAAATTTTTTTTTTTTTAATTTTTTTTTTGTTGTATCCGCAATGATTTATCATTGTCGAAAAAAATTCCTCAATTTTTTTTACCGCCCGCATTAGCGTTTCCCAAAGCGTACCACGTGGAGACTGCACGGTCGAATTTACGCTTCTTACACACATACCGACAGTAAAAAAAAAATCGAGGAATTTTTTTCAACAATGATAAATCATTGCGGATACAACAAAAAAAAAAAATTAAAAAAAAAAAAAATTTTTTTAAAAAAATTTTTTTTTTCGATTTTTTTCGATAATCAATCTTTTTGATTAGAGAAATTAAGATTTCTGGTGAAAAAAACATTTGGAAATCGAAAAAATGAGCAAAAACCGAGAAACTACCAATTATGGAGATTTTTGTCAAAATCGAGAAATTTAAAGCTTCGGGACACTAAGAAAGAAAAATCGCAGCGCTTTGAAATTTTCAGGGTTTTTTCAGGACACTTTGAGGTTGAAAAAAAAACGACGATATCCTTTGTTCATCCATTATATCCAAAGTTATAGCAAGATTTTCAAATATCCTTAAATATGCGAATTTAGACCTTTTTTTTAATAAACATTATCGCTTCAAAAAAAAATTTTTTATCAAAAGTAACTAATTTTGTCTTATAGAAAATGTTTTCCAGTTTTCAAAACCCTACTTCCATTCTCTGTACGACAAATACGTTCGGAGCTCTTGATTATCAAAGCCAAAATGGACTTTTTTGCTTTGATCAATGATAACTCGGCGCCAACTTGACGTAGAGACTTTTTAAGCCCGCCAAATTGAAGGGCATAAAATTTTCTAAAAGAGTCATAAGGTCAGATTATCCAAAAAAATTTATTGAAGCTCATAGACTTATTGAAAGACGAGCCAAAATTTTGAAAATTTTTTTTTCGTCAGTTTTCTTAAGATTACGCCGGAACCAAGCATGACAAAAATATTTGAGGTTCAGATATGAAAACTAGAAACTTAAGGCTACAATTTGCTTTTTTTTATTTTTACTCTACGATTATTTTTCACCGAGTTACAGTATGTTAAAAATCACCCAAAAATTTAGAATTTTCTTTCTATTCTTTAATTTTTGGGACTAGTGTATTAGACTGATTAAAAAGAATCGATTATTTTTTTTTTTTCAAAAATCGTATCAAAAATGTTGTTCGAGATGACGAAAAAAAATACTGTCAAAGTTTGAGCTCTTAATATTAATATTAACAACTGCCTCATCGCAATTTTTTATTTTCCATTTAAATAACATGAGCAAAATTTTTTTTAAACTTTGAAATTTTATAACTCATCAGCTGATCAATTTATCGTAAAGACCAATATATAATTTTATAAGATAAATCTATTTTTTCAAAAATTATTCAAGGTCAAAGTTAAATTTATAGTAAATGTCAATATTTTTTGACTTTTTCAGCGAAACTATTGGACTTATCATAAAATGTTATAGTAAGGTTTTTGTAGATCTCTTTATTCTATAAATTATCTCTTTTCAAGTTTTCAAAATTCCTGAAGGCTTCTGAATTATATATGGGGTATTCCACGCCAAATCGACAACTTTTGACCCCGACCCCTTTCAATTTGGCTGAAAGTTTTTCATCGGTTTCTACCCTATGAAAAACGTTCCTTATAATTTTTTCAAATTTTTTTTCCCACCCAAAAAAAATTTATTAATTTTTCAAAAAAACGGCCTTTTTATTTTCAAATAGTCATAACTTTTTCAAAATTTGACTTTTCGGGACGTTTTTTTTTTCAAAAATTTTGTTATTAAATGAAGTTTTTGGAAAAAAATAGTTAAAAAAATCACTGATTAATCTTTAACGTTTATTTTTTAAATTTCGACAAAAAACGAAAATTTTGGGATGATTGACATTTTTGATTTTTGACTTTTTTTTGTTATAACAAACTTTAGCATTTTCTACGAATTCTCTGAAATTTTGAGAGTGGCTTTTTTTTTTTATATTTTTTTTTTCGAATGAAAAAAAATTTTGTTTTAAACTACGGTTATTTTTCATAATACCACTTCAAAAATTTTTTACGGTATTTAGTGAACATCAGAATTTGAAAAAAAAAAAGTGAAAACAAAAATTGAAAGTGACAATCATCAATAAAATTTGATTTTTTTTAAAAATTCATAACTTTTTTGGGGTTTGATAAAAAAATTTGAAAAAATTCTCAAATTTGTTTTTCAAAGGGTAGAATAGAATGAAAAAATTTCAGCGAAATCCAAAGGGGTCGGGGTCAAAAGTGGTCGATTTGGCATGAAATACCCCATATACATATATATACTTTTATATATACATGTATATAGCATACTTATTATCAAAAAAAGCAAAATATATAAAAAAAAACATAACAAAATTTCGTTTTAAATTAATTATATTAAAATATTCAAAAGCTCATAGTTTGGTAGAAAATTGATGAAACGACATCTTTTTTTTTTTTTTTTCTAATTTTTTCGTTTTTGTATGTATCTTTCTAAAAAAAATAGTAAAAAATTATCCAAGTTTTCTTACTATTTTTTATTTAACAATTTTGAAAAAAAATCAAATTTTATTAATGATTGTCACTTTCAATTTTTGTTTCCACTTTTTTTTTTTCAAATTCTGATGTTCACTAAATACCGTAAAAAATTTTTGAAGTGGTATTATGAAAAATAACCGTAGTTTAAAAAAAAATTTTTTTTCGTTCGAAAAAAAAAATATAAAAAAAAAAAATAAAGCCACTCTAAAAATTTCAGAGAATTCGTAGAAAATGCTAAAGTTTGTTATAACAAAAAAAAATCAAAAATGTCAATCATCCCAAAATTTTCGTTTTTTGTCGAAATTTAAAAAATAAACGTTAAAGATGAATCAGTAATTTTTTTAACTATTTTTTTCCAAAAACTACATTTAATAACAAAATTTTTTAAAAAAAAAAAACGTCCCGATAAGTCAAATTTTGAAAAAGTTATGACTATTTGAAAATAAAAAGGCCGTTTTTTTGAATAATTAATAACTTTTTTTTAGGTGGGAAAAAAAATTTGAAACAATTATAAGAAACGTTTTTCATAGGGTAGAAACCGATGAAAAACTTTCAGCCAAATCGAAAGGGGTTGGGGTCAAAAGTTGTCGATTTGGCGTGGGATACCCCATATGTTTGAATGTCAAATATTTTTAAAAAATTTTATTTCGGTCATTTTAATTGTTCATAAATTCGAAAATATTGATTTTTTTAAACTGAAATTTATTAATTTATGATCATAATATTACAAAAAAAAATTGCTCATTTCAGTCCAAAATATCTATTAGTATTATTAATATTTTTGTTATTAAAAAGTTTTTATTGTTCGAATAAGTAATTATAATTATCAAAAATCAATGATAATAATTCATTTGAAGTTTAAAATTATACTCTATGAAAGAGTAACATTTTAAGTATTGTTATTTTCAAGTATTTTAATATATGTAATTTTTCATAAATAATAGTATATTGTGTGACGAGGGATGAATCAAGACGATTTCAGACTACTATCGGGTCATAAAGTATTGACCCTAAATTTAAAACATGAATAACTTGTGTTAAAAAAAATCGTATTAGAACATGAAGTACATAGATCATGAGATCAAAGTCTCTTCTACTCCGATTCAAAATTTCATGAACCTAAAAAATTTTATACCCGAGATATAAACAATCGAAGGTTGAAAAGCGTGATTTTTGAGAAGTATAAATTCACGCACCAACTTTGATTGTTTATAACTTGGTAAATAATTGTTCTGTTGCTACGCTGATTTTTTGTGTATAGTGGATCCTTTCCGAATAGAATTCACGAAAAAAAAATTTTATTTTTTATAAATTATTGCTATAATTTATAATTTATCGTCACGGACTATCTTGGGATCTAATTAAGATACGAATTAAATTGAAATAAGGTTACGGGTATAAAAAAAATATATTTGAATAATTTAATAATCAGGTAACAAAATAGTCCAGAAGCATATTTGTCATAACATTATTTGTTTATGAGATATAGGCATTGTAAGAAATAAAAAATACTAATTTTTATAAATAAATGCGTGTCATTAGAGAACTATAGCAGATAAACGTTAGGTTCAAGATTGGTAAGCAAGCTTAACTCATACTGTATAAAAACGACTTGAAGGTCAAAAACTGTATCTGCAATAGTTGCAAAGTTGCAGCAATTTGTTTGTTGACAAATCGAGTCAGTGCTTGGACTTTGTCGTGCTACAAAATCCAAATGTTTTTTAAAAAATTGAAAAAATTTTTTTTTACCATATTGTTGCAGGTTGCTGGATTTGTCATTTTTTTATGTTCTAGAAAAACATTACAATGACAAAAGAAATTGTTTAATAAATAAATGAATAAATTGTTGACAAAAAAAAAAAAAAATTTTTTTTTGCCATTATATTTAGAGATGCAAATTATGATTTTTAAGAAAAAAACGACTCCTTAATTATTTATTGAAATAATCAAAATATGAAAAAAACGATTATAAACAATAAGATATTGTTTTTAAGAAAAATTTATTTTAAAACATCATTATTTTTATACGCAAACAATATGGTGAAAAAAAATTTTTCAAAAATATTTAATTAATCCATTTGTTTATAAAAAATTCATTAACAAATGGCATGAAAAAATTTTAAAAGTAATCATATAATGCTTGACACGGATATGAAATCAGTAATAGCTTAAAAGGTAGTTCACTCACGACATTCGTAGCCAAAAGTATAGCGTAAACGTAACTACAAAAAGTTAGAGATACTCAAGGCCAGAATATTTTATTTTTGTGAGAGACTGTATCCAATTCATTTTAGTTTTAAATATACAAATACACACTAATACAATCATACTGATGAGTATAATAAATGTGGCAACGCTGCAAACATTGATATTGAATAGTCTATAGATTAAACGTGTAAGTAGCAATCTTTATATAGTGTGAATTTAGTGTATATGTAGTTTGTTATTATTGACAATCACAAATTTTGGATAGAGTCAATTTTTGTGCATATTTTCATAATTTTTTATACTTTCAAGAAAATCCCCGTGAAAAATGAATCATACATGGCCATGCATGGCCGTATATGGCTCATACATGGAGCATATATGGCCATGCATGAAGCATATATGGCACTACATGAAGCATGTATGGCCATACAAACTTTTTTAATACAGTCATGCATGGCCATATGCAGTCATACAAAACCATGTATGGCCATACATGGCCTTGTATGGTTCATATATGGCCATGTATGACTGTATTAAACAAGTTGGTAGGTCCATGAATGGTCATATATGCTCCATGTATGGCCATGTATGATTCATTTTTCACCGGAATTCACGCTTCGAATACTCGTCCTGTGATAAATGAATCATACGTGGGCATACCCGTGAAAAATAAATCATACATGGCCATGCATGGCCGTTTATGGATCATACATGGAGCCTATATGGCCATGCATAAAGCATATATGGCCATACATGAAGCATGTATGGCCATACGAACTTTTTCAATACAGTCATGCATGGCCATATGCAGTCATACAAAACCATGTATGGCCATACATGGCCTTGTATGGTTCATATATGGCCATGTATGACTGTATTGAAAAAGTTGGTATGTCCATATATGGTCATATATGCTCCATGTATGGCCATGTATGATTCATTTTTCACCGGAATGCACGCCTTGAACGCTCGTCCTGTGATAAATGAATCATACGTGGGCATACACACTTTTTCAATACAGTCATGCATGGCCATACACAGTCATACATGGCCTTGTATGGTTCATATATGCTCCATGTATGGTCATGCATGGCCATGTATGATTAATTTTTCGACTATTACAATTACTTATAAACAGGATGTTGCATTGTTCAAAAGATAGGAAATTTTTTTGATATCGCTAACAGCATATTGATGATTATATTTTGTTTTTTCGAAAGTGATTATATTCTTTGAACCTTACGTAGCACAACTAAACTTTGTTGTAACTGTCGGTCGCATAGCCTAATCGTCAAAGCGTCAATCTCTCGTACGGAAGGTCCCGGGTTCAAATCCTACTAAAGCGGGAGTGGTCATAATTAAGTCTAGCGTTTTTTCTCTGAATTATAAATTTCCATCTCGATTAGGAATCTAATTATTTTTAAATCTAATAATCTCTGCGTCGCCAAAATAATAAAAAAAAATTAAAAATTTTTTTTTAATTTAGTTAAAATTTCTATACATAGTCATGTATGGCCGTATTAAGCCATGTATAGCCATATATGGCCATGTCTGGCCAATTTTCATACATGGCCATGCATGGAGCATTCATACATGGCCATGTATGATTCATTATTCACGGGTCGCATTTAAAAAGAATAAAATTGTCCGATGTGTGCTATTTTCGATATCATAATTTTAAAAAATTCTAAAGCTATTAGAGAAGTTATCATTAATATAAGTTAATATCAAAACATATTTTTTTTGTTTGTTTAATATCATTGAAAAAATGTTTAACATTCATAAAAATTATTTCGAAAAATTTTTCAAAAATTTTTTAACCTCCAATACTTTTATATTCAAAAATTAACCTAACTAAGTGACATTTGAATTTCCGCGGGTTAAGTATGACGACTGCAACGTCGCCGAGTTGTGATTACTGTACCTCACCACACGTCAAGTATTTTTAAATTATTTATATTTTAAAAATCAATATTTTTGAAACAAATTGGTCAAAAAATTATAGTTTTTTTCAAAAAATTTCTAATTTTTTCATTTACCAGTGGATAAGTTTTTAAAAAAAATAGTAAGAACCATTTCCAAGATATCCAGGAAACTACATGTTTTTTTTATACTTCGTAGATCTCCAGCATGTTAATTATGTACTTTTTGATTGTTAATATCTCGTCTTTCAATCGGTGAAAAAATTTCGTTTTTTTTTCTTTAAATATTAGACATATTAGTTAATCTCACGTTTCAATTTCATCGTATTCCTAAAAAAAGTCGTTTTGAGAGTGAACTACCTTAAGATTCAAAGAAAAAAATTATTTAACATACATTATTTAAATTTTTAATTTTTTTGTCACTTCGAAAATTAATAACTAATAAAATAATAATATTTTATGAACTTTTTTCACGTTATCTTGTTGAATATGTTTATAAAAAGGGCTCCAAGAAACAAAACATTTATAGATTAATTATTTAAACTTTTACACTGCCTTCTATGACAACACATACCCGTAAAAAAAATGTTAGTTAACAATCGAATAACTTTTTGAAAAATGGTGATACAACTTTTTATATTGCGGAATCGTATTCTTTGTAGTGTCTAGATAACACCAGAATTTTTTCAAATATTTTAATTAATATTTAATTGCATAAAAAAATTATTTAACAACTACGCTCACTAGATAGGCGCGCATGCCTCAACTGTCGCGCAAAAGCCAATTTTCAACGTTAAATAAAAATTATAAATATTGGAGCTACAATTCGGGGAGTCGAGAACTCTTTCATTCAAATTTTCTGCTCTTTCAGAAAATTTTTTAATATTTGATCTATCACTTATACTTTTTGAGATTTTGCCAAAAAGCTGGACACCTAATTTTTTTAACGGTTTTTTGTTAATAACAATTGTAATTTTCTTTTGCTAAAAAAATCCAAAAAACGCTTTTCTCTGGACACCATTCCGGATCGCTTAAGCCATCAACCATATTTTTCGGAGACGTAACTATTTTTCGCAGGTTTCCATCTTCTCGACTAGACTAGTATGAAATGTACTTGAGTTATTAGACCACTAGTCAAATCTGAACCATGTACATCGATCAGGGTGTTAGAAAAACAAAAAATTTTTTTTTTCCGGAAACCGGTTTAAAAGTTTAATTTAAATATAAAAATGCACCTGTAAAAATTAGAGCTCTTAATATTAAAATTAAGAGGTTCTGCCTCGTCCTTTTCCATATTTCATAAGAATAACTTCAAAAAAATTTTTTTTGCGTCTGATTTGTATAATTAGCTAACGATGTGCCGTAGAAAAAATCTGCAGACAAATTTTTGTTCGGAACTGAGTGCTCTACAAAAAAGTCCAATTTATAGTAGATTTTGAGATTTTTTTTTACTTTTTTGGTGAAACTATCAGACTTATCTCAATATGGCATGGGATTTTTTTTTGTAGATAATTCTATTTCTTAGAAATTATCTTTCATAAAGATTTTTAAAATTTCGCATTGTATTGCTTGACAGTAAAATGATAATAACTAGAAATTAATGCGGAATTTCAAAAAAGTTTATGAGAGAAACTTTCTAAGAAATAAAATTGTCTACAAAAAAAGTCATTCGACATTTTGTAATAAAGTCTGATAGTTTCACCGGAAAGTAAAAAGATCTCAAAATTTACTATAAATTTGACTAAGCTCTAATAACATTTGAACAGATTGATTTATCAAAAAATAATAAGAGACTTATTTGTAGAACATTAGCTGTTTATAAAAATCAGAAGACGCAAAAAAAATTATTCCTTGCTCTAATTTTCACAGATGTTTTTTTATATCTAAATGAAACTTTTGAACCTGTTTACGAGAAAAATAATCTGGACACCGGTTGGCCCTGCGGGCCAGCTCCTAAACTTCCCGGTGTTTCGAAGAATTTGAAAACATTATTGATGACCCGGGAAAAAATGTCCAGATATGATCATGTATGAATACTCAGATCTGATCAGATCCGGAAAATGGTCCTGCATGATCATACATGAGCAGGTATGATCATGTAGGGCCATTTTTTGGATCTGATCCTGTATGATCATGCGTAATCATATATAACCATGTATGATCGTCTATGAGCTATGACAGAGTGTTTAGCTTGCCAAGTCTGGTCGCACCTAGTATTATAGACAAATATTAGGGCGCCACTGGAAGATGGACTCGGCCTTCCAGAACCGGATGTTGTATGATTTTATTTTTAATTAATTAAATTTAATTAATATATTTCTCAGAGTCGTTTGTAATATTTTGTGAGAGAGGTGAGGAATGGAAAAATAACTGAAATAATGCTAATCAAAATTTTATTAATTGAAGCACCTTGCTTTATTTAATTTACCAATAATAATTTTCTTATGACAAACTAATAATCTTATGACAAACTAAATTCCTCGTCCCCTGGACGGTATCTTATGACAAACTAAATTCTTCGTCCCCTGGACGGTATCTTATGACAAACTAATTATCTCGTCCCCTGGACGGTATCTTATGACAAACTAATTATCTCGTCCCCTGGACGGTATTACACCCACACACACAATTATTAACCTCGTCCCCTGGACGGAAAACTTTAAAAGCATCCCCTGGATGTGTATTATTTAAAACTAAATTTTGTCCACCGGACTTATCACAGACACAGTTCGATTTTACTTAAAACTACTTGACTCTACTTTGTACTCAGTTTTATTTTATACTCAATGACATCATTAATTTTACTTAATACTTAAACTTAATTTCTCAATATAATAATTCCACTAATAATTTTAATTCTTATTACTTTTCACTGATTTAATTCACTTATTTTTATTAATCAATTAATTTTGGTTTTTATTTTAATAATTAATTAATTAATTAATCCACTGATAAATCTTATTCACATTTGTCTTCAAATTTTTATATAATTAATTTATTTCTTTTTATAATTATGATTTTCGCATATTTTAATACTCAATTTAATTTACTGGCAAAATAATCCGTTCTTAACTTTTACTCGACACAATTTTACCGTAATCTTTTCTAGCGTCTTTTGATTTTTTTGATCTATTAATTTATACTTATTTTAAAAATTACTTTAAAATTATTTTAAGATTAAATTTACGACTAGAATTACGTTTAGAATTGACTAGAACATTCGGCCCAGGAAATGGCGTCACGAGGCCTGAATTTGCGATTTTGAAGACACGGATAAATTACTCAAAGCGGCCGACAGGCCTGGGATACTTTTATAATTAATATTGAATTTAAATTTAAGTTAGTTATTTGACTAGTTACGTGGAAATTTATTTTACTCCTGCCGAGAGGCCTCAAATAGAATAAATTTAGAGTTACACCAAAGGGCGATTGCGCGGCAAAAGATGCGACAGAAAGTTCGAGACAAGAGGATAAACCCCAGCCGACAGGCCTAGAGCTACTAATATAATTTTACTGAACCCGCAGAAAGATGTTAAGTAATTTATTTATAATTAATTCGGTCCTCTAATAATGAGAGGCCTTAATTAATTATAAATTTACCTTTTACAATTTTACCTCTCTGATAGTCTGTCAATGAACAGTACGCATTAGTATTTTATTGATTTATTATTTGTTGTAATTATCGGCCTAAAGGCCTAATAATTAAATTATAAGTTAAATATTAATAATAAATCGCCTCGTTCCACGTGAAGCGGACGTAGACTTAGATATTTACCTTTATTTTGCGTCCGACTGTTGTTGTCGTCTGGTCAACTCTGATGTTTTTCACGTTCCGCAGTCCATTATATTCTTTCACTCCCGTTCATCACTCCGGAAACCTATTCCCACTATCTTAAACTAGGAAATGACGAACGAACGGGCCGTAGTGATCCATGCGACACCCGGTGACTAGTCGCAACACTAACTCGCAACTTACGAGGTCGTTGGCCGGTTATCGGCGGGAAACGAAATTCAAATTCAAATTATTTTATTCTCTATTAGCAATAATTTACCCGGTTACAGAGCATGTGTGACCATATATAATCTTGTATGATCAACAGGATCTTTTTCAAATCTTATCAGATCTGAGTATTCATACCCCGGGAAAAAATGTTCAGTAATGATCATGTATGATCATGTATGAATACTCAGATCTGATCAGATTCGAAAAATGGCCCTGCATGATCATACCTGCTCATACATGATAATACATGGTCCCGCATGATCATACATGAATAGGTATGATCATGCAGGGCCATTTTTTGGATCTGATCTTGTATGATCATACGTAATCATATATAACCATGTATGATCGCATACGATCATGTATGAACATATATAATCATGTATGATTAACAGGATCTTTTTCGAATCTTGTCAGATTTGAGTATTCATACTGTCTCTTTTGAAAACATCAAACTCATGCATCCGGGAATATAATATTTGCACATATTTGCAAGAATATTTGTATACATTATTATTAAAATGTATGTTGTATAACATGGGCGCGTGTACTTATGTTGAAATTGGAATTGAATAGTACCATTAATAGTCATAAATCTACCATAACAGAATCTTAGAATGCATGATGAATAAAATTTATTTTCAAGAAATTAATATTAAAAATTAATAATTTAACTAAATATTTAATTTTTATTATTATTTAATATTTTTTTATTGAATTTATTAATTAATCATTCTAAAAATGTTTAATATTTTCTAAATTTAATATTTAATCATTTATAAAAAAATATTAAATTCAGAGAATAATGAAGACATATATATACTTTGTAAAAATATTATTAAATTATTAACTTTGAGAATTTATTACTTTAATTTAATATTCGATTGTAATTTTTATCACAAATTTTGTATTAAATTTATTGAATTATTTATTAAATATTAAATTCCCTCGCAACCTTGAGCTCACCGTGGAAATACCGTGGAAACACTGTATTTGTGGAAACACCGTGCAACCTATGCAGTTTCCACGCTGTTTCCACGGTTGATTTGTTCCATTTTTCCACGATATTTCCACGATAGTTTTTCGCTGGGTCCACGGTGTTTTCATACCAAATCTACGGTAAAAACACAATGAATAATCACCGTGATTTCACGCTAAATCCACGTTCGTTACACTTTGAACCCATAGTTAATCCACAATGATTTCATTATGCTTATGTCATTCATCCACAATGAAAACACGATGTATTTACGATGGGTTTGCAATTAGTTTTTGCAATGATTAAACGAAGAATCCATGGTAAATTCGCGGTGATTATGTAATAGCTACACAGTAATAACATCGAGAATTCACGATGAAAACTCGATAATCTAACAGTAACAACATACTGTCTATGAGAAATTAACATAAAAAATCAATTGTGTGGCATCTACTTAACTGGGAAACTCTTATCAATATTATCTAATTGAATAATTAAAAAAATCGGTCTATCGGTTGACCCTGCGGGCCAGCCCCAAAACTTCCCGCTGTTTTCGAGCTCAAGGAAATCCAAAATATTAATGAGACTTTATTTTCGAACTCTTCGAGCTCGAAAATCTAATTGCATGCGATTGTTTTTTTATGAGTTTTTCAAACTCTAACAAGTTATGCTTTATGCTAAAGTTTAAAAGTTTAAGAATCGAAAATCATTCATGGACAAACGGTTTTTCAATTTTAATTCCCGATTATGTTAAATAAAATAAATATGTTGATGCAGAAATCAATGTCAGTGATCAAAATCAAGATTCGAATGAGTTTTAGCTTAGGTCAGAGCGATAATATATAAAATATCGGAGAAATTCATTAAAAACGGTGTTTTTTCAATTTTTTCGTTGACAATATGGTTTAAACAAAAGAACAAGTTTTACGGTATTATACGATGATCAAAAGAGACCATAAGGAGGAAAAGTTTATGAGATTTTTGACACATTTTAGTACAGTACATTTTGATTTATCTGGAAAAAATAACATAGAATGTTATTTTTTTAACTTTTCAACACTGATATCTTCTGAACTAATTAACCAATTTTGGGGTTTGAGGTGGCAATAGGCGCGTTTCATTGAATTCTAGAGGTGATTAAAATTTAAAAGCAATCGATTCAGCCGTCTTGAAGATATTTGAAAAAAACCGTTTTTTACCATTTCTTTCTCCAACGATATCTCCCGAACAAACTAACCAATTGAGATGTTTAAGGCGGCATTCGACGCGTTTTATTGAGTTCTAGAGCTGATTAGATTTTGAAGTCGATCGTTCAATTCGGTTCTGAGAAATCAATAAAAAACTAAAAAAAAAAATTCTTTTTTTTTCGTAATTCGCCAATATTTTCGAGTCTACTTGATCGAACGATCTGAAATTTTTAGGAAAGTTGACGGCCAACAAGCTCTTTCAATCGCCGCCTCAAACATCCAAATCGATTCATTAGTTAAAAAGTTATAGACCATTCACACACATACATACACACACACACACTTACACACATACATATATACAGACACTCGGACATCATTCTGAAAATAGTCAGATTAGCTTCCTAGGACCTCAAAACGTCGACATTTGATGAAAACTCGATTTTCGAAAATCGGGGTGAAAACAATAACTTCCCGAAATTTTTGAAAATCATCGATTTTCTAAGCGGGAAGTTAAAAAAAGCGCTTATGAGAGCTTACCTATAACAGTTAAATGAACATCTTATTTATATTTATATCCAACAATTTCTATTAAAATAAATAAAAATGTCGTTAAATATTTTTCCAATAATTTGATTTCTTTTCACTCAATATCAAAATTATTAGGATTTTTTTATTTTTTGACTGGTTAAATTTTAAATTCTAATTTAAAATTATAAAACGATTAAGTATAAAATATTAATAATTAAATAATTCTATATAGTTACAATTTAGCGATGTATATATAAGGGTTGGCCAAAAAACAACTAATTTTTTGAAGTTGACTTCTTTTGGCGCGTTTAGTAGAGAGTAAAATTGAGAGCTGCACGCGCAAGCGTACCGCAAAAACGACATGATGAAGTTGGACACCAAATATAATTAAAAATGTATATTTATTTTACTGACTATTAGGTTAACTCGTATACAGAATAATCGCAAGGTATCCAACAAAACATGTGGTTATATTTGGAATCGATAGAAAAGCCAATGTACGAAAAACATTTCATATACATTAATTATAAAACGTGAATTATTTATATAAATATAAATATATTATCTATAAATGTTTCCTAAATTATGGTGTAAAAAACGTATCAGTGATAAAAAATTTGTTAAAACTTCAAGTGTTTTAAAAATTTGAGGTTAATTTTTTTAAATTGAGTAAAACCTTTGAAAGTTTTAAGTATTTGAACTTGATTTTATGTAAGTATTATTTTTAATAAGTTAATGAAATAATTACTAATTCAAGTAATAAGTAATTGAATATTTCATAATCTATATTATTAAGAGAATAAGGAAAATTTTGTTCCCGGCATATCTGTATGATAGAATTGGTTAGTGCTATTAAATTTGGTATCGTTAGAAAGGTTTTGGCTTGAATTTGTGCCTTTTCATAGTTTCAACTCTTTTTTATTATCAATCATTGAGAAAAATCGATTTATCTGTATCATTCGAATTACATTTAAATTACGCGAGAAAAAATACGATCGTAATTATTTTCTTTAAAGAAATTAATATTCTAATTACTCTGTCACTAAATATGACTGAATGTCATTGAATATATACTATATTATTTATATCGCGTTACTTATTCCAAAATGACAAAGTTTTATATTTCCATTTGGTTTTAGGAAGCTTCTCAAAGCCAAAAAAGTGTGCATAGAAAAAAAAAGAATTCATTAACACAAAAAATCTTTACTCGCCTAAAGAAATTTTTTCTTACCCCAAGAAATTTTTCGCATTGTGAATTAAAACCAAAAAGTTATTTAGAACTAGAAAAAATTTTGTTGGTGCAAGGAATAATTTCTTGAGCAAAATAATCTATTCTCGCCCCAAAAAAATTTTTGTATTGAATTTTTAATGCCTAAAATTTCTTGGTGCAAATAAAATTTTTTGAGGCACGAAATCGTTTTCTTCTGGGTATTTTATAAAATCAGTAGTGATATTTGGGCAGTCACGTAGTGACTGCCAGTTGCTCGTACATATTTATTTTTAATAAATAATTAAAAACAATTTTCATTATTTTTAATGAGTAATTTAACAAAATTTCAACACATTGTTACAAAAAAAATCGGTCTGTCGGTTGACCCTGCGGGCCAGCCCCAAAACTTCCCGCGTATTTTAAGCTCCTTGAGCTCGAAAAGCTGTAGAAGATACATTTTCGAGCTCTTCGAGCTCGAAAATACTTTTGTATGCTTTTGTTTTTAAAAAATAACGTTTTTTACAATTTTTTCTACAACGATATCTCTCGAACGAATAAACCGATTGAGACGTTTAAGGTGGCAGTCGACGCGTTTTATTGAGTTCTATAACTGATTAAATTTTGAAATTGATTCATCGAGTCATTTTTGAGAAATTTTCAAAATACTAAAAAAAAATTTTTTTTTTAATTCTTTCGACAACGGTTTCTCTTAAAAGAATTAACCGATTTTGATGTTTGAGGTGGCATTCGACGCGGCTTATAAATCTCCAGAGCCCAGTCCATTTTAGAATTAATCCATCGAGCCCGTAAAAAGTTATCCAAAAAAAACATTTTTGAAAAAAGTTTATTTTTGGAATATCTCCGAACGAGCCCTGCTGATCAAGCTTAATTTTTTCTCAGCTTCAAGATATTAAAAAACTGCGTCGAATGACACCTTGACGATCAAAATCGGTTGATCCGTTCGAAAGTTATAGATATTTACATACGTACGTACGTACGTACATACATACATACATACACTCGGACATCATCGTGAAATTAGTCAGAATAGTTTTCTAGGACCTCAAAACGTCGACATCTGTTGGAATTTCGATTTTCACAAATCGGACGGAAACCAATAACTTCCCGAATTTTTGAAAATTTTCAATTTTCTTAGCGGGAAGTTAAAAATCTATGCATATATATATATTGAAAAAAAGTAATGAATAAATAAATTTTATTATTTTGAGAAGAAAAAAACATATAACAATAAATTTTATTTTAAAAGAAAGAGAAATAATTTTTTTTTTTTGGGGAAAATAAAGAATTTCATTCAATATTAAAAGATTTTAGTAAATACATTAATTTTAGAGTTACGTTACAATTATTTACAATTAACAACTGTAAATAAATAAATTACACTCAATAATTTTATAATATTTTACCCCTTTTGTAACGAAAGAAAAAAAAATATAAATTAAAAATAAAAAGTAAATAAACGAATTTTGTAACGGGGTAAAATTTAATTTAACATCAAGGAAAATCGTGATTTTCCGCGGCTGGTCAGTTACCCGAGCCGTAACCCCCAATGAGTACCCGTTAGAGTTTTTCGACTTTTCGCCGGGTGCGCTAATTGAAGAAGCTCGGACTTCTGTCCCAAAATTTACGTAAGTGGGGAGGCCATTTTCCGGAAGTTGCCGAAAATGGCCGAGCTGAAAATATATAACCACAGGACAGTCACAAAATCGAGAGAGTCGGTCGAGCCGACAAGCTGAACGGACATCCATCTGCCGTGAGCCCCATCCATGAGGCCGGAAGCCCAGTGAAGACCAAGGAACCTGATAGACGCCAATGGTATCATCCAAAGAACAAGTGCAAAGTATAGTGTTAACATCGTAGTGCTGTGCAAAATTAAATTCTCGGCAGGTAAGCCAGAATTACTAATTAAATTAATTAACATCAAGAATAAAGTTATCAGAAGTATTGATAATTCAGCGTCTTCAATAGCATAAATTCTCGGCGGGTAGCCAGAATTTATTGTAAAGAAATTAAGTAAAATTTACCACGTACTTGGTCGAATAATTCTCGGCAGCAAGGCCAGAATTTATTAATCATTTATTGTAAATTAAGGTGTCAAATTTCTCGGCAGGAGGCCAAAAATTATAATAGTTATTTAAGTCATTGTTATATAAAATAAAATAATCAGTATTAATTAATAAGATAAAATTTACAAAAACTAAAAATCAAGTGTTATGAAAATCGGAGTAAAAGATTGAGATTTCAATAAATTAAAATTGAGTAATAAGTTGATGTCCGTAAATTGTTAAAAGAAATTGATATCTAGTGCGAAGAAGGAAGACACGAAATAGAGAGAGATAGGAATAGACGCGTGAAATGGAGAGAGATAGCGTCGGTCGCTTGAGTCAGTAAAATCTATCACTTGATGACAAAATTATTAATTACTGAGAATTTTTGTGAAGCAAAATAAATTGATTAATTAAATTATGTGTGTGTGTGTGAGTTAAGTCCAGGGGAGAGTAAAGTGATTAATTAAAACGTGTGTGTGTGTGAGATATAAAATAATTCCAGGGGAATTAAAATTTTAATTATGATCCAGGGGATCTGGCAAGTTGCCATTTTTAATTAAAATAATTGTAATAGTCCAGGGGACAAAATTTATTTATGATCCAGGGGATCAGGCCAGGGGCCATTTTCATTAATAAAGTCCAGGGGACATAATTTGTAAATGATCCAGGGGATCAGGCCAGGGGCCAGTTTAATCGTAAAGTCCAGGGGACTAAATTTATTTCCGATCCAGGGGATCAGGCCAGGGGCCAAAGTTATTGTACGTCCAGGGGACTAAATAAATTTTCTTTTAAATAAGTTTTATAATAATTCCAGGGGAATCCATAGTTTAATCAGTGTAATAAAGTCCGGTGTACTCAATTGGTTTAGAAAATTATTATAGTGAAGTAAAAGCCCAGTGGGTGAAATTTTGTTGTGATAAATAAAATTGTTAATTATTTTGAATAAAAGATTGTGTTATAAATTTAATTCCTCATCCTTCCTCACTCTTGTAAAATTCGACGACCCTGATTTCAAAAATTTACATCTCCGGTTCTGGAAGACCGAGGTTTAGCTTCCAGTGGCGCCCTAATTAAGATCTATTAATTAAGGGGCCAAATTTAGCAAGGTTGAAAAAATACCCTGTTACAATTTTATTTTAAAAGAAAGGGAAATAAATTATTTTTGCAAAAAAATTAATTATTTCTTTTCCTTGTAAAATTGAATTTGTTATTATATATTTTTTATTTTTGTTAGAATTTGTTAAAATTGTCTTAAGAACGGTTATCAGATAATTTTGTCCCAGCTTTTCTCTGAAATAAAAGCTCTAAACGCAAAATAAAGACACAGACCCGATACTTTATTCTATGAACTAGCGAAGTGCTCTTCAATTTTTTGATAACTTCCATTTGTTTACGAGAAAAGCTTGGACAAAGATCCCATTTAATGTACAAGTGCAACAGAGATAGAACCGTTTATCCAGTTGAGTGTGAATAGAGAAACAAATGAAAACGAGTCTTAAATTACTCATTAAAAATAATGAAAATTGTTTTTAATTATTTATTAAAAATAAATATATCTTATGAAAATATTCAATGACTTATTACTTAAATTAGTAAATATTCTATTAACTTATTAAAAATAATAATTACATAAAATAAACTTCAAATACTTAAAACATTTAAAGTTTTTACACAATTTTTAAAATTAACTTCAGATTTTTAAAAGACTTTTAAAGCTTTGACACAATTTTTATCACTGATAAATTTTTCACACCATAATCTAGGAAAAATTCATAAATAATATTTTTATATTTATATATATAATTCACAATTTACAATTAATATACATGAAATGTTTTTCATAAACTGGCTTTTCTGTCGATTTCAAAAATAACGACGTGTTTTGTAATAAGTATGATAGTTTATAGTGATAAGTATGACAGTTTCGCCGGACAAGTAAAAAGATCTTGGAATTTACTACAATTTGACTTCAAGCTCCAATAACTTTTGAACAGATGGATTTATCAAAAAATGATAAGAAATTTTTTGTAGAACGTTTGATTTTCTACGAAATAATATCTCATAGTTCTAAATGAAAATTATGAAAATTTAGCTTATTATACACGTTACTCAGACGTAAATAATGAAAAAAAGATATGTGGTGTTATATCTAATAAAATATGTTTTAGTTGTAGAATGTAATTATAAGAATAATGATTACTGATATTAGTATATTGACTACTGCTTAAGTTATTTAATGATTTAAATTTAATCTAATTGTTGTAATGTTTAGCATTATCAATATAATTAATATTATTATAAGGCTGTTTTGTAATGTTTTTATGTTTTGAAAAATAAATTATTCTTCGAATGAAAGCGTATTTGTAATTAAATAATGATATTAGTATGGATATCTTAAAAAAATTGGAGTTTAGCTACTCAGCGGTGTATGGCTACTTGAATTTCACTGAATGTTTCTACCGTGAATTTATCGTATAATAATTGCGAATACGTTGAATTATCAGTGACAAACTTCTACTAAACCGTGGTACATTTAGCGTATTTTCAGCATTACTACACCATGTGTTTGTCGTGGAATGACTGTGGGAACACCGTGGAAACACATCAGAAATATTGGGAAAACGTAGTCAAATTGCTATGGAACTACTGTGGTTTCATCGTGGAAAAATGGAACAAATCCACGGTGTTCCCATCGAGCATTCATGGTGAGTCTGTAGAGTTTCCACGGTGTTTCTACGGTGAGCTCAAGGTTGCGAGGGTAATCAATAATAAATATTTAAAATCGATAATATAATATTTAGTATAAATTATATTAAATAATAATATAATAATTTATATCAATAAATTATTCATATGGAAAGTTAACATGAGTTATATCAGAGCACTTGAAAAAGAATATAAGCACAATTTTTTTTACTAATATTTACGAATAGTAAATAATATTCATCAAAATGTTCAATTCAAATCACTACAGCGATTCAGTATATATAATTATTAATCGCATCTGTGTGAATTGTACATGCATATACAATTCGCATTTGTATTAAAGTAAAACACGTGTTGTGCATGCAGCAACTTCAACATTTATTTAGTTTTCATGTCGTCCCTGTGCGCACGCATCGTAAAAATTCACTCTCATCATTTTTCCATAACGTGCTTAGACAAGTATAATCATAAATACTTAAGTCATATATAATCATACATGAATAGATAAGATTATACCTGATTATTTTTCCTCGTAAAAGGCTGCAGATATGATCAAGCATGCCCATGCATGATCATACATGAAGTCATATATGAGCTCATGTATAATCATACGTAAACAGATATGATTATGTCTGAACACTTTTCCCCTATTCGAGTGCGGATGTGATCATACATGATCATACATGGCCTCATATATTATCATACATGAACAGATATGATCATACCTGATTATTTTTCCCCTATTTGAGTGCAGGTGTGACCATACATGATCATACATGGCTTCATATATGAGCCCATATATAATCATACATGAACAGATATGATCATATCTAAGCATTTTTTCCCGGGGATGCATTTTCGAACACGAAAATACTCTTGAATGCAATTGATTTTTAAATTTTTATTCACGATTATGTTTTTACTTTTTTTTTTATTTATTTAATACAATAAATATAATCAGGCAGTAATTAATGTAAGTGATCAAAATGAAGATTCGGATGAGATTTAAACTTGGATAAGAGCGTTAATATATAAAATATCAAAGAAAAATGTTAAAAACAGTGCTTTTTAAATTTTTTCGATTATAATATTATTCAAACTAAAGAACGAGTTGCATTATATTACGTGGTGATCGAATAAAATTATGAAGCCGGTAAGCGAGTATGATTTTTGGACCATTTGGTAAATTACATTCTGAGTTATCCGGGAAAAACAAGGTAAATTGTTATTTCTTCGATTTTTCAACGCCGAATATCTTTTGAACTCATTAACCGATTTCGACGTTCATTGTTACAATTGTCACGTTTTATTGAGTTCTGAAGCTGACGATATTAAGAAATCGATCGGGCAAGTCACTTCAAAGATAATTAAAAAAAAACCGTTTTTCACCATTTTTTTCTCTTCGAGAATTAAAATTGTTTTTGCGACTATCGATGCGTTTTATTGAGTTCTAGAGCTGATTAGATTTTGGAATCGATTGTGTGCGCAGGAGTACGTGTACAGTACGCTGTATGTTTTGGAGCGTCTGTGTCACAGAGCGTGGATTTAACGAGGTAGGTCTAGCAGTGTCGCGGATAGTGGCCAAGATAACGTGCTTCCCGACCAGTGATGACGACTAGGCCCTGGCCTAACACTTGGGGTTGACGTGGTAATCACGGAGGAGCGACTGAGAAGTCGCCGCCTCTTTGTGTTGGTATCCGTAGTTAGCTGGAGTACGTCTATGTTGATTTGAAGATGGCAGACCTGGTTTGCGATGCTCGAGGAAGCGAAAAGTTCGCTTACTTCGGATACCACGGGAAGTGACACTACGGGAAGACCCGTGAGTCTACGGCTTGTATGTCGTTGGAGAAAAATGTATGCAGAAGCGAGAATGTGAGAGTAACTGGGAAAGAGCAGAGCGTGTGAGTGAATAGAGTGAGAGACTGGAGAAAAGTAGTTGGGTGAATACCGTGGAGTAAGGGAGTTGAAATTCGGAGTCGCTCGAGTACGAGTGGACCCAGAAGTTGAGTTTGGAGTTTTGGAGCGAGCGGTGGTGAGTCGGAGAGTGGTATTGTGCTCTGGGAGCCGTTCGTCGTGATGATTGTCGTCCCGGATTACCGCATTATTTATTTTATTTTAACAATTTATTTGGAAGTGTGTTAAGTTGTTGTGATTCATCGTCCTCGAGAGGTTTCCAACGTCATCTTCAAGTATTTATTTGTCTGACGGGCTGGGAGAACTATACCGCGAGCTTTTTGGGCCCTCTGCGTCACTTCCACATTATATTTACGATATTTTGTTTAGTTTTCTTTTCTTTATTTTATTCGAGTTTCGATGTAATTATTCGGCTTCTTTCACATTATAAGAACCGTGACCCTCTCTCTACAACCTAGCATACTGAGCGCACCAGGACATGCCGCTACCATCGCTCACATCTCTCATCTCCAAAAGATTTAGATTTTTATGTTTTAATTTAGGTGTACGTTTAGACCGGTTGCCGATACCGGGGATATAAAAGTCGGCTGGCGACCGTCAGGATCTGGAGGAAATGAGAGGAGTGACCGGTGGGCGAAGTGTAACGTAGCCTGATTTTGTGTAATTTGAGAATTGAGTAATTTCATTGAGTAAAATTTGTGTAGTTTTGTTGAGTTTGATCAAGTATAAGAAATATTACGTTACATCCTATTTTTTGACATGAAATAGACTAAAATAGTCATCTAAACAGCAACTCATGAAGCGAAATTCGTCGTTGATTTATATGTTCAATGTAAACTTGTTTACTCTATTTCTAATTCTATCATATGATTAAACAGCATAAAAATATCCTACCCAAAATGGAAATTTTCTATGACAGATGTACCTTTAAGCTCCTTCGCCTATCTTACGGTATTAAATATATTAATATTTTTAAATAATAGAATAAATTCTGAAACTAAATTACCTTTACATGACTGTTCGAAATCAAACTTACTATATTCAATATCGCTTCAATGTGACAGGAAGACAACGTATCGGTTAGTCTCTTAGAATAAATTAGTGAAATTTCACTGATTCTCCCATGAAATTCAATGGTTCAACCAGCGAAACACTCTGTTGCAGCATATAAATATAGAGAAAATAGGTTATAAATTATTAGTTTCGACTAATTTTATTTTATTATAAACGTATTTTTACGAACAAAGTGAATAGTTGACATTATTAACTAAATGATTCTTAATAATAATTATATTCATTTTTAAATTATTTAGTAATAAAATAAAATTTTGTTAAAGTACAATCATCCTTGATAACACCAGCACACAAAAGAGAAAATAGTCTATACACCGGGCACGACCTATCTACGGGCATGTTTTCCGACCCGCTGAATACGAATTTCAAATCAGTTTAGGCCGTCCAGCCTTCGATTTCGAGTGAATTGCAAGAAACCCCCAAAAATAGCGAAAATTCGACGTTTTGGCAAGAAAAAAAATCTGGGCGTCGGTTGGCCCTGCGGGCCAGCCCCAAAACTTCCCGCTGTTTTCGATCTCAAAGAGCTCGAAAACATTAGTGTAGATATATTTTCGAGCTCTTCGAGCTCGAAAATGCTATCACATGCGATTGTTTTTTTACGATCTTCTCAAGCTCTAACAAGTTGCCTGTTATGCTAAAGTTTGAAAATTTAAGAATCAAGAATTGTTAACGAAGCGGTTTTTAAAATTTAATCCCTGATTATGTTCAATAAAATAAGTGTATTCAGGCAGAAATCAATGCCAGGGATTCAAATCAAGATTTAAATGAGTTTTGACTCATGTGAGAAACAATCAAATATAAATATCCGAGAAAAATATTAAAAACTACGTTTTATCGATTTTATTGTTGGTACTATAATTTAAACTAAAAACCAAGTTCGATGACATTATGTATCGAAAGTAACCATATAAAGGATGAGTTGGTATGACTTTAGACACATTTTCGTAGGTTATATTATGATTTATCCGGGAAAAATAACATAAAATGTTATTTTTTTAATTTTTCAACGCCGATATCTTTCGAACTAATTAATCGATTTTGACGTTTGAGGTGGCAATCGGCGCGTTTTATTGAATTCTAGAGCTGATTAAAATTTGGAATCGATCGCGTCAGTCGTTTCGAAAATATTTAGAAAAAACCGTTTTTCACCATTTCTTTCTCCCGCGATAACTCTCGAACGAATTAACCGATTTTGATGTTTAAGGTGGCAATCGACGCGTTTTTTTAAGTACTAGACCTGATTAGATTTTGGAGTCGATCGTATGGGTCGTTTCTAAGAAATCAATAAAAAACTAAAAAAAAAATTTTTTTTTTCGTAATTCGCAGATATTTTCGAGTCTATTTGATCAAATAAACATCCAAATCGGTTCATTAGTTCAAAAGTTACAAAGAGTTTACATACATACACACACACACATACACACACACACACACACACACACACACACACACACACACACTCGGACATCATTCTGAAAATAGTCAGAATAGCTTCCTAGGACCTCAAAACGTCTACATCTGATGAAAACTCGATTTTCGAAAATCGGGGTGAAAACAATAACTTCCCGAAATTTTCGAAAATTGTCGATTTTCTTAGCGGGAAGTTAAAAATTTTGAGATTTAAGGCAAGCATAATTTTCATGTATTTTGATTTGTTAAATACTAATTTTAATCGTACTTTAATCATAAACTTTTTTAATTCTAAAAAAATTGTAAAATATCCATAAAAATTGTAAAAATCGTGAAAAATTGGGATTATCTTGATACAAAAAATTTTGTGGACCCGGATTGACAAAGATATTCATGTAATTCAATCTGCTTGATCTGATTCTGCAATAAATTTAGTCCATAGTCCCCTCAACCATTCATAAAACTGCGAAAAACTGATAAAATACCGATAAGAGTCCTGATCTATTTTGTTACGTTTGTGAGGAGTTTGAGCCGGTAAGAAACCGCAGAACGTTTTCAGGTACATTAAAACGAAATTATGACGAATGCTTTTGCATTCAAATTACAAATTTGGATTCTGTCTGGTTCCCACACTTTGTTTGTGGTCGATGTAATATTATGTTGACACGATGGGAAAAAACAAAAAACAGAGAAGAAATTTACAATTCCCATGATCTGGACTTCACCAACTAGTTCGCATAACTGTTACTTCTGTATGACTGAAATTGCCAGTTTTACTTCGTCGAATAGAAGTAAAATACAGTACGCCAATATTTCATCAGCTGTTAAGCTACAGAAAACAGTTATTGTTGATAAAACCGAAGCTCTCGAAGAGATGGAAGTAGAAAAAGAAGAAGTGCCAATGAAGGAAGAAGAGGAAAAAGAAATTTCTGAAGATAAAAATCCTGAAGATGAAGATTTCATGCTAGATGGAAAAACGAAAGACTCTGAAACATTTAGTCGAGAAGAACTAAATGATCTCATACGAGATTTAAATTTGCCTAAGGATGGAGCTGAATTACTGGCATCAAGACTGAAAAATAAAAATTTGTTAGCTAAAAAGGTAACGGCTTACTTTTATCGGAATAAAGAAGAGGAGTTCCGGAATTTTTCACAAAGGACGATGAGAACTCAGTAGTGTACTGTTCCAATGTTAAAGGCTTGGTTGATGAATTAAAACTTAATATCTATAATTATGATGAGTGGAGACTCTTTATAGATTCATCAACTATAAGTCTCAAAGCTGTCTTGCTTCACATTGGAAACATATTAGCGCCAATTCCAATAGCCCATTCGACGAAGCTTAAAGAGACCTATGAAATTTTGGGAATTGTATTGGATGAGATGAAGTATTCAGAACACTAATAGCAAATTTGCGGGGATCTCAAAATCGCAACACTTCTTTTAGGCCAACAATCATTATTCACAAAATATCCGTGCTATCTATGTTTGTGGGATAGCAGAGACAGAAAGAATCACTATGTGAAAAAACAATGGCCTACAAGAGGGCAATTAAATGTCGGTACTCATAATATAATACGAACACCATTAATTCAGCCTTCAAACCATCTGCTACCACCACTTCACATCAAGCTAGGTCTCATAAAACAATATGACAAAGCTCTGGACAAGGATGGTGATTGTTTCTAGTACTTTAGAGAAAATTTATACCAAGATAATCCCAATTTTCTTCGATTTTTGCAATTTTTGATGGTTTTTTACTATTTTTTTAGATTTAAAACGGTTTATGATTAAAGTACGATCGAAATTAGTATTTAACAGATCAAAATACATGGAAATTATGCTTGCCTTAGGTCTCAATAAAAAAAGAGTGCGTGTATCAGTGTGTACACGTGGAAGAAGTGAAACTTCTTCGGCTCATATTTATTAAATACTATAATAAAGTTTTATTTTAAATTAATTTTATAGTAGTCTTCAGGTAACATTTTTATTATTAATATTATGATTATTATTTTTAAGAGTATATTAGAATGTTATTAGAACAGAAAAAGTATCAGTACACTGTAAAAAATTTGCAGACTGAAAGCGGAGTGAATCCAGAATGAACGTGGAATTAATGGCTTTTCATTTATTAACTCCTCTTTGGGGTGAATTATACTCCGAAGGAGGCTTTCGGAAAATATTAATTATAAAAAAAAATTACTAATGCATAGTGAGCTTAGGTCTTTGAGATTTTGACATTCGTATTGAGTACGGAAATAATTACGAGTTCCCTTTCCATATATTCACGCGAAATGATTTTTAAAAATTATAAACAGCTGATAATAAAACTTGCACAAATATAATTCCATTGAGTCACAAACTGTCGTATGATTTATATGACCATACCATGAGATGAAATTTCATATTGCACTGAAATATCAAATATTCCCAGAAGAACTATCTCATTATAGCTACCTAATAATTGAATATTTTCACTATGTATTACATTTACGAAATTATAATTTAGTGAGTTACTAAAATATTTTATGAATTAAAAACGTAATATTTTAAGTTCAATTATTAATATCTGCATAAATTATTTATTTAAATAATTAATAAATAATTATGTTTCTAATTAACAGCTGTTTCTATAAAATATAAATTTATTCAAGTATTAAAACTCCGGGCCGGAGTGAATGCGGATTGAAATAAAATCCGCAACACTCCGAAATTACTCCATTCATAAAAAAGTCCGGAACTTCGAGTGACGGAGTAAATTTGGATTTGAGTAAATTCTGTATCCAATTCGGATTTACTCCCGACTTTTTACAGGGTATAAACAAAATTTTCATTTTCAATAAATAATAAATACAAAATATTATATTGTCTATGTTTACAAAAGTATTATTGTAATTGCTCTAGTTTTTTAGTTATACTTTTGGGTGCATCGATATGGACATCTGTTATCGAAGGATAACGATGACGAATAAGAAAAATATAAGTTTTGCCCTTAATATCATAGAAAAATTTCGAGAACACTCCATCGATTGTTGTATTTAATTTCGTTGTTGATATCATCCTGTTATTTTCTAAGGATAGACTCCAATTATTTTGTAAAAATTAAATTAATTTTAATGAGTTGTGACTTTTTTCATTAGAAATTTGCACCTTTTCAAGGGGAAATGTTACTGGACTTCTCTCTCACTTTCAAATAATAAATGAGACTATCTTTGTCGCACCTGTATTGGGAACCTTAGAATGGGCGTGGCTTAGATATTAGTCATCTGGTGGCCGAAAAATAAACTAATCAAAGTAGGCTACTCTGAATGTTTACTATACAAAATCAACTGGCTTATTTATGTTTTGATAATTTATTTAAATCATTATAAGTGTTAAAGATTATTACAATAAATAATGCGGGTGTCAATTCAAGACATTTATCAATTTATTAGTGGAACACTTCAAAATAAAAATTTTACCGGTGATGGAAATATAATAAATCACGGACACTTGTTGAACTTTGGTAAAGTTAGTGAAGACAATAAGTGTTTAAAAATTATTACTTTTTACAAGTGTAAATGTAGCAGACATTAGACAAATTAAAAATCATAAATAAATGGAGTAACTAATTTAAAAATTAATATTTGTAAAAATGGAGTTATTAATTTCAAAATGGTCTAAATGCGTGTTTTAAAAAAGATTTATTTCATTAATTATTTATTCTATTTATTAATAATTTTAAATTTTTCTGATGTCTACTTCATTTACACTCATTACTTTTTGTCTTCAATGATCAAGTATTCGAGATGATCCGGATAAAATAAATGTTCAAGTTCTCAAAAGTGGAAGGATCGTGGGTATGAGTTTTTCTTGTTAAGTTGGTTTGATGGTTCATACAAGCACGTGGTAGCAAAACTGTTTTATTTATGTCAGCAACTATCAAAACGGTCGAATTTATCTTCTTGATCCATTTTATTTTTCAAAGTAACCACGTTTGCAATTTTTTGACGAACTTTGAAAAATGTACACTGTCATTTTTAGAATCACGACTTTTACAACCATACAAACAATATATGTTACATTTACTTATTTTTGATGGAAATTCCATGTTTAAAAATTCGAAATTTGTTTTTAATTGAACGAAAACAATTTTTTAATTCATAGGAACACAATAATTATAAAGACAATTAAGTATTTATTATTTATATTAGCTGATAGACGTATAGACACATGTAAACATTCATGATTTAGCCTACTTTGAGTAGTTATAGCTTTAGCCACCAGTTGGCGTATCAGAATTCTAAGTTTCCCAATAGCTAATGAGAATTTTAAAACAATTTTTTTGAGACAAATTAGAATTTTTGAAATTACGAAATTTTTAGCCCTCTATTAAGGTTTCGAAAAACGCCAAGAATTCTCTATTTCTGGTTTCCAGTATTTGTCTCTGAATTAAATTGAATCGACAATAAGTTGACATTATCGGTTAAGGATCTTTTTTTAAAAATTTCAAAAATGTTAATAGATTTTGAGTTATTAACGGAAAACTGAGTACCATTATTTGTTAGTAACAATTGAAACTTTGTATGTAGGCTAATACATCCTCTAAAATATTTTTGTTAGACGCCATTCCACATCAAATGAGCTACTGCTCATATTTTTAAGAGCTTTATCAAGAATTTTCGTGTTTTTGAACTTGTTGACTAGCCTATTAATTTTAATATACAAACTTATAAATCGCTATACCACACTTTGACTATGATCAAAATTAATTTTGTAAACACGCTTATTTTACCAAGGCGTCCGTATGATTTAACCCTTTCCCGAAAGTGTGAATCGAAATGAATCGGTGTGAGCTCTACGGGGGTAGCGCCAATCAAAGTTCGTTGTTAAGGCTGTGTGAGTAACGGTTTAGCCGTGTGAGTGACGGTTTGATCGTAGTAGTGCATGCATGCGCCCCCTTCTACTATTTTTTCTGCCCCTTCTCTTCTCAACAGGCTAGTGCTCTCTCGCTTTAAAACGAAGACGTACGATTCAAATTGAGAGTAGGGATTCAACGTCAACCGGGAAAGGGTTAAATACACATAAACAAACTAAATGTCTGGTATATAGTCTAATGAATAAATAAATATATATATATATATATGTATGTATGTATGTATGTATGGATATATATTATTTGAGACAGTTCATAAACTATATACTATACGAAGTCCCAGACTATATATACTCAACTATACATTTACTCATTTTGCTATATATACGATCGAAACTGAAATGAATCCTTTTTAATTCTCCTCCAAATTTATATCATTTTAGGATTAAAAAGAATAAAAAAAGATTAAATATTTTTAATACTAACTAATTCTTTTTAATTCTAAAATAATATTCAATTTCGGATCTTGCGGAGAATTCAAGAGGAGAAAAGAGGATTAGAAAAAGTTTAATTCTAACTAATCCTTTTTAATTCTAGAATAATATTCAATTTCGGATCTCGAGGAGAATTCAGGAGGGTAGAAGAGGATTGAAAAAAGTTGAATTCTAACTAATCCTTTTTAATTCTAAAATAATATTCAATTTCGGATCTCGCAGAGAATTCAAGAGGATAAAAGAGGATTAGAAAAAGTTTAATTCTAACTTATCCTTTTTAATTCTAAAATAATATTCAATTTCTGGTCTCGCGGAGAATTCAGGAGGATAAAAGAGGATTGAAAAAAGTTTAATTCTAACTAATCCTTTTAAATTCTAAAATAATATTGCAATTTCTGATCTCGCGGAGAATTCAGGAGGATAAAAGAGGATTGAAAAAAGTTTAATTCTAACTAATCCTTTTTAATTCTAAAATAATATTCGATTTCGGATCTTGCGGAGAATTCAAGAGGAGAAAAGAGGATTAGAAAAAGTTTAATTTTAACTAATCCTTTATAACGTTCTCCTCTATTTCACACGACCCACGGCGGAGTGTGGATAGTGCTCAATAGCCGTTATGGTTCTCCGTTGGTTGGAAAACCTGAAAATAAAATAATAAACACCAAAACCAACCAAAATGTCCCACCTGGAGATATCCTGAATCTCCCTGGACAGGCAGCTCTGCTCAGGCTGGGTTAGAAATCCTTGTTGGGCGCCAGTTCGTGTGCCCCACGAACAAATTTAAACTCAAAATAAAACCAACGGAGAAATGAAAATACAATAAATGACAGGGTAACGATCTCAGATTTTAGGAAGAGGAAGCAAGAAAAAGATAGTAATAATTTAAATAAATAAAAGTTAAAGTAATACCGGGTTGATGATCATTTGTTTCAAATTATATTTTAAATAATAAACCAATATTCAATTGTATCGCATCTCCAAAATAACAATATCAAAATAAAATAGTAGTAATTCACTTACAAGATATTACTGGTATGCGTATACAAATAAAAATAATAATAATAACGAATAGCCAGTAAATATCTTAAACACAAAATATTTCTCGCATGTAAAGGATGATATCACTCGCACGTGATATGCACAAGCTAAAACTATAATCTCAACCTAATCTTTAAATATTTCAAGTAAATATCTCTTACAATTGAACCACTGGTGAATTTTATACACTATTCACAAAAATAATAATCGCAATATAATGATATAATAATAATAATCAAAATTAGTAATAATTCCATAAAATAATATCTTAACTTCTTGTATCACTCACACGTGATAATAAAAAATAATAATAACGCAGAAAACAATAATTATAGTCGTAAATAATAAAGAATACTGCCCAAATATTTATCACAATCAATAATTGGTAATAATAAACTAATACCGAATCATTTCACTTATAATATTAGTATTTACTGGGCGTAATATAATCACGCATTCCATCATATGCTTATATAAAATATTAATACTCAATATTCATTATCTCTCTTACACTTATGAGATAACAAATGATCATCAACGCGGGAACCAAAATTACACGCCAATGTATTAGCCAAAAGTACTTACAGTTTCCGTATTATTCAACTCCCTGGGTTGCACTCTAATACGGCAAATGTATTTTCCTCTATTAAGTTTTTACCAAAACTCCAATAATGCCAGTGGATTTATATTCTCTCTCAAATACCAAATGGCGACAAATTTATAATTCTTTTAATGCAACAGAGCACACACGCTACTCTTACAGAGACCACCTCACGTCTGACCACGGCAGCACGTGAATCTCATGCCGGCCCCTAGGCCGACGCCATTTTGTCATATTTCTCACTTCCACCAAATGGATATATATGACTGTCGCATGTTATATATATATAGTACCAACAAAATAATACATACTTTGGGCCGTGCAATTTATCCAGTTCCCGACGCTAACTGACCAATTGCATCTTGCATAATTAATTATTAATATGAAACAACGATAAATCAACCAATGATTTATCCATAAAATTTGTAAATTTATTTATAATAAATAAATTTACTGATTCTAACTATTGCGTTGACGCGCATGCGCCAACCAATCAAAATAATAACAATAATAATAAGCATAAGAATAAATGCGCAACTACTCTTACCAGCACTGTAGAAATTCAAGTATATACTTGAATTACTCAGTAAAATCTCCTGAGTTAAATACAATTTATACCTATGAAATCAATAAAATAATATTAACACAATAATTAGAACAAAATCTTATATATAAACAAAATAATTATAATAATAATGGGTCGGATGAGACGTGTGAGCAGCGTGTGCTGCCCTCTGTTGCCCACCGACCTGATGCGAGACTGCCGCGATATTAAAATATCGTGACACCTTTTTAATTCTAGAATAATATTCAATTTCGGATCTCGAGGAGAATTCAGGAGGGTAGAAGAGGATTGAAAAAAGTTTAATTCTAACTAATCCTTTTTAATTCTAAAATAATATTCGATTTATGTTTTCGCGTAGGATTTGAAAGAATAAAAGAGGATTCGAACTTGGAATTTCTGTTTTCGCGGAGAATTCGAGAGAATAAAAGAGGTTTCAAAAAGTTTAATTCTAATTCTTATTAATTCTAAAATAATATTGCAATTTAGGTTCTCGCGGTGGATTCAAGAGAATAAAAGAGGATGCGAAAAATTTAATTCTTACTAATTCTTTTTAATTCTAAAATAATATTGCAATTTCTGTTCATGCAGAGAATTCGAGAAAGTTTAATTCTTACTTATTTTTTTTTAATTTTAAACTAATGTTGCCATTTCTGTCCTCGCTGAAAATTCTAGAGAATTGTATCCATAACAAAAAAAATTACTTTTTTTTTAACTTTAAAAAAACAAAATATTAATAAATTGTAATTCAATATATAGAAAAATTTTATTTTGGGAAAGAAATAATAATTTTAAACGTGAAATTTTATTTCCTTTTGTGGAGAAATTTATGGAAAAAAAAGTAATTAAAAGAAAAAAAGGCAACGGGAAAAAAATGTAAGAGTGATCGGGAGACGCTCGCCAGACCGACAATCCGGCGGGAGAGAGTAAGTGAGCGAAAGATAGTTCCGCGCTCACCGCTAGAGCGTGTGGGCTTCTTGGATATGGACACTTATAGTAGAAGTGTTAAAACCGCATGCAGTGAACGTTATCGTCAGTCAGCACTCCACTGCTACCAAGTGAACTTTACGTAGCAGAGTGCGAAGTACCTACTGGTAGTGGCGCAGTATACCCTGCACCACGTACTAAATATATATATATATATATATATATATATATATATATTAGGGTGATTCATTTTAGACCAACATTTTTTTTTTTTCATGTCCCACTCAAAAATCTTGTAGCATATGAAAAATAAAAAATTCTCACCAAATTTGAGCTCTTAATTTCATTTTGTAGAGGTCTCTCAACGAACTTTTAGTTTTTCCATTTAAATAACATGGGAAAACTTTTTTTTTTCATTTTTGACATCCGCATCTCATCTAAAAACTTTTTTTTCGAAATATCGTTCCGACATTCTTATAGTAGACTAACTGCTCTACAAAAAAGTTCTTTGAGTCGAGTTTGTAAGTTCAATATCTCCATCATAATTCGCGTTGCAAATTGTGATTTTTGTGGAAATTCGATTTAAATGCACTTAGAAACGAAACTATTGGTGATAGACGAAAACTTCAAATGGCAATTTTGTAGGTCATTCAATGCTCTAAAATAATGCAGCAATGACTATCTCTGCACCACCAATAGTTTAGCCTCAAGACGCTCTTAAAGTTCTATTTTTTCGAAAATATACTTTCAATGAATGTCGAAACGAAACTATTGATGATAAACAAAAAATTTACATCGCAATTTTGCAGATCATTTAATGCTCTGGAATAATGCCCTCGTGGATATCTTTGTACCACCAATAGTTTAACAGCTAAACGCTCTTAGATTTAAATTTGTTCTTAGAATTCACTTTCAATGTATTTATTACGGTGTGTCCTTTTATGACAACTTGTTTTTTTCAACAGTCTAACAGGATCTATACTTGGAAGAAGGTAAAAAAAGATGTCTGTTAAAATTAAAGCCCTAAATATTGATATCGACAACTGTCTCATCCCTATTTTCTATTTCTCATTTAAAGAAAATGGGAAAAAAAAATATTAAGTTTGGATTTTTATATCTCGGTGATGGCGTACTGTACAAATAAGCGCAGAATACACTTTTGAAGGGAATTGAACGCTCTTTAAAAGAAGTCTCTAATCATTTTTTAGTAAATCCATCTTTTCAAAAGTTATTGGAGATTGAAATTAGATTTATGGTAAATTTTAAGATCTTTTTACTTTTCCAGTGAAACCATCGGACATATCATAGAGTATCAAAGAATCTTTTTTATAGACAATTTTATTTCTCATAGATTATCTCAGATAAAGTTTTTTTTAATTCCGCATAATTTTCTGGTTATTTCCATTTTAATATCAAGCTCTTGAAATCGATCGCAACACTTTTTTTTTTTAAGAACAAATTTAAATCTAAGAGCATTTAGCTGTTAAACTATTGGTGGCACAAAGATATCCACGAGGGCATTATTTCAGAGCATTAAATGATCTACAAAATTGTGATGTAAATTTTTTGTTTATCATCAATAGTTTCGTTTCAACATTCATTGAAAGTATATTTTCGAAAAAATAGAACTTAAAGAGCGTCTTGAGGCTAAACTATTGGTGGTGCAGAGATAGTCATTGCTGCATTATTTTAGAGCATTGAATGACCTACAAAATTGCCATTTGAAGTTTTCGTCTATCACCAATAGTTTCGTTTCTAAGTGCATTTAAATCGAATTTCCACAAAAATCACAATTTGCAACGCGAATTATGATGGAGATATTGAACTTACAAACTCGACTCAAAGAACTTTTTTGTAGAGCATTTAGTCTACTATAAGAATGTCGGAACGATATTTCGAAAAAAAAGTTTTTAGATGAGATGCGGATGTCGAAAATGAAAAAAAGAAGTTTTCCCATGTTATTTAAATGGAAAATCTAAAAGTTCGTTGAGAGACCTCTACAAAATGAAATTAAGAGCTCAAATTTGGTGAGAATTTTTTATTTTTCATATGCTACAAGATTTTTGAGTGGGACTTGGAAAAAAAAAAATGTTGGTCTAAAATGAATCACCCTAATATATATATATATATATATATATATATATATATATATATATATATATATATATATATAGATATATATATAAATATATATTATTTGAGACAGTTCATAAACTATATACAATACGAAGTCCCAGACTATATATACTCAACTATACATTTACTCATTTTGATATACTACTAGACCCACACAGGCACTCATACATGCTTACACGTACACACAAATATATATTTTCACATGTACGAGTTATAAGAAAGATTCACACTAGATAAGATTAACGTTACAAGATAAGGAGTTGCAAAAATTTTTCCCTACCGTGCCTAAAGAAGTTTCACTTCAAAAACCTCAATAAAACTTGAAGAAAAAAAATAATGAATAAAATGAGCCCTTATCTGAGTTTCTGCGAGCTGCAATTTGTCAATTATTTAAATGTCAATTAATTTTCTCGTCAATTCGATGTTATTTTCTATACATCAGCTATTCCGACGCCGAAACTTGCCGAAGCGTAACGATGCATGACGAAGCTGCACGCGCGCTCGTTCGGGAAATTTAAAATATGATGAATTACTTTCAATTTTCTAGGTGAAAAACATTTATACTTTATTTAACGAAAAAATTAAATAGTAATTAAATTTTTATTCTTATAAAAAATAATTAAATGGATCAATTCTCAGCTTAAATGTTTTTTAACAATATTAAATATTAAAATTATGTTCTTTTCCGTAATTTATTTTATTTTTTATTAAAATCAATTGTCTTATTATTGAAATATCCTAAAATTGTAAATAAAAGTCAACTCATAATTTAATATATTCATAACATGCTTCACAACAAAATTTTAAATATTTTCATAAAATTAATTGTTTCAACAAAAGTATTAATGTAATATAATTTTGCATAAAAGGACGTTTGTGCGTAAGCTGAAAACAATTTATTTTAAATTACTCAAATTTCTATTATTAGAGCATTGACAAATTTAGAAGATATTACAATAACCCAGTGAACACATGACCTTATTTTGACGTCATACGTCGGTCATAGAAATGTCACGGCATCTTATGTAAATTTGATGTCAATCCGACGTTCTACATGACTTTAAAATGATGTAAAAACTTGACATCATATTGATGTAAGCATGACTCTTGTATGACGTCACAGTTATGACTTATGTGTTACGTACGCTTGATACAAAATCTACATCACATTGTTACGTAGTAATAAAGTCATTATTGTATATCATTCCCTGATTAAAAACTCCGATTGAATCTGATTGAAACTCAATCAGAATTCTATCAGTTTCAATCAGAAATGAATTTCCAATCAGAAATGTTCGGGAGCGTTCGAGGGTTCTGATTGACTTTCTATCAGTTTTAATCAGATTCTATCAGAAAAAATATTTAGTATTTTCTGATTGAAACTGATTGGATTATTCTCTATCAGTTTCAATCAGATTCAATCAGAAAAAAAAATTTTAATTTTCGATTATTTTCCGATTGAATCTGATTGGATTTTTCTCTATGAGTTTCTATCGGATTCAATCGGAAAATAAGTTTTCAAAAATTATTATTTTCTGATTGAATCTGATTGGATTTTTCTCTATCAGTTTCAATCAGATTCAATCGGAAAATAATTTTTTAAAAATTATTATTTTCTGATTGAATCTGATTGAAACTGATTGGATTTTTCGCTATCAGTTTCAATCAGATTCAATCGGAAAATAATTTTTTAAAAATTATTATTTTCTGATTGAATCTGATTGGATTTTTCTCTATCAGTTTCAATCAGATTCAATCGGAAAATAAGTTTTCAAAAATTATTTTTTTCTGATTAAATCTGATAGAAACTGATTGGATTTTTCTCTATCAGTTTCAATCAGATTCAATAAGGAAATAATAATTTAAAAAAAATTATTTTCCGATTGAATCTGATTGAAACTGATAGCGAAAAATCCAATCAGTTTCTATCAGATTTAATCAGAAAAAAATAATTTTTGAAAACTTATTTTCCGATTAAATCTGATAGAAACTGATAGAGAAAAATCCAATCAGTTTCAATCAGATTTAATCGGAAAATAATTTTTTTTAAATTATTATTGTCTTATTGAATCTTATTGAAACTGATTGGATTTTTCTCTATCAGTTTCAATCAGATTCCATCGGAAAATAATTTTTTTTAAATTATTATTTTCTTATTGAATCTTATTGAAATTGGTCGAATTTTTCTCTATCAGTTTTAATCGAATACAATGAGTGAATAATATTTTATTTTTAAGATTACTTATCATGTTTTTATTAACTCGCTCTCATGTATGTCTGTCCGGTCGCGCAGAGAAAAATGTTGGCTCGAAACCTAGCAATTTTTATTATGCTGTCAACAACCTTGAGACAGGAAATGAAGCATAAAAAAAATTATTATACTCATACGAAAATTTATTATGCTGTATCACAATACTTACTACGCGCGAGAGACTTATCGATAAACTTTAATAACAATTACTTTCATACGTTATAATAATTCTGATGCGGTGTAACAATTTTTCGTATAGGTAAAATAATTTTTTGGATACTTCACTTCCTGTTTTAAGAGCAGCACAATAAAAATGGCTAGGTCTCGAGCCAACATATTTCTCCGTGTAGAATATTCTAATTGATTTTAAACTATCTTCCTGATTAGCTAGATATATTGCTAAAGTTTCTAGTAAAAATGAAACGAGGCACTGGCTAGCACCTCGCTAGCGTCGCTGTGGAAACCTCAAATTTCTCATAATATATAAAAATTTAGTGCTCCAGATTTAGGCCTCAATTTCTCAAATGACGTAACCTACGCAGATTCCCTCACTTTTTTTCGTTAAAAATAAATACTTTGGACGGAGAATCTCAAAAAAGTTGACCCAAAAATAAATAATTAATTACCAATTTGCAGAAAAATTACCGGAACCTCTATAAAGTATAATGAATGAAAATGGATATTTATTTTTATTTATCTCCATTCAAAAAAAATTTAATGGTTACTATGAGAAAATAGTTAACTGAAAGAAAATTTAGTAGGGGAGCCTGGGGCACTAATGCCCCCTTCCCCAAAAATTATAACAACAAAAGTTTTTTTTATTTCCCGTCAAGTTATGACCTTTGTAATGTTTTTATCATATTTTAGGCCAATATGTGATATGTGGGGTAAAATGGACCACTCAAAACGAAGAAATAGTAACGAAAAAATTAACTTGACGAAAAATAAAAAAAAAAAATAATAATTTCGTTACAATTTTTTTTCGAGTGTTCCATTTTGCTCTGCACATCACGTATTGATCTAAAATGTAACAAAATTAGTATAAAGGTCATAACTTGACGGAAAAATTGAAAAAAATAATTTTTTTGAGTGGTCCATTTTACCCCACATATCACATATCGGCCTGCAATATGATTAAATCATTATAGAGGTCATAACTTGACAGAAAATAAAAAAAAAATTTTTACCTAATTTTTGAGGGGGGCCTTTGTGCCCCAGGGGGGCCTTCGTGCCCCAGGCTCCCCTATACATTTCTTCAATTAAAATACAAAAATTTATTGAGGACAAAATGTTTGATTTTGTATTCTATATTATTTCGGAAATTAAAAAAAAAATTTTTTTTGAGACCTACTAAAAGTTTGTCCAGGAATATATAAAAGCGAATAATAATAATAAATTAATCAATTTATTTTATTTTTACACATAAATTTTTCTAAGTACTCAAATTTTTTTTTAACTCGAAAATTTTCTAAGTCCAGAAAACGGTAATTTTTTTTTTTGAGGATTTTGAGAGCTCCGTTAGAAGTCAAAACCGATGAAGAGTTTGCATTTAGACTTCATAGATTTAGAGTGCCAATAATGTATTATTTTCCGACCGGTAGATAAAAGATCAAAGGAATTTAATTTTTTGAGGTCCAAACTAGAATTTGTTTTTTGACTCGGGCATATTATCTATGAGATAAAAGTAGTTTAACATTGGACAGTTTAAAAATGGTAAGTTTAATATAGTATAAATCTTTTTTACTTTAGAATGTTCTACTGTTAAGTTATAGCAATTTAAAAAAAAAAGTTATTCAATTTACATACTTTTTAAATGGAAAAATTTGATAGTCGAGAAAAAGTACTTTAAATTAAATTTAAGAGCTAAAATTTTCAGGGAATTTTTCTCAATATAAACGGCAAAATTATCTTGTGTTGGCTAGAAAAAAAAATTTTCGTTTCAAACAAAACGGATTCAATTAGAAAATAATAATTCATTTATCGATTATTTTCCGATTGAATCCAATTAAATCCGACAGAAAATTTTCAATCAGTTTTAATCAGTTTCAATCGGAAAATAACAATTCAGATAATATTAATAATTATTAAAATTTGGGCAGATATGAATTTCATTTGTCATGAATTCAGCAATTTTTGAAGTATCATAGTATAAAATTCTATCGGTCTTTCTAATTTAATAAATTTTATAATAAGTGAAAACAAGCGTTTTTCAGGATTATGTATAAACTTTTTTTGAAGAACTGTATTGATTGAATTAAAACTATCACAAAAATAAAAAAAAGCATTAATAAAAAATTATATCGACATTAGGTTGGTTAAAAAACAAAATTTTTTTTTTAGTATCCAAAAATTCAAAGTATACCTAAAAACCAAAATTTCTGTACCAATTCAAGCTCTTAATAATAATACTACGGCTTGCGTCCAGCCGTTTTTATTCATATTTACAGAGTATTTAAATAACACGGGAAAAAAACTTTTTATATTTTAGAATTTTCTAACTTATAATCTAATCAACGAATTATGATGCACGATAGATATTTTTGTAGGAAATTGAATGCTCTACAACAAAAGTCTCATCATTTTTTGATTAACTGTTCAAAAGTTATTTGAGCTTAAAGTCAAATTTATAGTAAATTTTGAGATCTTTTTAATTTTCCAGCGAAACTATCAGTTCTATCAGAAAATCTTATAGAAACTTTTTTGTGGGTAATTTCATTTCTCAAAAATTATAATGAATGAAGTTTTCCAAAGTTTTGCTTTTTTTTCTAGTTATTTTCATTTCAATATCAAGTTCTTAAAAAAATAGTTTTCTGATTTATTTTTTATAAATTCTAAAATATATTTTTTGTATTTAAACTTATATTTTTTAAATAAATTTTTTCATGGGGGTGTTTAACGCAAGGATTTTCGTATGCAACTAATAGAAAAAAAAGTTGCTTGAACCAAGAGAAAAATTTCTTAAGAGAAAAGATATATATGGAGGAGAGAAAATTCATCAGTCCTAAGCAATAGCAGTAGGAGTAATTCGGTTCTCGCCACTAGATAGCGCCTACCACTTGTGTAGTGTCCCTGGTAAGAAACTTCGTTCAGACGTATTATATTCCAGACGTGGAAGCAATTCTAACAAGAGCACTCTTCTGTTCTTTGACAGAGTGACAAGTACAATTTTTGGCGGTAATATAGTATATTCTATATTACTTCATGACATGCAATCTAATTGTTAACATAGATTCAACGTAGATTTTGAAACATTCGATTTTTTGATTTTCTACCGTTTAATAATATATACAATTATTTTGTCCCGAGAATCGGTAATTTTTGATTAATTTACAATCGAAACCTTCCGAAAATATCCGATTAAATCTGATTGAAACTGATTGAAATTCAATAATAAATTCTGATTGAAACTGATTGAAAGTCAATAATAAATTCTGATTAAATTTGATTGAAACTGATTGAAAGTCAATAAGAAATTCTGATTAAATCTGATTGGAACTGATTGAAAGTCAATCAGAAATTTCTGATTAAATCTGATTGGACATTTTCAATCAGATTCAATCGGAGTTTTTAATCAGGGTTATGACGTAATTTTAAAATCATACATTTATGTCAGTAGCAAAGTCACGGTTTTACTTAATATGTATGTCACTTTTAAATCATATCTTTACATCAATGACAAGTCAGTATTTTACGCAATGCTGATGTAATTTCTGAGTCATAGTGTTTTTATTATCTATTTATTAAAATAAAACAATCATAGAATGAATTTTCAAAAATGTGTAAATGTGTAAAAATAACAACTAAATGTCGAATATTCTTGGGGCCAAAGTAATCGATAAGCTCGATAATATATTTCAGACGTTTTAGATTAAAGCATTAGCGTGAGCATAAAAAAATTAACTTTATTTTTTAAATAATATACCGAAAATACTATTGAGGATGACAAAGAAAATGTAACGACAGCATGAACTCTTTTGATATTAAGATTGTAAACTTTAGAACTGCAATTTTTCAATCGCTTAAATTTCATACAATTTTGTGAAATTATTTAATGTTTCGCAAAATTTTATATAATTTTTTATAATTATCATTTATGTTCATGGAGTTTTTTTTAAATTTTGTAAAAATCCATCACGAAAACTTATGAACTCTGCCTTTACCGGCATTTCACTCTAAATACATCAATTAAGCACAAGACTTGAACTCTCGTGATGTGACCAGTGGGCAACGTTCAAGACTGCCAGCCAAGAGGAGCCGTGTTCGTACCCAGCAGACGCCCAGGATTTTTTCATAATATACTGCTATCAAATCTTTTTTCTGAATTCATAATGCGTTCGCGTGGTAATAATTAAATCAAAAATTCGGTCTTTAATTTTTTTTCTTTTTTTTTTTTTTTTTTTTCAAAATATTTTTTTCGGATTGATGATTTTTTGTCATAATCTTACGTAAAAAAGTGGGAAATAATGAGTCACACCTGACTCATTCATGACTTATATTTTACGTAAATCATGACATAGCGTAACGTCACTCTGACGTCACACTTACGTAAATGTGTTTACTGGGAAGTAACGGCAGAAGTATATGTCCTTATTATCAACTTCAATTTTGGCTGGATAATGAAGTAAATCCGACACCATGGGGCTGGGTAAATAATAATGAAAATTTAGAACCCATCCGTATGGACAAAGTTGTAACTCCTCCAGAAATATTAGACCTGATTTCTTGCGGATGTTATAAAGGATGCAGCAACAACTCTTGTAACTGCAGCAAATCAGGTCTAAAAGACCGCAGACATAGTGTTGAAGTGTCGTGCACCAGCTCTGAAGCTGTTATAATTATATCTTCAGAAATGGAAGAAATTGATTCTGTTTATGGTAGCATAGAATCTGAGAAAGATGTAAACGACGAAGAGAAGGTTTTTTTTATCTATGTGCTACAGCTTGTTAAATATTTGCGTTAAATCGAAATTTTGACCATTTTGTTATAAAAAAACATATTTGCTAAGCACTTTTTTGTTGGATTTTTTCGGTTGTCGTAAATTTATGATATTAAGAGTCATTCTGTGAAAAAATTAGTCAGCCAGGAATTTTCACCAGCAACAGTTACTTCTTAAGCCTAACTCGACTGAACTATATCGTTGGAGAAAGAAATGCAAAAAAACGGTTTGTTTCGACTATCTTTGAATCGACTAATCCGATCAATTTCGAAATCCAACCAGTTCTAGAACTTATCAAAACGCGTCGATTGCCACCTTAATTGGCTAATTCGTTTGAGAGATATCGTTATAGAAATAAATGGTAAATAAACGTTTTTTAACTTCCTGCTAAGAAAATCGACGATTTGCGAAAAATTCGGGAAGTTATTGGTTTCACCCCGATTTTCAAAAATCGGGTTTTCATCATATGTTGACATTTGAAGGTGTGAGGATGCTACTTAGAAATTTTCAGAGCGATGTCTGTATGGGTGTATGTGTGTGTGTGTGTGTGTGTGTGTGTGTGTGTGTGTGTGTGTGTGTGTGTGTGTGTGTGTGTGTGTGTGTGTGTGTGTGTGTGTGCGTGTGTGTGTGTGTGTGTGTGTCTGGATGTAAACCTCTCATATCTTTTGAATAAATGAACCGATTTACATTTTTTTGGCGGCATTTGAAAGATTTCTTCTCAACTTAAATTATCAAAAAATTTTAGATCATTTAGTCAAATAGTCTCTGAGATATTTAAGAAATACGAAAAAAAAAAATTTTTTTTTTTCCGTTTTTTTTGGATATTTTGAAAACTGTCGAACCGATCAATTCCAAAATCTAATCAGCTTTAAAACTCGATAAAAGCTTTGGATTGACGCCAAGAACGTCTCAATCGGATAATCTGTTCGGAAGATATCGTCGACGAAAGAAATAGTGACCCTAGCGAACTCGGTTATACTGAAAAAATATCTAAAACATACCTGGTATTTGAGTATGATTTCGGCGTGTTTTCAGTAGAATTCTAAAAGTATACTCAAATTATACTCATCTATAACAATAATTTAGGTATGTTTTTGAAAAATTTATACCAAAGTTATACTGAGATAAAAAAATTAATTCTTAGATATCGGTATATCTAAAATATTTAAGTATATTGGTTGAATAATTTATTTATATGATTTTTTAATAAAAAATTCAAAAAAAAAAAAAAGCAATTTTCGACTGAGGTTTCGAACTCGTGACTTATTACTTGACAGTCTCGTGAAGTTCTCATGGCACCGTCGCAGGCCTTGATGATATAAATAAGTTTAGTTTTATTTATGGTTTGTGTTTTTATACATTATATTTGTGTTAGCTATCTATAATGTTATTGCAACAGAATCAAATAAATTATAAATTAAAGATAATTGTAGGTCTATTAAACATTAACAGAAATATTTCCTTTAACACTGAAATTTAATTATTTTGGGGGAAAAAAAAAAAAAAAAAAAAAAAAACAGAAAAAGTAAATAAGTAAATCAATAATTAAATTATTATGAAAACAATTTTTAAACAATTTACTATTCAAAACCATTATAATACTAAACACTCCATTGAAATAGTATTTTTATAATCTTCTATGTATTCAATAAATATTTATTTACTTCAAACTTCAAAGAAACATTTTTCCTTTTTCCCCGGTAGAGACTTAAACAAGAAGATATTGTCCTTAACTTCTCTGATTTCGGTATAATTTGAGTATAAATCGTGCTTGAAATAGATATGTTTTCAGTATCATTTAAGTATGAAAAATTTAAAAACATACCCAAAACGTGAGACGATTTGAGTATAATCTGGGTAAGGATTGGGTATAATTCTTAGAACATACCGAAATATTTATCAATTTCTACTATACCAGAAATTAACCCGAAAAAAACTTAAATTTTCGGTATAAACAAATTCGCTACGGGAAAAACGGTTTTTTGCGAAAATCATCGTAATGACGAAACCAATCATTCACAAAATTTAATCAGCTCTAGACCTCAATAAAACGCGCCGATCGCCACCTTAAACGTCTCAATCGGATAGTTCATTCGAAAGATATCGTCGGCGGAAGAATGAGGAAAAAACGTTTTTTTTCGTTTTTCGTGAATATTTCGGAAACTATTGAGTCGATCAATTCCAAAATCGAATCAGCTCTAGAACACGATAAAAGCATTCGATTGCTGCCAAGAACGTCCCAATCAGATCGTTCGTTCGAAAGATATCGTTGACGGAATAATCAATGTAAAATCTGTATCAGCTTTTTTCATTGAATAATATCATAATTACTGAACAACATTACTCAAGACTGATATGTTTTTGTTTATGTGAATCATTGGAAGTGACTTCTGAAAAATCATCATGTTTGCTCGTTTCAGGATAAACTTACACCATATAGATACAACGTATCACGTAAACTTATTTTTGAGCGAACTCTTGAACATAATTGTCAATAAATATGTAAAAAACGCTTATTTATTAATTATTTTGGAGTCTAAATTTTTCAATTTTAATATAATACGTAATCCTTTTGAGCTTGGAAAGCTCATAAAAAATAAAACAAAGGTATTTTCAAGCTCGAAGAGCTCGAAAATGTATTTATACTAACGTTTTGGAGATCTTAGAGCTCGAAAACAGCGGGAAGTTACGGGGCTGGCCCACAGGGCCAACCGATGCCCAGATTTTTTTTTCGAAAATAATGGCGCACAAAAGTATTTTCGAGCTCAAAGAGAGAGGACTTAATTCTCGGACGACCTTTGGCAAGGTCCGCGATGACACCTCGAATCCCGCGACCGAGCTGCACTGCACATCCTGACCTGCTTCATCGGCCTCGAAGCATGAATTTTGGATTCGGAAAGGAAGCGCTTAGGCTGCCGGTATCAGCGCCCAGAGCAGGTGAGAGTATTGGGCTGCCGGTAGCAGCGCCCAAAGTTAAATAAGGAGTACGTATTTTAATAAAATACGGATATATATTCTGCCTCAAAGTCCGAGTGACAGGATCAAGACAACAGGTTTGTGTAGAGTTCTTGGCTCTACTAGATCTTGTGATCGACTGACTTGATTCTGTCGCTCCTTGGTATTATACATTATCAAAAGTGTTAACGTTGCATCTCAGGTTTCCTATGAGAGAATCGTCGTGGCCCGGGTCTCATGCATCGTCATCTGTTTAGACTATCCGCGAGCCACGGCGACTCTCTTATCGCAAGAGATTTCCGTTACATTGTTGGTGATGAATAAAATAATATCGACAACAAAGTAACGATTTATTAATTTATTATTTATTTATGATTCTAAGAAGTGTCGAACCGTTTATTTGCCCACCGTGGCGAATAAATAATTCGAGACTTCAAAAAAAAAAATTTCCAAAATTTTTATTTAAATTTAATTAGAGCCAGAACGTAACACTGGTTTAGCTTTTTTTCACATTCAGTCAAGACGCGGGCACATTAAGGTGTCACAAAAAAAAACCAACTATTTGATTTTTCGAGTCTCTTATGAAAATTTGTCGGCTAATGATGTTTCAAGAAGTCTCTCCAAAAATCAGCTCGATAAAAAATTTTCAAGAGGTCGCTCACGAATTTTGAAAACATAAAAAATGATTGAAATTCGGATTTTTTATTTCCAAATGTTTTCTTCTTAGCAGCAATAGTTTCTATTTGTGAAATCATGACTATGCTAAAAATTTCAGTCCAAAATTTAAATATTTAAACGGTGCTCAAGAATTTTGAATACTAACTGATAATATGTAACTAATACTTTGAATTATTTTTTGTACTTTTTTATCTTAATTACTGTCATTTCACTAAAATATAATTTTTGCATAACCAAAATTATACAGGTCAGTCTTAAACAATAAAATTTGGTAAGTTTTAAATAAGCGAAAAAGCCTAAAAATTGAATTAAAAAATAAAAAAGTATGTAAATAACTTATTATTTCTATTTCTCCGGTTATATATTCATTCATTGTGATGCAAATTGATGGTGAAAAAATCGAGAAGCTTTATTATTAATATTCAACGGTCGCTAGAAAATGTTCAAAAGACAGCACTTGGAAACATTCAAAATTCTCGAGCGAGGTTTAATTATTTAAATTTTGGTCTTAAATTTTCAGCGTAGTCATGATTTCACAAATATAAACTATTTATATTTAATAGTATTTATGTAAGCACTTATGTTTTCATCTATGCATACATTTATTTGAAAATTTAGTTGACATATTTGTTTTTGTGCGCATATATGTTATATATGTGGCATATTTGCTATGAGCGTGACTGCAGCGCCAGACTAAATATGAACTACGGGAGGCTGTCAGAGTATGTTTCTATACACTGATGGATGGATTTATTTGAGAGTAATTAACTAGATTTATTAAAACTCTTGTGAGGAGCTTCTTTGAAACAAATAAATATTTATTAATAGTTAACAAATAATTCTTTGGCGAATATTATCAATAGATGGCTGCATATAATCATATGCAGTTTGTATATATTAGCAAGAGACTAACTAGACAGTAGTAAGCGTTGTTGCACGGCCGTATTTTATATAAAATATAAAAATTATTTTAAATAATTGTTTTTTAATTATGTAATAAAAATAATTTTTTTATTATAATATATTCTTCATCTTCCCACTTAAAATAAATTTTTAAAAATATTTTTATTTATATTTCGAGAGAATGAGGTTATATTTTCAAATACGTCAAATTGCGTCAAATAAATGATTTATTAAATATAAATAAATATTTTTTTGATGCAAGGAAATACTTTCTAATAAATAATTTGTTGACTGTTAATAAATATTTATGTGAGTCTGTTCATTAATAAACCATTTGTTAAATATTAACAAATCTTATTAAATCCAAAGAAATCCCTCTATCAGTGTACGTATGTCAATAGCAAGAAACATAAAAAAATAAATAAATATTATAAGTAATAGTAAAAAAAAAAAGTTATAAAAAATATGTGACAGTTTTATAGTAATTGCAGTGTTGTTTTTTAGTTAAACGAATTAAGATCAATCAAGTATAATGATAAAAAATAAAAAAGAATGCAGTAAATAATTAAGTTAAATTGTTTGAAATTCATATCAAAGTCAAATAATGATACTAAGAAAAAAATCAAAATGAAAAATAAATAATTGAGTAATAATAAAATAAATACTTTCACGTGTACTTGCTTACAATTTTAATAATAATAGCCTCCCGTAACTCTGAAAATAACCACTGCGAGCGCTTCAGTCGATTCAATTTCCCCTACCATGGCTGCACTCGGAGCGAATATGTTGCATATAATCTTCACATATATATTTTGCTACGCGGGATATTACCATATCGCGCAATTAATGCCAAAAGGGCGCAACTCCAAAGTTATTAATTTTTATACTATGTAAGTAAATATTACTTACTTATTCACGTAATTTCACACTTTTCTTCAGAACTTTTGACTTGTTTAAATTTTTTTTATTGATATATTTTTAGTTCACTAGTTGAAACTGATGAGCGTTATATTCACTGATGATTCAATTAGTGAATTTCACTGCTCCGCTTCAACCGGTTACTAAAAGTTCACTGATTGAACCAGTGAAATTTCGCTGATTCATTTTTAGAGAGTATTGATTTTTATTTCAAGTCAAATTTTCTGAAATACATTTGATATTTTTCCAATTTTTTTCAGTATCTGGTGATGGTGAAGCAGTCAGCTCCGAATCGGTATCACATCCTACTTATGTGCAATATGTTGAAGGAGATGGTTCAACTTACAATATATCCAACGGACAGATGTACTGATCTTTAACTCCAAATATGGCATTTCGATCACTTAATAGGAATTAAAAAATTTTTTTTCTTCTTTAGGTCATATCCGGTTTATGCTGTGGGTGAAGCAGGAACTATGTATACCTCCTCTTCAAGCCAATATTACACGCCCGCTAATACGCCTGTAACTTATGCCCAAGTACGAAACACAAGTTAGCTTAACGATTTAGCGCCTTTGAAAATTATTTGAGTATCAATAACATTTCAGGTTTCCGGACAAGGCTCGAATACGACTGCCAGTCAAATATTATCACAAGGTAACGGCACTTATTTGATTCAGCAGAATGTTGTTGAAGGTGACAACCCAACTCATGCACTGATATCTACTTCAGCAACTCGAGCGAGTCCACAAACTGAAAATGCAGTGAGTTTTTCGATACAATCATTTTGAATTTTTAAAAAAGATTTCTTCTCTTTAAATCATTGACACAATAACATTTAGTTGTAACTAAGCAAATATTTCCATTTAAAACATCGAAAAATCGAGATTTCTAAAAAGCCATAGCTAAATCTCAATGCAAGATATGTATATGAGAAGTATTCTAATAATGATAAGGTGATCATATCACGGCAAATGAATAAAAAATTCGAAAATTGGTTAAGTATGTGAAACAGTCGTAGAACTTACCACTACTTACAATACGGTGTCAGTTATTTTCTGAGTTGACTTTTCTAACTTCCCGGTATGAAAATTTTCGAAAAAAAAAGGAAAGTTATTGGTTTCGGTCTGATTTTCGAAAGTTGAGTTTTCATCGGATTCCGACGTACTGGGGTTCTAGAGAACTATACCCTGGTGGAAATTTTTCGGACTTCTGTCTTAAAAAGTCTTTGGAACTCTGAAAAAGTCTTTAGAACTCTAGAACTGAGTTTATAAGACAGAAGTCCGAAAAATTTCCACCAGGGTAAAGATAATTTTAGGATGGACGCCTGGCCGCACGTGTGTGTGTGCATGCGCGTGTGTGTAAACTTTTTTTGTCCGACAATAACTTTGGAGCAAATTAATCGATTTGAACGTGCTTTGCGGCAATTGAAAGAGTTCACCAAGGCTTAGAACTGATTAAATTTCGGAGTCGATCACTTAAGTAAAAATTAAAAATTTTTTAAAAAAGGGAAGATATTGGTTTCGGTCCGGTTTTCGAGAATCGAATTCCTAACAGATCTTAAGGTTCTGGGGTTCAAGAAAGCTATTCTGACTAATTTCAAGATGATGCCCAAGTGTATGTATCTGTGTATGTACGTTAGGGTGCTCCATTTAAAACGAACATTTTTTTTAACTTCCCGCTAAGAAAATCGACGATTTTCGAAAATTTCGGGAAGTTATTGTTTTCACCCCGATTTTCGAAAATCGAGTTTTCATCAGATGTCGAGGTTTTGAGGTCCTAGGAAGCTAATCTGACTATTTTCAGAATGATGTCCGAGTGTCTGTATGTATGTATGTGTGTATGTATGTAAACTCTTTGTATCTTTTGAACTAATGAACCGATTTGGATGTTTAAGGCGGCGATTAAAAGAGCATGTTGACCATTAACTTTCCTGAAAATTTCAGATCATTTCATCAAATAGACTCGAAAATATCTGCGAATTACGAAAAAAAAAAAAAAATTTTTTTTTTAGTTTTTTATTGATTTCCCAGAAACGACTCATACGATCGACTTCAAAATCTAATCAGCTCTAGTACTCAAAAAAACGCGTCGATTGCCACCTCAAACATCAAAATCGGATGATTCGTTCGAGAGTTATCGTGGGAGAAAGAAATGGTGAAAAACGGTTTTTTCTAAATATTTTCGAAACGACGGACGCTCAAACGTCAAAATCGATCAATTAGTTCGAAAGATATCGGCGTTAAAAAGTTAAAAAAATAACATTTGATGTTATTTTTCCCGGATAAATCATAATATAACCTCCCGGGAAAAAATGATCAGACCTGGTCAGACATGAACAGGCATGAATCTTCAGACCTGATCAGGCATGAAAAATGACCATGCCTGGCTAGGCCTGATTAGGCATGTTCAGGTCTGATCAGGTATGCTCATGTCTGTTTATGCCCATCGGAGAAAAAAATTTATATATAGAAAATGGCCCTATATAATTATATATAATTATGTATAACTATATTATATTATACATAATTATTGCAATAAAAATAAAAAAAAACTAAAAAATTCGGGCGTGTGCAGAATTCGAACCGTGGACTTTGCGCTCGAAAGTTTAGCACGCTACCCACTGAGTTAAGAGATTTAGTCGAAAAAGAAGTTTCGTATGAACTTTAAGTAATAAAAATCTTATATGTGATAGATTCTTGGTCAACGAAATTTTATATCTATGAACAGGCATGAACAGCCATGAACAGACATGAACAGCCATGATCCGGCCTGAGCGTATTTAACACTTCAGACATGAACAGTCATGAACAGACATGAACAGGCATGACCAGGCATGACCAGGCCAGAGTGTATTTAACGCTTCAGATATGAACAGGCATGACCAGACATGACCAGGCATGAACAGGTATAATCAGGCCTGAACGTATTTAACGCTTCAGGCATGAACAGACATGCAGCCATGACCAGTCATGAACAGGCATGATCAGGCCTGAGTGTATTTAACGCTTCAGATATGAACAGGCATGACCAGACATGACCAGGCATGAACAGGTATGATCAGGCCTGAACGTATTTAACGCTTCAGACATGAACAGCCATGAACAGACATGAACAGGCATGATCAGGTCTGATCATTTTTTCCCGGGCTACTAAAATGTGTCTGAAGTCATACCAACTCATCCTTTATATGGTTACTTTCGATACATTATGTCATCGAACTTGGTTTTTAGTTTGAATCATACTACCAACAATAAAATCGATAAAACGTAGTTTTTAATATTTTTCTCGGATATTTCATATTTGATTGTTTCTCACATGCGTTAAAGTCAATTTTACAACTTTAGTGCTCATAGCTGTATTTGTAATTTTTTAATGCTACGGAAAAAAATATAAAGAAAATGGAAATTTGTTTATAAAATAAAGAATGAAAATTCAAAAAAAAAAAAAAATTTTTTCCTAATTATATTGAGAATTGTAGATGATGATTAAAAAAAAAAAATGATATCTTAATAAATAATTTAAATGGTGGATAAATGAAAAAAACAATGATAATTTTATTTTGCGTGGCTATATTCCTTCAAGTGTCCAGATGACACTATAATTTATTCAGATTTTTAAATTAATATTGAATGTTATAAAAAAATTATTTCGTGTTGCATACTTTGCTTGGCGGCGACGCGCAGAAATCGAAACGGTTGCGCGGAGCCCAACTTTCCACGTTGAATAAAAATTATAAATAATGGAGCAACAACTCGAGGATTTGATACTTATTTTATTAAAATTTTCTCCTATTTTAGGATCTTTATTTTTAATTTCAGATAACTTTAATATTTCTAAAGTTATAGCTACAAAACAGAGACTCCTTTTTTGTCTCTTTGTTTTTTGTTTATAACAAATGAAATTTTTGATGGCGGATAAAAGAAAAAATACCCATTTCTTAGAATTTAATTCTGAATCCAATGCACCAATCGTCATATTTTTAAGAGAACTTTAACGATTTTTTGCAGAAAACTAACTTCTCGACTAGACTATATGCACGGTCTGCAGGTAAGGTTTCGCTGTAAATTGGATAGTTACAACCGGAAAAAATGTCAGCAATTTTCAATATTAGCTTAAAATAGTTCAATAAATAATATATTAAAATGGCTGCCGCCGTAAAGTACTTTAAAAAAATTTTTTTTTTCGAATTTTGAAAAGTGACTGCCGTGATGTTGCAACCTTTAAAATCGGCAGCCATAGTTACTTTTCAATTTTTCTAGAGGTATATTATAACATATTAAAACGGCAGACGCCGTAAAATACTTTTAAAATTTACTTAATTTTCATACCTGGCTCACCTGAGGGACCCCAAACCTACCGCGGCCGGGCTTAGCTAGTACCCATTGCTTGTTTACTGGGTATAGAAGTCTCACTGGACGAAATTTCAGATACCGTAAAATATGTGTTGTCAGATTTAAGCTGGCTCTTAGACTATAGTGCTGAATTGCTTTAAGTAAATGAATGAATTTTTTTTTCTAAATGCGCGTGGTGGCCGAGCGGTCTAAAGCACATGACTTAAACTGCTATCTAATTAAAAGGTCGGAAGTTCGAGTCCCATCACATGCTCAAAAAAAATAAGATTCCTTCATTACCGAAGGTTGAAAATAATAATATTCAACCTTCCAGGAGGTTAAATAAGTCGTGGAAAGAACAATTTTTTTAACTAAAAAAAATTATTTCTTGAAAAACCAAGAAAAAAAATCTGGGTGTCGGTTGGCCCTGCGGGCCAGCCCCAAAACTTCCCGCTGTTTTCGACTTCAAAGAGCTCGAAAACATTGGTGTAGATATATTTTCGAGCTCTTCGAGCTCGAAAATGCTAACACATGCGATTGTTTTTTTACGATCTTCTCAAGCTCTAACAAGTTGCCTGTTATGCTGAAGTTCGAAAATTTATATAAGAATCAAGAATTGTTAATGAAGCGGTTTTTTAAATTTAACCCCTGATTATGTTCAATAAAATAAGTGTATTCAGGCAGAAATCAATGCCAGGGATTCAAATCAAGATTTAAATGAGTTTTGACTCATGTGAGAAACAATCAAATATGAAATATCCGAGAAAAATATTGAAACCTACGTTTTATCGATTTCATTGTTGGTACTATGATTTAAACTAAAAACCAAGTTCGATGACATAATGTTTCGAAAGTAACCATACAAAGGACGAGCTGGTATGACTTCAGACACATTTTAGTAGGTTATATTATGATTTATCCGAGAAAAATAACATAAAATGTTATTTTTTTAACTTTTCAACGCTGATATCTTTCGAACTAATTGATCGATTTTGACGTTTGAGGTGGCAATCGGCGCGTTTTATTGAATTCTAGAGCTGATTTAAATTTGAAATCGATCGCGTCAGTCGTTTCGAAAATATTTAGAAAAAACCGTTTTTTCCGTAATTCGCAGATATTTTCGAGTCTATTCAATCAAATGATCTGAAATTTTCAGGAAAGTTGATGGCCAACAAGCTCTTTCAATCGCCGTCTTAAAAATCCAAATCGGTTCATTAGTTCAAAAGTTACAAAGAGTTTACACACACACACACACACACACACACACACACACACACACACACACACACACACACACACACACACACACACACACACACACACACACACACACACACACACACACACACACACACACACACACACACACACACACACATACACACACTCGGACATCATTCCGAAAATAGTCAGAATAGCTTCCTAGGACCTCAAAACTTCGACACCTGATGAAAACTCGATTTTCGAAAATCGGGGTGAAAACAATAACTTCCCGAAATTTTCGAAAATCGTCGATTTTCTTAGCGGGAAGTTAAAAATCTGGGCATCGGTTGGCCCTGTGAGCGAGCCTCGTAACTTCCCGCTGTTTTCGAGCTCTAAGATCTCTCAAACGTTAGTATAAATACATTTTCGAGCTCTACGAGCTTGAAAATACCTTTGTTTTATTTTTTATGAGCTTTCCAAGCTCAAAAGGATTACGTATTATATTAAAATTGAAAAATTTAGACTCCAAAATAATTAATAAATAAGCGTTTTTTACATTTCATTGACAATTATGTTTAATAGTTCGCTCAAAAATAAGTTTACGTGATACATTGTATCTATATGGTGTAAGTTTACCCTATAACGAGCAAACATGATGATTTTTCAGAAGTCACTTCCAATGACTCATATAAACAAAAACATATCAGTTTTGAGTTATGTTGTTCATTAATTATAATATTATTCAATGAAAAAAGCTGATACAGATTTTACATTGGTTATTCCTTCAACGATATCTTTCGAACGAACAATCTGATTGGGACGTTCTTGGCAGCAATCGAATGCTTATATCGTGTTCTAGAGCTGATTCGATTTTCGAATTGATCGACTCAATAGTTTCCGAAATATTCACGAAAAACGAAAAAAAAACGTTTTTCTTCTCATTCTTTCGCCGACGATATCTCTCGAATGAACTATCCGATTGAGACGTTTAAGGTGGCGATCGGCGCGTTTTATTGAGGTCTAGAGCTGATTAAATTTTGTGAATGATTGGTTTCGTCATTACGATGATTTTCGCAAAAAACCGTTTTTCACTATTTCTTTCGTCGACGATATCTTTCGAACAGATTATCCGATTGAGACGTTCTTGGCGTCAATCGAAAGCTTTTATCGATTTCTAAAACTGATTAGATTTTGGAATTGATTGATTCGACAGTTTTCAAAATATCCAAAAAAATCGGAAAAAAAATTTTTTTTAACTTCCCGCTAAGAAAATCGACGATTTTCGAAAATTTCGGGAAGTTATTGTTTCCACCCCGATTTTCGAAAATCGAGTTTTCATAAGATGTCGACGTTTTCAGGTCCTAGGAAGCTATTCTGACTATTTTCGGAATGATGTCCGAGTGTGTGTATGTGTGTGTGTGTGTATGTATGTAATCTCTTTGTATCTTTTGAACTAATGAACCGATTTGGATGTTTAAGGCGGCGATTAAAAGAGCATGTTGACCATTAACTTTCCTGAAAATTTCAGATCATTTCATCAAATAGACTCGAAAATATCTGCGAATTACGAAAAAAAAAAAAAATTTTTTTTTTTAGTTTTTTATTGATTTCTTAGAAACGACCCATACGATCGACTCCAAAATCTAATCAGCTCTAGTACTTAAAAAAACGCGTCGATTGCCACCTTAAACATCAAAATCAGTTAATTCGTTCGAGAGTTATCGCGGGAGAAAGAAATGGTGAAAAACGGTTTTTTCTAAATATTTTTGAAACGACTGACGCGATCGATTTCAAATTTAAATCAGCTCTAGAATTCAATAAAACGCGCCGATTTTTACCTCAAACGTCAAAATCGATCGATTAGTTCGAAAGATATCGGCGTTGAAAAATTAAAAAAATAACATTTTATGTTATTTTTTCCGGCTGAATCATAATATAACCTACTAAAATGTGTCTGAAGTCATACCAACTCATCTTTTATATGGTTACTTTCGATACATTATGTCATCGAATTTGGTTTTTAGTTTAAATCATAGTACCAACAATGAAATCGATAAAACGTAGGTTTCAATATTTTTCTCGGATATTTCATATTTGATTGTTTCTCACATGAGTCAAAACTCATTTAAATCTTGATTTGAATCCCTGGCATTGATTTCTGCCTGAATACACTTATTTTATTGAACATAATCAGGGATTAAATTTTAAAAACCGCTTCATTAACAATTCTTGATTCTTATATAAATTTTCGAACTTCAGCATAACAGGCAACTTGTTAGAGCTTGAGAAGATGGTAAAAAAACAATCGCATGTGTTAGCATTTTCGAGCTCGAAGAGCTCGAAAATATATCTACACTAATGTTTTCGAGCTCTTTGAGGTCGAAAACAGCGGGAAGTTTTGGGGCTGGCCCGCAGGGCCAACCGACGCCCAGATTTTTTTTTCGTATTTCTTAAATATCTCAGAGACTATTCGACTAAATGATCTAAAATTTTCTGAAAATCTAAGTTGAGAAGAAATCTTTCAAATGCCGCCAAAAAAATGTAAATCGGTTCATTTATTCAAAAGATATGAGAGGTTTACATCCACACACACACACACACACACACACACACACACACACACACACACACACACACACATACATACACCCATACAGACATCGCTCTGAAAATGTCTAAGTAGCATCCTCACACCTTCAAATGTCAACATATGATGAAAACCCGAATTTCGAAAATCGGGGTGAAACCAATAACTTCCTGAATTTTTTGAAAATCGTCGATTTTCTTAGCTGGAAGTTAAAAATACTTGGGCTGAGAATCAAATCACTTTAAACCAAGAAAAAAATATTTAAACCCAAAATTAAATTTTTTTTAAAGCAAAACCAAAAATACTTGAGTCGAAAACTAAATTATTTTAAGCCAAGAAAAAAAAATACTTGAGATAAGTCTGAAATGTTTCTGAACAATTACAAAAGTTTCTCAAGCTGAATAATTTTATTTTTGAATCGAGACAGTTATTTATTCAATAAAGAAATTAGCTTCTTAATTCAAATTTTTTTGTTGTTTTAATCAAAAACAAAATGTGAGCTTGATTCAAGAAAAAATTTGGGAAGAACGTAAATTCCTTAATTCAAGTAATCCTTTTTTTTTGTGTAAAGAAGTTTCACTGAAAAAAATAAATAAAATTTACACTCGAAAAACTATACTTATTTGTATATTTAATATTCCTATTTATTTTTCAATAAAATAAATATTATAGTGCTGCCTCTGTTATAATACGATGGAAGCTATAAAAAAATTAGGAAAATCCAAAAGTGCACGACTCATAATGCTTATTCACTATGAAATAATAAAATAATAATAAAAAAATGGTGGGAAGCACGGATAAATTTAAAATATATACAATTTTCTGTCATTAAAATATGTTGTTTTTTTTTTTTTTAATTATACTATTAATTTTTTATAATTATAAAAGAATTTTCTCATAATATCTCGATTAATAACAAAAAAAATAATATATGTAAATAAAAACAAATAAAAAAAAGGCCATTCGGTAGCCGAAATGGAAGGTAGATTTTTCAATTAATCAATATAAAAAGTTAGTTTTATACATACATATCTTGTGATATATGTTAGTGTATAGTCATGTCATAAGTTAAACTCATTTTCCAAGAGTTAGGGTAAAAAAGGACAACGATTATTTTCGATAGAGAACTTCAGATAGTTGATTTGACATAACATTATATAGGTAATAAACGTTGTACCAAACTTACCTTCACATAAATAAAAAATATTGAAAATTTAATTAGTATTAGATCATAATTGTTATCGCTGTTACAATGGCAAGATCAGTTATAATTATAGGACGTACAGGTACCATTGGAACATCATAAATAATAAGAGAAATACTTTTAAAATATGAAATAGCTGTGAAATTTACAGGTTATTTGGTTCACAATAAAATGCACGTAACAAAATTGTTTTATAATGAGAAATGCATAAGTTATCTGGTATGGAAACCATATTTTCAACATTTTTTGATTCCATTAAAATTTTCAAGGCTATTAAATTATTGGAAGAAATAGTCAAAACATGAAGCTTAGAGTCATAAATTAAAGATTATTAGACGAGTTTTCAGATACTTTTTACGGAAATCGTCTATGAATATTAGTTTTGAAGTTATATAAGCTTTAGTAGTGATTAATAACTGATTTTTACGAAAAATCATGAAAATTTCAAACAGCCATAATTTCAAAACTATCTGAACGATTCAGCCCATCTTTGAACTTGATCGAGGTAGTCACCTATAGAATAAGTGTGGTAAATTTCATTAAAGTCCGATAAGAAGTGTGGGCGCTATCGTAATGACAAGACCAGTGATAATCATTGGGATGAGAGGTATATTTAATACATCATAAATAATAAAAGAATTACTTTTAAAATATAAAATAGCAGTGAAATTTCCAGGTTATTTTGTGCACAATAAAATACAACTGACAAAACTGAACTATAATGGGACAAGCACACTGATAGAAGGATTTATTACAGAGTACTAAATGGATTTAGTAACCAAATTTTTAGTCACTTATTTGGGAGAAAAAAATATTTTGTACCCATTACCATAATTTATTATAATTTAATAAATTATTTTTTTATCTCAATTAAATCTTATTATGGTAAAATAAATATTTGTTTCCATCAAAAAAATATTTGGTAATCGGTACTAAATATTTTTTTGGTAAGTTTTGTCGGTAGATGGCTTGTTTAGGAATAAAAACTACGTATGTATTTGTGGGGAAATATCGGTGTGGCGTGTGTGTGTGAATATATTGCCGCTTTCACAGTATAGTGCGTTTCGTCTCAATCGGAGTTACTATTGTGATTTCCAAATCAATTTATTGATTTTAAAAACAATTATTTTCAATTGATTAAAATGAATTATTTCACATTATGGAGAAGCTCTTAAAATCTTATTTAACTAAAAATTTGTTATTTATCTTAAATAAAAAATTTTAATAAAATGAGGTTATTTTCTTTATAATAATACTATATATTTTTACTTAAAATTATTTATTATTCTTATTTTGATCTATTTTAATTTCAAATATTCATTTGACGAAAAATTTGTTATTTATCTTAAATAAAAAATTATAATAAAATGAGGTTATTTTCTTTGTAATGCTCTATATTTTTATTTAAAATTATTTATTGTTATCATTTCAATTTATTTTAATTTCAAAAATTTATTTGACGAAAAATTTGTTATTTATCTAAAATAAAAAATTATAATAAAATGAGGCTATTTTCTTTATAATACTATATATTTTTACTTAAAATTATTTATTATTCTCATTTTAATCTATTTTAATTTCAAAAATTCATTTGACGAAAGATTTGTTATTTATCTTAAATAAAAAATTATAATAAAATGAGGTTATTTTCTTTACAATGCTCTATATTTTTATTTAAAATTATTCAATGTTATCATTTCAATTTATTTTAATTTCAAAAATTTATTTGACGAAAAATTTTTTATTTATCTAAAATATAAAATTACAATAAAATGAGGCTATTTTCTTTATAATACTATATATTTTTACTTAAAATTATTTGTTATTATCATTTTAATTTATTTTAATTTCAAAAATTTATTTGACGAAACATTTGTTATTTATCTAAAATAAAAAATTATAATAAAATGAGGTTATTTTCTTTATAATACTATATATTTTTACTTAAAATTATTTATTATTATTATTTTAATTTATTTTAAGTAGAACAATTAGGTTATGCGCTAAAATAAGTTAAAAAAATTAGTTCTTTAATCCTAATAAATGATTTATTGTGCCCCAATAAATCATTTCTTAAATACTACAAAATATTTATTTGATGGAAATAAATGAGCTTTACTAAATGATTTGGTTCCTGTAACCAAATATTTAGTATTACAAATTCGTTACTAAATCATTTGGTACATACAACCAAATCTTGTTAAATACAACTAAATCCTTCTATCAGTGCATAAGTTATGTGGAATGAAAACAATATTTTCAACAGTTTTAAATTCCATTAAAATTTTCAAAGCTATCAAATTATCGGAAGAAATGGTCAAAATATAAAGTTTAAGGTCATAAATTAATGCTTATTAGTCAAGCTTTAAAACACTTTTTACAGAAATCATTTATGAGTTTTAGTTTTAAAGTTATATGGACTGTAAAAGTGATTAAAAACTGATTTTTTCGGAAAATCATGAAAATTTCAAACAGCCATAACTTCTAAACTAATCGACCGATTTAGCCCATCTTCGAACTTAACCGTGATAATTACACATAAAATAAGTGTAGAAAGTTTCATTAAGATCGGATAAGAACTGTAGACGCAATCGTGTCCTCATAAGTCGGTTCTATTACATAAATATATATATATATATATATATATATATATATATATATATATATATATATATATATATATATATATACATACACATAAATTTTTTAACGAATGGTATTTTTGAACTCTACTCAACTAATTATGATAGTTTATGACAAAATTCCTTGTAAAATCGACCATGAGGACAAATACAATAGTTAGATTTTTAAAAAAATCTACCTAAAAAAGGATAAGTACAAAAGTTCAATTTGTCACGAGAATTAAATCAAAATTAAATAATTCTAAAACCCTTTAAAAGAGAAAAGTTAAAAAAAATAAACAATAACGTTGATAATATTGAATTCTGTTGGGTATTTCTTTCAGAGTATTTTACACACTACAAAAGTTGTATGTCATTTTTTCTAGAAAGTTGATAGCTGGAATAATAATAGCCATTAATTGTTATTTTTTGGTTAAAATAAAAATTTCTGAAGTTTGAAGTCTCATAACATTTGAACTGTTGTAAATGCATCTATGTCACTAAAATCAATTTTAAAGAGGACTACAAGCCCTATGAAACGAGCCCAAAAACGAGTGAATTGCTCAAAAACTGCCTGGGTAGGAATTTTTATAAAAAAATGTGATATCGTTCCCATGCTTTTTAAATGGGAAAACTTTAAAAATAGATAGCGACCTCTTAAAATTAAAATCAAGGGCTAAAATTTTTAGGAAATTTTTTTTTTGTCGCCTACAATAAAATTTTCATATGGGCCAAGAAAAAAAAAAATGTTCGAAAAATAAAAAGCACCCTAATACACTATAGTATGGATTGAATCATTCCAGATGAGATTTCTAAATCAGGTAGTTTGAGGACAAGGATTAAAGCTTATTTAACAAGCTTTTAGATTCTATTTACGAAAATTGTCTATGACTTTTAGTTTAGAAGTTATTTAAACTTTAACAGTGAAAAACTGATTTTTTCGAAAAATCGTGAAAATTTCAAACAGCCATAACTTCTGAACTAATCGACCGATTTAGCCCATCTTCGAACTTGATCAAGGTAATCACTTATAAAATAAACATGAAAAATTTCATTAAGGTCCGATAAGAATTGTAGGTGCTATCGTGATGACAAGGCTGGTTATATTACATATATATATATATATATATATATATATATATATATATATATACATACATATATAAATTTTTTAACGAATGGTATTTTCGAACTCTACTCAACAAATTATGATAGGTTATGACAAAATTCCTTGAAAAATCGACCATGAGGACAAATACAATACCTAGATTTTAAAAAAAAATCTACCTAAAAAAAGAATTGAATTGAAAAAATTTAGGCTTACCAATTAGCAATAACACAAAAAAAAAAACAGCTGTACTAGGACGGTAATGTGCAAGCGCCCCTGGTGGAATAAATGTACGTATAATGTATAGATCTATCATCATAATATCTAATGTATAGATATATCACCACCCATGTTAATTTTACATAGATATATATATATATATATATATATATATATATATATATATATATATATATATATATATATATATATATATATATATATATATATATATATATATATATATATATATATATATATATATATATATATATATATGTATAGTTATACTGCTTTTTTATTCTTTTATTTATTGTAATTAAACGACACTGAGTTACCTAGCCATTTTCAAGAAGGGATCTACAAATTTTTCAAAGAATTAAAAAAAAAAAAAATTTGATTCAATTACTGGATTTTTTCGCAAGTTATCGTGTATACGGGTTTCAGACTTAACGGACAGGAAATTTTTTTAAACTATTTTGATGTTTTTTCAGTTTTTATTTAACTCAATAAATTTTTGAAAAGTATGGAATCAATCTCCATTAGATTATCTTCAAAATGGTGTGCAACATATCTTAATTCCCTGAATCAGCAAAGCTATAATAATTGAAATAGTTGCCGAAGTGAGGCGAAAAAAATTTTTCGATCGTAAAGTACTCTCTGATGCTTCGTATCATGAGTCGTGCAAAATACAATGTTATATCGTAATTTTTAAATAGTAACTGCATCATCCGCAAGAGGCGCTCTCGTGACTTTTGACTGTTGATCCAAATCGTTTATTTCAATTTTAAAAACTAGATAAAATGAAAGCCCTTCCGTGGCCGAGTGGTCCAAGGCGCCGGACACTTCCCACTCGGAAGGACTCGGGTTCGAATCCAACTACCGAACGATTATTATTTCATTCTTTTATTTAAGATTTCTCTTCAAATTTTACGATGTTCACATCATATGTTATATTAAAGAGCTTAAGACTTGGTATTATTTGTCTGAAGTATTGTTCCTTAAATAAAATTTCCAACGCTACATTACGTTAAACAAAGCTAAAAATTACGATGTTAAAAATCTAGTCCACCACTACAATAATCAATAGGACAAATAATGATGTTAGCATTGTAAATTTAACTAGAATTTTTTTTCCGTGTAAAAAAAAATTTCGTATTACATACAAGGAGACAATTTTTAAAATCTGGATTAGCAAAAATTCAACAGCAGTTTCTGTGAAAGTTTTATTCTAAAATATATTTTTTACTTAATCAACTAGTAACTTTTATTGAATGCTTTTGTTTTGTACTCTCAAACTCAAAGTAATTTTACTTATAATTTAGTAATTTATAGGATTCAGCGATTATAATTTTTACTTATTTAAAGGAAAATTTCTATATTATTGGACCATTTCAAGTTTGCTTTGGCGAAATAGTAATTTTCATTTGATAAATAACAAATACTATCAGATTTTTTTCTCCGTGCACAAAGTCAGTTCGATCTCAAACAAAAATTCATTTGACGAAAAAAAATAAAATAATGATCTTATTTTATTTTTCGAACACACATACAACTTCGAGTAAATACACTAACAGATGGACATCCCCCCCCCCCCAATAGATGGACGAATATTATTTTAATAACCGATTAAATAAAATTTAGGAATGAAAATGTAACATGTTCATTTTTTGAAGTGAAACTTCTTTAGGCGCGGTAGGGAAAAATTTTTGTAACCACTTCTTATCTTGTAACGTTAATCTTATCTTGCGTGAATCTTTTTTGTAACTCATGGACGTGAAGGTATATTTGTGTGTATGTGTAAGCATGTATTAGTGCTTGTGTGGGTCTAGTAGTATACCAAAATGAGTAAATGTATAGTTGAGTATATATAGTCTGGGACTTCGTATTGTATATAGTTTACGAACTGTCTCAAATAATATATATCTATACATACATATATATATATATATATATATACATGTATACACATATATATATATATATATATATATATATATATATATATATATATATATATATATATATATATATATATATATATATATATATATATATATATTTATTCATTACACTATATACCAGACATTTAGTTTGTTTATGTGTATTTAAATCAAATGGACGCCATAGTCAAAGTGTATTATAGCGATTTATAAGTTAGTATTTTGAAATTAATAGGCTAGTCAACAAGTTCAAAAACGCGATAATTCTTGATAAAGCTCTCAAAAATATGAGCAATAGCTCATTTGATTTGGAATGGCGTCTAACAAAAATATTTTCGAGGATGTATTAGCCCACATACAAAGTTTCAATTGTTATTAACAAATAAAAAAAAAAAAAATGGCACTCAGTTTTTCGTTCATAACTCAAAATCTATTGAAATATTTAAAATTTTTACAAAAAGATCCTTAACCGGTAATGTCAACTTATTGTCGATTCAATTTAATTCACTGACAAACACTGGAAACCCAAAATAAAGAGTTCTTAGCGTTTTTCGAACCTCAATAAAGCTCTAAAAATATCGTAATTTCAAAAATTCTAATTCGTCTCTAAAAAATTGTTTAAAATTCTCAGTAACTATACAGGTGCGACAAAGATAGTCTCATTTATTATTTGAAAGTGAGAGAGAAATCCAATGACATTTCCTCTTAAAGAGGAGCAAATTTCTAATGAAAAAAGTCACAACTCATTAAAATTGATTTAAATTTTAAAAAATAATTGGAGTCTATCCTCAGAAAATAACAGGATGATATCAACAACGAAATTAAATACAACAATCGATGGAGTGTTCTCAAAATTTTTATATGATATTTAGGGCAAAACTTATATTTTTCTTATTCGTTATCGTTATCCTTCGATAACAGATGTCCATATCGAAGCACCCAAAAGTATAACTAAAAATCTGGGCGTCGGTTGGCCCTGCGGGCCAGCCCCAAAACTTCCCGCTGTTTTCGACCTCAAAGAGCTCGAAAACATTAGTGTAGATATATTTTCGAGCTCTTCGAGCTCGAAAATGCTAACACATGCGATTGTTTTTTTACCATCTTCTCAAGCTCTAACAAGTTGCCTGTTATGCTGAAGTTCGAAAATTTATATAAGAATCAAGAATTGTTAATGAAGCGGTTTTTAAAATTTAATCCCTGATTATGTTCAATAAAATAAGTGTATTCAGGCAGAAATCAATGCCAGGGATTCAAATCAAGATTTAAATGAGTTTTGACTCATGTGAGAAACAATCAAACATGAAATATCCGAGAAAAATATTGAAAACTACGCTTTATCGATTTCATTGTTGGTACTATGATTTAAACTAAAAAGCAAGTTCGATGACATTATGTATCGAAAGTAACCATATAAAGGATGAGTTGGTATGACTTCAGACACATTTTAGTAGGCTATATTATGATTTATCCGGAAAAAATAACATAAAATGTTATTTTTTTAACTTTTCAACGCCGATATCTTTCGAACTAATTGATCGATTTTGACGTTTGAGGTGGCAATCGGCGCGTTTTATTGAATTCTAGAGCTGATTAAAATTTGAAATCAATCGCGTCAGTAGTTTCGAAAATATTTAGAAAAAACCGTTTTTCACCATTTCTTTCTCCCGCGATAACTCTCGAACGAATTATCCGATTTTGATGTTTGAGGTGGCAATCGACGCGTTATTTTGACTACTAAAGCTGATTAGATTTTGAAGTCGATCGTATGAGTCGTTTCTGAGAAATCAATAAAAAACTAAAAAAAAAATTTTTTTTTTTTCGTAATTCGCAGATATTTTCGAGGCTATTTGATTAAATGATCTGAAATTTCTAGGAAAGTTGATGGCCAACATGTTCTTTCAATCGCCGCCTTAAACATCCAAATCGGTTCATTAGTTCAAAAGTTACAAAGAGTTTACATACATACACACACACATACACACACTCGGACATCATTTTAAAAATAGTCAGAATGGCTTCCTAGGACTTAAAAACTTCGACATCTGATGAAAACTCGATTTTCGAAAATCGGGGTAAAAAAAATAACTTCCCGAAATTTTCGAAAATCGTCGATTTTCTCAGCGGGAAGTTAAAAAAATAGAGCAATACTAATAATACTTTTGTAAATATAGACAATATAATATTTTGAATTTATAATTTATCGAAAATGATAATTTTGTTTATACCCTGAAAAAAATCGGGAGTAAATCCGGATTGGATACAGATTTTACTCAAATCCAAATTCACTCCGTCACTCGAAGTTCCGGAGTTTAAAAGAAACACTTCACATTCGAAGTGAATAAGGACTTTTTTATGAATGGAGTGATTTCAGAGTGTTGCGGATTTTATTTCAATCCGCATTCATTCCGGCCCGGAGTTTTAATACTTAAATAAATTTATATTTAATAGAAACAGCTGTTAATTAGAAATATAATTATTTAAATAAATCATTCATTCAGATATTAATAATCAAACTTAAAATATTACGATTTTAATTGATAAAATATTTCAGTAACTCACTAAATTATAATTTCGTACATGTAATACATAGTGAAAATATTCAATTATTAGGTAGCTATAATGAGATAGTTTTTCTGGGAATATTTGATATTTCGGTGCAATATGAAATTTCATCTCATGGTATGGTCATATAAATCATACGACAGTTTGAGACTCAGTGGAATTATATTTGTGCAAGTTTTATTATCAGCTGTTTATAATTTTTAAAAATCATTTCGCGTGAATATATGGAAAGGGAACTCGTAATTATTTCCGTACTCAATACGAATGTCAAAATCTCAAAGACCTAAGCTCACTATGTATTAGTATTTTTTTTTTTATAATTAATATTTTCCGAAAGCCTCCTTCGGAGTATAATTCACCCCAAAGAGGAGTGAATAAATGAAAAGTCATTAATTCCACGTTCACTCTGGATTTACTCCGCGTTCAGTCTGCAAATTTTTTACAGTGTACTGATACTTTTTCTGTTCTAATAACATTTTAATATACTCTTAAAAATAATAATCATAATATTAATAATAAAAATGTTACCTGAAGACTACTATAAAATTAATTTAAAATAAAACTTTATTACAGTATTTAATAAATATGAGCCGAAGAAGTTTCACTTCTTTCGCGTGTACACACTGGTACACGCACTCTTTTTTTTTAACTATATATACTTTTGATGCTAGAAACTAATTTTTTTTCAATTTAATATATGTTATAATCATAAAAATAATTATTTTTATATGACGTGACGACGTTTTGCTTTAAAAGCGCCACCACTACTAAGCATGTGACAAACAACCGGTAAACTATATTTGTTATAACTAATATAAATAAATAATATAATAAGATATGTTCAAATGATTGTGTTCGTATTACATTAACAATTTTATTAATTTAATAATTTATTAATAAATTCAAAAATATTTAAGAAAATTTGCCGTCCATCTATTGGAGTCAAATTTTTCCAACCTAGACCCAGATGAACATTGAATCCATCTAGTAAATTTTTAATTTTTCTCGCCTCCGGGCGGAAAGCGTCAACTTTCGTCCCGCTGTGCAAAACGAAGTTGCCGCTTTCCGCCTCCGTCGACGAGAAAAATAGTATACACTCCTCGGGAAGTAAATAAGAAATCCTCAGATCACATGTTTGTTGACCTCGGCTTCGCCTCGGCCAACAATTACATGCGATCTGAGACATTTCTTACTTTCCTTCCCTAGGTGTGTAATATATTATTTTGTTTTTTTTTCATAACATTTAAACGAAAATAGTCGTTAGCATGAACTCATTTACTCATTTATTTACTTTTTTGATATATCACATTATAAATCAAATATAAGTGAAATAGTTAATAATTTATAAATATTTCCCTTATTAAGAAAAATGATTCAACTCATGCTAAGTGTATATCTACCTGTGAAAAATAAATCATACATGGCCATGCATGGCCGTATACGGCTCATACATGAAGCATATATGGCCATACAAACTTTTTTAATACAGTCATGTATGGCCATATATAGTCATACAAAAACATGTATGGCCATACATGGCCTTGTATGGTTCATATATGGCCATGTATGACTGTTTAAAAAAGTTGGTATGTCCATATATGGTCATATATGCTCCATGAATAGCCATGTATGATTCATTTTTCATTAGAATGCATGCCATGAACGCTCGTCCTGTAATAAATGAATCATACTTGACCATGCATAGCTGTATGGCTTGATATGACCATATATGACTATAATTAGAAATTTTAACTAAATTAAAAAAAAATATTTTTTTTTTTTTTTTCAATTATTCTGGTGACGCAGAGATTATCAGGTATGCGGTTAATTGAATTCCTAATCGAAATGGAAATTTTTAATTCAGAAAAAAAACGCTAGACTTATTAATAACCACACCCACTTTAGTAGGATTCGAACCCGGGACCTTCCGTACGTGAGAAACTGACGCTTTGACGACTAGGCTATGCGACTGACAGTTACATCCAAGTTTGGTTGTGTTACGTAAGGTTCAAAGAATATAATCACTTTCGAAAAAGCGCAATCTAATCATCAATATGCTGTTAGTGATAACAAAACAATTTCTTATTTTTTTAATACTGCAACATCCTGTTTATAAGTAATTGTAATAGTCAAAAAATTAATCATACATGGCCATGCATGGCCATACATGGACATATATGAACCATACATGGCCAAAATCTGGTCATCAGAACTTTCCGGGAAAAACAAAGTCTTTGCAACGAACATGCTTGCTGTCCCGGTACTTCTGTACTCTTTCGGTGTCCTGAAATGGGCCCGAAAAGAGCTCAGAGATCTCGATATCAAGACACGCAAAGTCATGAATATGCATCGGAGCATGCACCTTAAGTCTTCAGTCACCAGATTATACCTTTCTCGGCACATCGGAGGGAGAGATTTGCAGAGCTTGGAGTGTTTGCACGATCGTTTGGTTTTGGGTACAACATACGAGGTTGTCAATTTCACAGCAGATGAAGACGACTTCCTTATGCAAATTGTTCATAGTCATGAGAATAGGCATAAGGGAGCGTTTTTATATAAGGCAGCAATGTTCGCGGCGAAATCCCTCGGTCTCGGAAGAGTAAAGCTGCTTATTGGACTCCCTAAGGAGGAATTTAAGAGGGTCATCACTGATGACTCATCAGCAATGCTGAGCATCAAAAACTGCTCAGTACGCATATGAACAAGTCCATGCACAGCGTGTTCTTTAAATACGTGCGTGATCATGGCTTGTCCACACAGCTGACGTTTTCCTTCCTTAAGTCAGCTGGCCTGATGTCCGAGACCGAAGGATATATTTTTGCCTGCCAAGATGGTGTTATTAACACTCTCGAATACCGAGCAAAAGTGCTCCAGGCGCAGCTACCCGACACTTTGTGTAGGGTGTGTAAGCAGCATCCTGAGACGCTTATGCATCTTTTGTCAGCATGCCCTGTGCTGGCGAGAAGTGCATACGTCCTGCGTCACAATGCTGCTCTGCGAGTACTTTATTACCATCTTAGACACACGCACGGTATCGACAAAACACCAGTGCTGCCTTACCTGCCAGGAGATATTCCGCAAGTTGTTGAGAATGAGCGTTGTCGGATTTATTGGAACGTGCCATTCGCAACAACGCGGAAAATCGACCATAATAAACCTGATATTGTGCTCTTCGATAAAACCGCTCGTAACATTTATGTTATTGAGTTCTCAGCTCCGGCTGAGTATAACACCACGGTTAAAGAAGAGCACAAACACGAGATATATCAGGATCTCCTGTTCGAAATTGGTAAACTCTACCCAGGCTACCGTGTCACGCTTGTCGTACTAATTGTTGGCGTCCTCGGAGGGATGAAACAGACTTTTGTGTCTGCATTGGCTAGAATCCCAACTTGTTCTCCGCAAGTTGAGTTTTTGGCATCACGGATGCAAAAGGCTGTCATTCTCGGATCCCTCCGTCTACTTAGGCAACGAAACTTGGCCTGCTGCGCATGCTAATCATCTTGTTGATGAAGCATCGTAGCAGTAACGAATTGGCGCTCAGGTGAGGCTCTCGGTAGAGTAGGACTACCGGGGATAACCCCCTGAGCATTTAACAAAAAAAAAGAAATAATAATAATAATAATAATTAAAGAATTACAAACATAAAAATGTGATACTCAAATTTTTCAAATATATTTAGCAACAATAATTCTTCTCTCTACAATTAGTTCCATTAAATTATATTTAAATGTTTTTTTATTGACACATTACAATTTGAAATAAAAATGTTAATAAAAATTTCTAAATAAATAACAGAAGTCTTATGTAGTGTATTATTAAATTCGTCGGTAGTCACTGTCGGTTGCGTAGCCTAGTCGTTAATGTGTCGGTCTTTCGTATGTAGGGTTCCGGGTTCGAATCCCACTAAATCGTGTGCGGTTAATCAATAAATATAGCGTTTTTTCTCTGAATAAAAAATTTCTAATGCAATTAGAAATTCATTTTTTCACATACCTAATAATCCCAGTATCACCAAAATGGTTAAACAAAAAATTTAAAAAAAAAAATCAATCTACTCTTTATTTTTTAATTCAATAAAATCTGGTGATCTTCAATGTTTGTAAAATTACAATACTATATTGTAAAACCACTTCAAAGATAGCATTTAGATATTTTATAAAATTAAAGAGAAATATTGTAATTTTACAAACATGGCTGATCGAAAAAATTTTGTAAAATTACAAAACCGTTTTACAATATCATTAATCTAACAGAGCTTCATATATTTTGTAAAATTACAAAACTCACAATGTAAAATTAGTAGACCAACGCTCGAAAAAAATTTTGTAATATTACTATGATTACTTTGTAATATTCCAAAGCAAATACAGTAGAGATGTTTTGTATAATTACAATACCACATTTGAATTATGCAGACTGGTTTTAAGGAAGGCATGGGGACCCAGACTGCTGTACTGAGATTTATAGATGATATTAGACGATCATTTCTCGATAGGTATTTAATAACTTGTTCAGAAATCACTCTTTCAAACACTTTAGATAAAGCACAAAGTAATGATATAGGTCTGTAATCCGAAGGAGATGATGGCTGACGAATTTTCGGTAATGGTTTCACTATAGACCGCTTCCATAATAATGGGAACAATCCATCATTAATAGATACGTTATATAGGTTAATAATGAATGGTAATAATATATTTAACAGGACTTTATACACTTGTATTGAAAAACCATCAACTCCCATTGCACTAGTAGAAATACGCTTGATTGCACTTTTAACACTATTAACCTCAGTATCACGAAGATGAAATTGAAACAAAGGATCTTCATAGTAGTCGTCTGGAACACATTCATCAAGACTCAACAGTGGATCACCTGAAGAGATAGAGGCAAAATGTTTATTTAGATCATTAGGTGGTATCAACTGCTCATTATTGTTATGCGCTCCTTTTCTTGTAAGTCCTAGATTATCAATCACTCTCCAAAAGGCTTTAGAGTTGCCTTTAGATTCATATTTAGATTCTAGATACTTGTTTTTAGCTATGGAGATCTCTCGTTTAAATTCACGCCGAAGATCAATCTATCTATCAAACAACGAATTTGATCCATATCGCTTCGCAGCTCTATAACAAACATCTCTCTCTTTTTTCAATGAACGTAGTTCAGCAGATAGCCACGGAGTAGGTGGACGGCTTACAGTAAAAGTTTTCAATCGAGCAATATCATTCAAAAGGTCATCAATCATAGAATTGAACAGTCTAAGCTTAATGTCAATATCCCATTGATCATCAAACTCATCCATATTATAATTTGCCATGAAATTCCCTGCAGCTTCTTGATCTATATTCTTTAGTGGTCTGGGAGTAACTATAGTCCGCTTGTGGGCCAATGTATTATATTTAACAGATAGATAGGTCAAATCATGTCCTGATAGAAACGGCTGAGAAGACTGTCCCCAGGAAGAAATCATTGCGAGATCATTTACTGCACGGATATCAATCCAAGTATCTGATGTTCTTGTATGATGTGTAGGATTCATGTGAATTATTTTCAGTCCTTGAGAAGCAAAGTATTCTCTTATATTTGAAGAATCCTGAGTTTGTGTCATCAGATTAATGTTAAAATCACCTATCACGCAAATAAATTTATTTCTTTGTATGTCTTGCTAATTCATATTGAAATATTTCTAAGCAGTCAGCTTTTGGAGGCCTGTAAACTACTGCAATTAATAGCTTTGGTTGAGATGGGCTCCAAACCTCGGTAATGAGGAACTCTGGAGTGCCATCTTCTGATTGCAATATTGATGATGCTAGTATACGAGATCGTAGTCCGTCATGAACAAATAATGCTACACCCCCACCTACTCGCCCACGACGATCTACACGCAAAATATTATAAGATGGCAGAGCGATTTGAGCATCAGTAATTGCCTCATTTAACCATGATTCAGTCACTGCAATAATATGGTACTGATTCATATGAAAATAATCTCTGAACTCATCAAGGTGTGCATCAGATGCTAAAGACTGTGCATTAAGACAGCAAATATTTATGATTGGTGATTTTGGAGCATCAAGATTTGCCTTTGATGACATGGATATTGAATAAGAATTTGATGATCTGGGCGGTGGTATGTGGCAGCTATGTAGTGAGTCAGCGCCTGATAAGAGTTATAATTCAATGAGCGATAAATCTGGGCTCGGCAAAATTTTAATTGGCTTGGTTGTGGGATTCTTTCTTATACAGAATACAGCACCATTGCTGATCCATATAGATCTCGGCCTTATTTCTGTAAACTTTTTACGGACTGCATCACGTAGTTTCTGCAATTCGAGTGGTATTCGATGATTGATGCTTACTCTACTCGACGATAAGGTAGACTCGATAGATGAAGCCAAAAGATTCGGATGTTTTTTTTTTTACACTGATGATTTGATTGCACTTTGCCGATGATACAAGCTCAACAAGTATAGCTCTCGACCTGATGCTATCATTGCTTGATTGAGGGTTCAAAGGCTTTCGTCCCATTCGTTGTACGCATACAATATCATGCTCAGACAATTGAATATCGATGACATTAGCCAGAGCTGGAAGAAAATCTTTTTTAAGTTTCCGAGGATCAGTCGTAGTGTCAGTCTCAGGAACCCCTGTAATAACAAGTTGATTAGAGACGCTTAGACAAACCATACGTAATAACATAGTGTCGTCAGCAGACTTAGTTATCGTAGATGACACTGTTGCGATCTTATTTTCAATAACATCCAAGCGAGAGTCATGTAACACAACTTTTTGAGAAATATCATTGACACTACTTGAAATAACTTTGACCTCAGCAGCAACTGTAGAAATTTTATTTTGACAAGATTTTAGGTCTCGACGAATGACCTTGTTGTCTTCTTTTAGTGCACTAACATCAGTAGCCATACCTTCCAAGGTCTTTTGCATTCTTTCTAAGCCTTGTATTCTCCTATCAATTTTAGTGAGCTGTTGTAATAATAATTAAATAAATACATGCCAGGACTGGTTGGTGGTTGGGATGTTGGAAAAATACGCATATTAAAAAATATAACAATATTTTTATTTGTCACAGCACATAATATCACTGGGTTACAAAATTAAATCGTTGATTTAATTTATTAATACTGTTGAGTTTTCTGAGCTCATGATGACGTAATTAAATGAATGCAAATAGTAAAATTAATCTCGAGTAAATAATTGAAATAATTGATTTGAGTGTAATTGAACACTGAGTTGATCGCAAAATTGTCATGAGAATAAGTAACATGAATTCGGAGGTTACCGAGCGAAGTTTACTATTGAACACTTAATGATTAACTTGAATTGCACGAAATGCATAAATAATTGAGTTCATTGTTTAATTATATTATTGATCACTGAATTTAATTGTATTGAATGAGTCGATAATAGATTGCACTGAATTTAATTTATTTTATGAGCACGTGGTAGCATGATTGCAGAGGCTACCGAGCGAGAATTTACTGTTATATTATTAAAAATATTGAGCATGTTGATAATTAATTAATAATAAATTGAGTCTCTTATATTTATGAACACTTGATATAATTATTTATGGAATAAATAAGCACCTGTAATGTTTTCCTTTGGAATAACCTCTTGAAAAACGTGGTCGTCGATCACTTGAATTCTTGAGTTTTAGTTTTGAGCTCTGGCGCCCACAATTACAAAAATAATTATAATTTTGATGAGCTTGATGATTAATTAATTGAATTTAATTAATATTTTTATTTAATTACTCGAGATGAGTGCAAAAAGATACGATTAATTATAACACGTGTTATCGGTTGAACGTTCGTATGCGAAAGATAATGGCGGCCGTCTTCTCGACACGAAGCAGGAAAGCGGAGATGCGCATGCGCCGAGTTGCGCATGATCAAGTTTAAATTTATGGACGAGGCCCCAGTAGGTGCTGCCTCTATCTGCTGAAGTGAAACTATATTTAAATTTAAATATAGTTTCTAATTACGCAACATGAGCAAACTACTTAATTTGTCAACACTATTATCAAAGTAGCAGCAAGGACAATTTTGTTGTACAGCTTCTGGAACATCTATTTCATCAATAGCAAGCTTCGTTGCAACACAGTCAGAATGGTATACATGTGCACATTTCAATTTCGTTCTGATAGAATAAGATAATTTTTCGATCTCTATATATCAAAGAGCACACTTCGGTTTTACCATAGTGGCTCGTGAGTGTTTGCAACGGTCGATAATGATACAACAATCGATAACTGTATTGAGTACCAGTTCGATGTATCGTAGCGCAATGTACAATCAAAGCGAGTGTGACTAGCTACTGACAAATCTCACAAATTTATATAGCCAATGACTATAGCTGACACTGATTAATGAAATAAATTAAATAATAAGAATTAATAAATTTTTTAAAGTAACTAATTAGCTCGAACTAATCACAAAAAATTAACACTCAATAATAACAATAAGATTTAAAATCACTAGCGGTTGAACAGGAGTTATAGTCCAAATATGACAGAGCGACAAAAAACACGTTCAGCTGTAACAACGCACTCTAGCGAAAACTTAGGAAACGTACTTAGGTATCCCGGGAAAAACGAATTATATATGGCCATATATAAATGTGACATATATGGCCATATATGGTGTTACGGGGTAAATAAAATTATAATAATAATTATGATTATTTACCGTCGCTCGGTAACACGCACGATACATATTTTAATTTTGCCGCGTCAACTTGAAAATCTACGCAGTTGCAATTATCCCGAACGCATGATTTTCGACCACCATCGGAGATCTTCGGATCAATTGGAAATTGAGAGGGACAATGCGACGTGAGACGCTACAGGCGACAATGAGATACAGACCACTAAAGGGCAAGCACGTGTTGTGTTTTGCTCCACTGAGTTTTTATTTTAACCATTTAAATTTCTTATAAATTCAAGAGTGAATATTAAGCACTATTGTTGCGTGCGCTATTATTACTCAATATTTAAATAATAAGAGTCAACCTCAGGCACAAGCTATACGTGCGCTGTTGTTACTCTAATAGTTTTCATATTGAACAAATAAATTTATACTGATCATCAGGCGCAAGTCGCGTGCTGGTGATAGTAATTTTAACACAATTATAATTGTCGAGAATTAGACTCGAATTACTGAGTGCTATCTCTGACAATACCGGTATACGTTGTTACGTATATCAAAACTTGGTGAATCCAACTTGGTTGGATCTTGTCGCATCTGCGGCGAAGCAAACGCACAAGGGTGCATAATATCCAGGAGGAGCCGAAGCAGCCGATCCTGATCATCTCCAAGGATTTATCTCCGTCGCCAAAGTCTACGCAAGCCGTCGGCAGATCGCCGTAATATAAGTTAATTCGAGCGTATTGATACTGCGTACTGTAAGTTTTTTAAATTGTTTATGCGTATGCTGTTGGCTTCGCGAGAGTAATTATTGTCACTTTATTTCTTTAACTCTATTGTCTTTATTGCACACCTCAAGCGCGAATGCGCTGTGTGTGCCTTACTGTCGAAATTATTTTTTCGACTAATTTACTCATGTTAAATCAGCGCTATTTTTTTTTAATTACCCTAAAATGAGTTAAATCGTATACAAGTACAAAGATAATTTAATACGAAATAATTTTGGACCGGTGTCAAGTTGATTTATTATTTGATTGATTTAAAAAAAATTATCTTAATGCAAGAATTCAGTGCTGTCAGTCGTTACGTGTGAATCTTCGGAAACACGATAACTCCCGATAGACACCATTAATCGGCGTAACTTTTTTTTTATTGTTTTTGTATTTTTTATCACAAGAACCCTTATGAAAATCACTATCTGAATTCTTTTGGTTTAATTGTAATTAATTAAAGACGTAAAAATGATTATTCGTGAAAAATTTAGCTGCTATTTTTACTGTTGTTATTATTATTTTTTTCATTGTTTCTCTCTATTAACTAGTGGCGACAGCACTAGCGTACCAATATGTTTGAAAAAAAGAGCGAAATCTAAGACAAAGTGCGGGATATTTAAAAAAAATGTTAGTAAAAAAATATTAAACTGAAAACAAGAAATAAAAAAATCAAATTGATAATTTGCAAGTTGAATAAAAATCCATAATAAAGAAAAGTACATTAATATTATATAATAAAAGTAATGATTAAAAATAAAATGAGCGATTGAGGTGTGCACTTTTGGATTTTCCAATATTTGTTTTTTCTTTCTGTAAAGTATGGATTATGCAAAGTATGATCTATCATCTTTATTGTAATCTATAATTAATTTCTTTCAATATATTTCTATTTTTCATAGTAAAATAGTTTATAATAATAAGTCGCCGTGGACAACCCACACCTACGAACTCCTGGTTGAGCCTCATCTTTATCGCTAGTTAGTGATAAGATTTTCTTGGTTTTTATCTGTTTGTAAAACTAAGTGGCGTCCTTTCCATCATATAAGCACCAGGACATCACTGCTTGGTCCTGGTCGACAAGTTACTTCCAGCAGCATATAGAGGAAACTTAGTTAAATTATCTATTTATTATTAAAAAAGAGATACCCCCCTAGCAATGGAAATTGGCGATATATAACGATATATAATTTTATACGAACATATATAGCTTGATATGACGATATATATATAACTTGACCTGACGATGTGTAGAAATTTTAGCTGAAATTAAATTTTTTTTTTTTTTTTTTTAATTACTTTGGCAATGCAGAGATTATCAGATCTGCGAATGATTCCTAATTGAATTGGAAATTTTTAATTCAGAGAAAAAACGCTAGACTTATCAATGACCGCACCCGCTTCAGTAGGGTTCAAACCCGGGACCTTCCGTACAAGAGATCGACGCTTTGAAAACTAGGCTATGCCACTGACATTTACAACAAAGTTTACTTGTGCTACGTAAGTATGGAAGAATATAATCACTTTCGAAAAAGCAAAATATAATGATATTGGTTGATTTATTATTGTTATGACAATAAAAATTGATTGATTGATATTCGATGTGTATGATATCGAGATATGTGAAATTTTCATGTTCACTTTTATGTACGACTATATATTATTATATATACCTATATATAGTTAAATATATTTATACACAATAACAATCGAAAACTACATATTCCCATGTATCGTCATATATGTCCCATATATAATTCGTTTTTCCCGGGATGTTCACTAACGTATAACAATTTATAAACGTAAACAATGCCAGATATGTTGACTGTTGTTAAGTACGTACTCTTTAAAATATTATTTATAATTAGGGCCAGGAATTTGGTTTTTTATAAAAAGAGAGACAGAAGATAGAGAGAGACAAATAAGTTATTGTTTTGTTTCACGCAATCGAGTGAAGACAGTAGCTAATAAAAAATAAAGATAGCTAATCCAACATAAAAATATGTTTAAAAAAAATAGAAGGTTAGCATGCAGTATGACGAAAAAATGCTCTAATTTCTTGTTTTCATACAATCAAACAAGCTCAAGACTGAAAACAATATTAAAAAAATTGTTTATAACATTTCTCTATCCATCGAAACTCAAATTTATGTAAATTTTCCTGAAACTAATAATTTAAATCAAAATTTATCGAATTATTGATCAAAAACTGGAAATATTGATATTTGTTAATGTTTAACGATGGATATCTCGTAACGGCTTCACTTAATCGAAAAATCATAAGAGACCATTATTGTAGAGCAGTAAATTTCCTACACAATCATGAGTTTTGCAATTTGAAATAATTTTTTTTCATCAACTTATAAAATTCATCATAAAAACGAATATTTTCCTTAAAATAGCCAAACTTCCACTATGAATATCTTTTAATCGGTTGGGTTTTTGTAAAAATCATAAGAGACCTTTTTTGTAGAGCATTCAATTTCTTACAAAGTCTATATCACGGAATATTTTTCCAAGCAGTTGGAAGCGAGATATAAACTGCTTTATCTGATGGTTCGAAAAAAATAGAAACCCGCAAAGCGGAGGACCTTCCCGTTATGATTAAGAGCTCATACTTGGAGAAAATTCTTTTTAGGTGTCTACGAACCTATTGTTCAGAGTATAAAGTCAAAAATAAATTATTCGATTTTTTTGACCCACCCTAATATATATATATATTTATGTCTATAAAATGACAGGTCTTTTTTTTGAACGCGCATCACGCAAAAACTACTGAATATTTTGACATGAAATTTACACCACAAAATTCTGCGTGTTTTAAAGAAGGTTTTAAACTATATATTATTATGATTTTGATGATAAAAACTATATTTTTATAAATTTTGTCTTAATAAATTTTATCGACTATCGATTGTTCTTTTTTTTTCAAATAAAACAAAAGAACATAATGTACATGAATCTGTCCTTTTTTTGACATGAAATAATTTTATTTGATTTTCTAATTAAAGTAAAAGTCCCTATATACCCTTAGTATCATTAGTCGCTCACTTTAACTGTTTAATGCGTTTTTTATAATTTTTATAATAAAAAATTTCAACCGGCAAAATTTGTATTGATGAATAATTATTTGCGAATTTAAATACGTTAAAATATCATGTATCAAATTATTTTATAATAGATTATAAATTCAAATTCAGTGACTGATTTCAAAATCACACTCTGCCGGGCATTTTTCGCTTTAACGTTCATTCATTAGATTGAATTTAGGTTTCGTCAAATTTTTTAAGAATTGTTAGAACTATATCTTATTATATATATATATGGGGTATTCCACGCCAAATCGACCACTTTTGACTCCGACCCCTTTCGATTTGACTGAAAATTTTTTTTCCCTTTCTACCCCATTAAAATCATTTTTCAGGAAATTTTCAAATTTTTTTACCCAACCAAAAAAAAGTTATGTGTTTTTCAAAAATAAGGCTTTTATTTTTTTAAATAGCTATAACTTTTTCCAAAATTGACTAATGGGGACGTTTTTTTTTTTCAAAATTTTTGTTTTTGAATATATTTTTCAGAAAAAAATACAAGAAAATTTTAAGATAATAAACTCTATGAAATTTTCGGCTTTTTTGAGAAAAACCGCCATTTTGTTAAAGTTCGTCATTTTTTATTTTTTTTTTTAATTTTCAAAAAAAACTTCAATTAATTCTACAATTTTTCCCGCCAATCCGAGAGTGGGCCGACTTTTCCTTCTATTTTTATTTATCAATTGAAAAAAAAAATTTTGACCAGTTGGGCTTATTTTACAAAACATCACTCTGGAAATTTTTGAGAGTTTATCAACGGCTTCAGAGTTTAAAAGATTGAGACGAAAAAATTAATTGAAACTGGTAATCCTCGAGAGAATTTGGATTTTTTTAAAAAAAAGGAAAAAAAAATAGAAGATACCTATAAATAATTGTATTGTAATTTGTTTTTGAAAACTACACCTGAAAACAACGAAAATGAAAAAAAAAAATTGCCATCACGTTTATTTTTGACCAAGTCACGGATTTCAAAAAATAAATCTAACGCACATCGTTATTTCAAAAGCCTGTGACTTGGTCAAAAATAAACTAGAGGGCAATTTTTTTTTTTTTTTCATTTTCTTTGTTTTCAGGTGTAGTTTTCAAAAACAAATTACAATACAATTATTCATAGGTATCTTCTATTTTTTTTCTCACTTTTTTTAAAAAAATCCAAATTCTCTCGAGGATTACCAGTTTCAATTAATTTTTTCGTCTCAATTTTTTAAACTCTGAAGCCGTTGATAAACTCTCAAAATTTTCTAGAGTGATGTTTTGTAAAATATGCCCAACTGGTCAAAATTTTTTTTTTCAATTGATAAATAAAAATAGAAGGAAAAGTCGGCCCACTCTCGGATTGGCGGGAAAAATTGTAGAATTAATTGAAGTTTTTTTTTAAAATTAAAAAAAAAAAATAAAAAATGACGAGCTTTAACAAAATGGCGGTTTTTCTCAAAAAAGCCGAAAATTTCATAGAATTTATTATCTTAAAATGTTCTTGTATTTTTTTCTGAAAAGTATATTCAAAAACAAAAATTTTGAAAAAAAAACGCCCCCATTAGTCAATTTTGGAAAAAGTTATAGCTATTTAAAAAAATAAAAGCCTTATTTTTGAAAAACACATAACTTTTTTTTGGTTGGGTAAAAAAATTTGAAAATTTCCTGAAAAATGATTTTAATGGGGTAGAAAGGGAAAAAAAATTTTCAGCCAAATCGAAAGGGTTCGGGGTCAAAAGTGGTCGATTTGGCGTGGAATACCCCATATATACTAGCAGATCTCGCCCGCTTCGCGGGAAATAAAAATTTTATTACTAATATAAATTATCATATGTATATATATATATTATAAAAGAGGTGTTTGTGCCTATAGTACGATTTGAAGTTGAAACTAACTATTGCGAACGAATAGTGTTTGTATGCTGTAGTAGTCATGTTTCCCATGGTGCAAGGAGATGGTTGTGAGTTGATAACTATGAGGGTGTGAAAGATGTGGGGGTTAAAATTATATGAACTTTGAAAGTGTATCTATGATTGATTGTGAATATTCTAGATTGTTCTAGAAATTTCAAGTATAATCTAGACATTTCGGCAATAATCTTGAAATCTCAGTTCTAACATATAAATTAATTTTCCAAATTATTCGAAAATTAAATGGAATTCACTGATCACTTTTATCACAATTTAATTTGGACCACGATGGTGTCCCTTAAATTATAAACCAGTGCGGCATATGTCCGGAATGCCCTGCAATGCACCAGCCGTGATAAAAGGCTTAAACAACACTTAATTCACGCACTTCACTGTTGTAAAGAACTCGCGGAATTAATATGTCGCGATTAGCTATCAGCGTAGACGCGGTATTTTACACTCAACGTGCTATTTGCCACGTGGAATGTGTGCACGAAATGGCGTCCTCTTGAAAATCACGTCGGGCAATCACCAATGTAGTGACTGGGATGAGGTACTTGGAACTTAACCACTACGATAAATAAATTATCTGGCTCCAATTATTAGAATTAACAAAATAATAAATAATGAGTTTTATTAAAATTATATAATACAAGATTATGCTAGTTGCACTAGATATGTGTTAGCTAGTTGCTGTGTATCTCTCTAATTGTACGCGTATACTGTACCGTGTACTTGTGTGAACTGTTGTTACCGAATATCGTATCCGCGTAGGGGAAAATATTCGGCGATCGATGACGATCGATGATTGACGGACTTATCCGAAATTATGAATGTTAAATAATCTAAGTAGTGACGTGGTCGCTACATATATATATATATATATATTAGGGTGTGCCAAAAAAAATCGATATTTTTTTTTTACTCTCACCCGAAAATATCATCGGATACATCCAAATTAAAATTCTGTCCAAAGGACAGCTCTTAATTTCAATTTCAAGAGGTTCTCCATGGAACTTTAAGATTTCCCATTTAAATAACATGGAAAAAAAGTTTTTTAACAGTATTTTCTCCTGCAAGTTGGGAAGAAATTTTTTTTTGATAAAATGAATGCATAGATCTTCTTTAGCATTGACTTTTTGACAAAAAATTTTATTGAGTCAAATGTCAATCATCAATATTTAAGTATCTACGGATCTTTTAAATTAAAATTTTCTAATATTTTGCGTTTTCTGCATTTTGTAGCTAAGCTATTGGAGACAGGACGAAAAATTAAATCCCGATTTCGTAGTTCGTTCGATGCCCTATTAAAAAGTCCTGAACGAATTTTGCACATCATTAACAATAACAAAGTTACCGACTCACAAAATTTCCTTTTTCTAATTTTTCGGTTTTATCAGTTGAACTATTGATGATAGAACAAAAAATTTCGTACAAATTTTTTAGTGTATCAAATTTGCAACAAAGTTTCAGAGGTGAAATTTTCTGTATCATAAATAGTTGAAAGTTACAGACTCACTAGTTCTTAATTTTATGATTTTTCAACTACCCAGGTTAAAAAATTAGATCTGTTTTAAAATAAATAATCAATTCATAAATTGTTTTATGAATTTGAGTTTATAAATCGTATTTATTTTATATAAGAATTTAATCCGATCTTGCCCGTATTATCTTATTATTCAGACCAATATCAGACTCATTTTCGTATGATATTTAGTCTGTTTGAAATTGCGTCTGAAAACAGACTTTATTTAATATAATTTTTAGTCTGTTTTTAATCGCTTTTAGATCAAAAACAGGACTTTTCACATATATAAATGATAATAATATAGATTCATAAATTTATTTTAATTTTCGTAATATTTGAAACATGCTAATGCGCTTTCGTAGTAAAATGCCACAAGAATTTTGATGGATTCTAATGCCAAAATATTTTTGATTTTATCCAGTAAATAAGGAACATTCCTCGACATTTTAAGAGTTATTTTATAACTTTGATTCAATATTATTAATATTTTGTCAAGTTATTTTAAACATAAGGCTGTCAAATTTTCATCAACTGTCGACATTTTTCAACAAAAGACACTCAATAAATAGTAAAAAAAGTGTAATCAATTCTGTAACTTGATATATTTTTCATAAATATTGCCCATAAATAAAAATATTCCAAGTCCATGATTTAAACTAGTTTAGTCCTTACAAATTTTCAGAATAAAACTTTTGAAAGTTCAAGAATTAATCTAGTTTTGTCTGCCCGTAAAGCAATTGCTTTTTTAAAAAAACAGATTAAAAACAGCTTAAAATTTTTATAAAAGATCAAAAACAGATCAAATATCCAATTAGACTAAAATCAGATCAAATTTTTCGACCTGGGTATATTATGTGATATATTAATGATAGATATAAAATTTGAATAATATATATAGTGTACATTCACTCACAGATTATTAATTGAATACGAAGTACAGTAAGTTAATTTAAAAAGTGAATTTCTTTTTCAGTAGAAATCAGAAGAAGGAAATAAAAAGTATTCATAAAATTGAGTCCTCTTTGAAATAGTTTATTAAAAGTGGATTATCATAATTTTAATAAATTATGAAATTTACACTAATATGCATTCATTTTATCAAAAAAAAAATCTGGGCATCGGTTGGCCCTGTGGGCCAGCCCCGTAACTTCCCGCTGTTTTCGAGCTCTAAGATCTCGAAAACATTAGTATAAATACATTTTCGAGCCCAAAAATACCTTTGTTTCACTTTTTTATGAGCTTTCCAAGCTCAAAAGAATTACGTATTATCTTAAAATTGAACAACCAAGACTATAAAATAATTAATAAATAAGCGTTTTTTACATATTTATTGACAATTATGTTCAATAGTTCGCTCAAAAATAAGTTTACGTGATGAGTTGTATCTATATGGTGTAAGTATATCGTGAAATGAGCGAACATAATGATTTTTAAGAAGTCACTTGCAATGACTTACATAAACAAGAACATATTAGTTTTGAGTTATGTTGTTCAGTAATTATGATGTTATTCAATGAAAAAAGCTGGTACAGATTTTACATTGATTATTCCGTCAACGATATCTCTCGAACGAATTATCTGATTGAGATGTTCTTGGCAGCAATCGAATGCTTTTATCGAGTTCTAGACCTGATTAGATTTTGGAATTGATCGACTCAATAGTTTCCGAAATATTTTCAAAAAACGAAAAAAAACGATTTTTTTCATTCTTCCGTCGACGATATCTCTCGAAGGAATTATCCGATTGAGACTTTTAGGGTGGCAATCGGCGCGTTTCATTGAGGCCTAAAGCTGATAATATTTTGTGAATGCTTGGTTGGGTCATTACGATGATATTCGCAAAAAACAGTTTTTTACTATTTCTTTCGTCGACGATATCTTTCGAACAGATTATCTGATTGAGACGTTCTTGGCGTCAATCGAAAGCTTTTATCGAGTTCTAGAGCTAATTAGATTTTGAAATTGATCGATCTGACAGTTTTAAAAATATCCAAAAAAAACGAAAAAAAAAATTTTTTTTTTTTCGTATTTCTAAAACATCTCAGAGACTATTTGACTGAATGATCTAAAATTTTCTGAAAATCTAAGTTGAGAAGAAATATTTCGAATGCCGCCAAAAAAAATGTAAATCGGTTCATTCATTAAAAAGATATGAGAGGTTTACATCCACACACACACACACACACACACACACACACACACACGCGCACATACATACACCCATACAGACATCGCTCTGAAAATGTCTAAGTAGCATCCTCGCACCTTCAAACGTCAACATATGATGAAAACCCGATTTTTGAAAATCGGGGTTAAACCAATAACTTTCCGAATTTTTCGAAAATCGTCGATTTTCTTAGCGGGAAGTTAAAAATTTCTTCCCAACTTGCAGGAGAAAATACTGTTAAAAAACTTTTCTTCCATGTCATTTAAATGGGAAATCTGAAAGTTCCATTGAGAATTTTTTGAAATTGAAATTAAGAGCTGTCCTTCGGACAGAATTTTTATTTGGATGTATCCAATGATATTTTCGGGTGAGAGTAAAAAAAAAACTGATTATTTTCTTAATCACCATAATATATATTATATATATATATATATATATATATATATATATATATATATATATATATATATATATATATATATATATATATATATATATATGTATGTAAATATAATAAATAAATTATTTAAACCAACTAATAATGTTAAATAAATGTTTTATTTAACCAACGTATTTAACACAGTAAACTTTGAGAATACAATAGAAATGTTTAGATGCGTGTATGCAGTTCAGCGGTATAATTTATTGTGTCTATACGAATGAGGTAGAGACGGAATATGGAAAAATCGATGTTCGGCGTAAATTGCGAAATTGATCGATCGTAATTATTGTAGTAACGCTACAGAACTCCCGTTATCTTTTTTTTTATGTTTTAAATTTAATACATGATAATTAAAGTAATGGAATATTTACAAATGATATGAATAAATGAATAAGTAAATAAATGAGTATAATACAGTAGTGAATTCTTACTTTGTAAAAAAACTTTCATAAAAGAAAAAAAAAAAATTTAATCGTGTAAATTTTCAAATATCAAACCGGACTCAGCGTTTTTGGGTCTCGGTTGCTGTGTTATCCGTCGGGGAGTTTGTTTTCGTCGTCGTCGTCGTGTCGATTGAATTCGCCTCGTAAACCGGCTTCAATCTATCTACTGAAATGGCGATTCGTCGTCCTCGGAAATCGGCGATGAAGTATTTATCGTGTCGAGTTATTACACGATATGGACCTTTGTATGGCGCTGTAAAAGATGGTCCAATCTGGTCATTCCGTACCAGCGCATGACTGCAAGTACTAAGGTTCCTTAAACAGAAAACAATGCTTGCCGTGACGCGACATTTCGACCGGTGCCAATGAGTTGAAATGACGTTTTAAGATATTTACAATGAAATGAGGCGTAGTTTTGTTACTGGGAGTGAGTAACTCACCAGGCAAACGGATAGGCTCACCGTACACTAATTCAGCCGGGGTCGTCTAGAAGTCGTCCTTCCAAGCAGCGCGTAAGCCGAGCAAAACGGCTGGTAATGCGTCATACCATGACTCTCGATGACACAAAAGTGCTGCCTTTAGCTGACGATGTAAACGTTCGATGAGACCGTTGGCTTGCGGATGATACGGTGTAGTATGTAGGTATTTTATTCCATACATTTTTAACAGCGATTGGAATAACGACGATTCAAATTGCGGACCTTGGCCCAAAGTTATACGTTTCGGTACTCCGTGGCGGGAAATCCAGTGCAGCGATAGTGCATGTGCTACCGTCTCTGCAGTTCCATTGGATAGCGGGACAGCCTCAGGAAACCTCGTGAATCGGTCGATGATCGTTAAATACCGGTTAAAGCCTCTTGACGATTTCAGAGACACCAAGTTGATGTGTATGTGTTCGATTCGTTCAGTTGGAGGTTGAAAACTGACGATGGCGATGACACGAGTCTCTGGATTTTATTCTTCTGACAATCGATGCAAGATTTTGCTCATTCACGGCAATCTTTATTAATCGACGGCCAGACGTATCGATTGAAGACGATTTTTAGCGATCCTTTGATTCCAGGGTGAGCGAGCGTGTGTCGCGAGTCGAACACTTTTCTCCTTGGCTTTTGATCGGTGGAGATCGTGACATGCCGGCCTTTGAAAATATGCCGAAAGTATTATACAGCCTCGTAGATGGCGTTCAACTCTCGGTCGTACGTCGACAATTTTTGAATCGACGGGGACACTTTTCGACTGAAAAATGCTAGTGGTTGCCAGTTGTTATCCACTTTTTGTTGTAAAACGGCTCCAACACTGATTTCGGATGCGTCGGTGAATATTGCCCAGTCAGCATCGATTTTAGGGTGTACCAATAGAGTAGCATCCGCGAGAGCGCGTTTAGCTGACTTGAAAGACTCTTATAGTTCTGTTGTCCAGTTGACTGGATGAGAGCCTTTGACTTTTGGTCCTTCCAAAATTTTATTAAGCGGTGATAGAATTTCTGCAGCGTTCTTGATGAACTTTCTGTAGAAATTCACTGTGCTGAGAAATCGACGAAGAGCTTTTACGGTGGTAGGAGGCTCGAAATTGACAATAGCCTCAACCTTTCCCGGTAACGGCTTGATTCCGTCTTTGATGATGACATGGCCGAGAAATTTTACTTCCGGTTGATCAAACTGGCATTTTGGTACATTAATTACCAGTCCGTATTCACGGAGACGCTGGAATAAAATTTTTAGATACTCCATGTGTTGCTTCTCGTCGATAGATGCGATTTAAATATCGTTAACATATTGAAGGACGAAATCAAGGTCACGAGTGACCTCGTCGATGAATCTTCTAAATGTTTGAGCTGCGTTTTTAAGCCCAAACGTCATAAATCGGAACTCGAATAATCCGAACGGTGTGATGATAGCCGTTTTCAGCACATCTTCCGATGCAACGGGTATTCGCAAAAAGGCCTTTGCAAAATCGACGATTGAAAATATATTTTTACCATGTAAAAATGCGGCAAAGACGTCAAGATAACGCAGCGAGTATGTATCAATTAAGTTTCGATCGTTAAGTGGTCGGTAATCATCGCACGGCCTCCATTTTCCGGACTTCTTCTGCGCCAAATGAAGTGGTGAAGCCCCGGCGCTGTTGGATGGTCTGCAAATACCTTCCTCGATCATTTTGTGAAACTCGTATTGTGCAATTTTCAGTATATCTGGAGCCAGGCGTGATGCACCTTTGATGCGCCTTTCAATGGTTCTTCGTTCGACGCTGAGTAGCGTCAGGTCGTGTAATATCGGAAAATTTTCTTAATAATTCCATATATGCAGAATTACCATCGACTGCTTTTATGTTTGTTTCTGCCGATGTTGTGTGAGAATTTCCGGGCTTCAGTAAACCAGTGATGCCATCACGAAGGCATTTGCGTTTTAGGTCGACTAGTAAGTCATAATGACTTAAGAAGTCTGCCCCTACAATCGGTTCAGTGACGTCAGCAATGATAAAATTCCATGAGAAATCATGGTGGAGTCCAAGGTTCAATTAATTCTGGTTGGAATTATCGAGCCGTTGGCGGCATACAATTGATAACCTATGGGTGTACTGATTGATTTCAGCCAGCCACGTGGAAAGACGGACAAATTGGAGCCGGAATCGACAAGATATTCCGTTCCGGTAGCTTGGTCTCGGATAAACAGGCGGCGAGAAATCGATTGAGTATCATTGGCCGCCTCTGCTAATTCTCGTTTAAGTTTCCTTGTTATTTACAGCTGGGAGCGCATAATCGGGCATTTTTACCATGCTTGAAGTGATACCAACAGAAGTCAAACTGCTTTGGTACACGTGACTTTGATCGAATTCTGAATCTGCCGCGTTTAACTTTCAAGTTTCTCACTTGATTCGTGAGTTGCGCAATTTCTCTGGACAGTGCGGCAATTTCGCCGTGCTCGGCGGTGGATGATCATGATTTTGCAGTCGTGGCGGCAACTTGAGGTTTGAGGGATAAACGCTCGACTACACGATCTGCTGACTTGGTGAGCTTGTCAAGCGTTGCGTCGCTGAAAGCTTCCGAACACACTTGAATTTCGTTTGGTGTGTGTTAAGCTAACGTGCTTTAATAATCGCGTCATCAATGCCGGGGACTAATGAACGCAAATGGCGCAAATGTTGCGATGGTCGAATTCGGCGCGTTCAGCTGTTATCTGAAATGTTGAAAACTGCGCCTCAACCTGCGCAAACCACAGTTTCAGATTCTCCGTGCTGAACTGGGGTGCTTTGATGTTCACGACCATTGTAAAATATTAACTTAAATTTAGTTACATTAAATATCTATTTTGCTGGATCGGGATGGTGGAAGAAATAATAAATCACTTATTTGGTGTATTGTCCATATTTAATAAAAATATATCACAGATAATAGCGTCGAGTACATAATTGAGCACGAGATTATTTAAGGAGGTTCATCGGTAGCAGTAGTTCGCAACTTTTAGAAAGATTTCTCCCGTGTAAAACATTCTAACTACAATAAGAAGTGGTTGAGATACAGTACACTTTTGCGCATCCTCTTATATGCGCAGAAGTATAAAAATGATCCCATTGCGTCTTTTCTCAGACTTGGCTACGTTGCATTCTAACTTAGAATATTTTTCCTATTGAGCATGTGTTGTAGAAAGTGTTTTGAATAATTTCAAGATTATACGTAGTTGGAGACAACAAATAATAAATAATAAATAATAATGACTTCGCGACTAAATTTAAAAAATTCTAAATTTAAAAAATAATTTGTAATTATTTAAATCTGTTGGGCTTCTACTGTGTTTTGAACTTCCCGCGCACTGCAACGTTGCCAAGTCACTATCTCTCACTCGTCAGGTTATGGGAGAAAGCTTGAAAATCATAAAAAGTAACAAACTTTAAAAATTGATTACAAAAAAATGAATACCACTCGTTTATGTTTTTATTGAAAAAAATTACTTGTTATAAATTGAATTAATAATTTTCAACTTTTAAAAAAATGTTGTAAGAAAAGTATGATTGTTATTTAATAAAATGCTCACTCTAACTACGGTCAACATAGGAAATGCATGTTAAATGTACAATTTTTAATTGTTAATATTTCGAAATTTAGTACCGCAAGGACTATTTTAACAAATTCCTACGTATACAGGACACTTCAAAGTATTTGTGTTTAAAAATTGACAGATATTGTAAGAAAAGTGATTATCCGATGAACCTTCTTAACAGAGCACTTGATATGTATAAGTTATTACAATACAATCTTGTATAAGAATCTAGCATGAGTTTATGTTATAGAGCACAATTTTCATGAACAAGATTTCATTTGAGTGTTGTAAAAATTACACGGCACCTTACACGTGAATGTAATAGACATATGAGCGCAGAGAAATCAAAGAACCATACGTAACAATTGAAACTTCAAGATATGACAATTAAGTTATAATATGAAGTTCATAATGTAATTTATTATGAACATTTTATGTACGTGTGAACCGAGTAATTGAATAGAGACGAGTCGAGTGTCGAGTCTTGTCGTTAACTCAACTGAATTTGCAGTCACAAATAAAATTTGGTATTTATTTTAGAGATTAGCTGCATAGCTGGATGGATTGAATGATGACATCAACCCAGCTAGCATCGAGTGCAAGTTGAATATTTCACTGATGAGTAATAAGTAAATGATAATTAATGTGAACGTGATTTGAATATTTATTATCTGTGACTGCAAGTCATGTGATATCGAGTATGTATGTAGATATATATATATATATAGAGCTATAACCGGCAGGTTAGCTTAGCACGCGGTCAACCCAAAGAATGATCACAGAGTTTTTATAATGAAATAAATAAGCTGACAAATATGAATGACAAAAAATACCTGATAATTCAGCGAGTATAATTAACGATGGTTGCAATTATGACGTCGAGTAATTAACGAGATGTAGCTTGATTGTTGATGATTGCGTTGTAATTAACTTACACGTGGTATTCTATAACATGTGTTGTAGAAAAGTGGCAGTTGCCGCGTAGCTGGCGATCGAGTTGAAATTCCGAGTAGCAGAGAGCGCGTCGATAGCAGCACCTCTGATAGAGTAGAGCGTAGAGTTATCAACTGTTCTGGCGCGAACATTTGATAATTACGCAACAACCATAATTAATTTTGCTGACGTAAACGATGATTTCGATGCTTGAGATTTGATTGTGTCTTCGTCAGATGACTCGGATTTTATTTTCTTGTCACTGTCGGTTTCAGAGCCTGACATCACCCGTCAACAATTTCTGTAATTCGGTACTGTGCTTCCGAAAGATTATCGATGACGCACGGCTCAGAAATGTGTAGCCGGTGGATCGGTCTAATCCTCTGTGGTATTTCCGGTAACGGAAAGAAAATTATACGCGACGCTGCATGAAAAATTAATTACAATTCTTTCAAAGCAATCACGTCGGGGTCACCAATTTAGCAGTTAAGGGTAATAATTAAATATAATAAATAAAATATTTGAACCAACTAATAATGTTAAATAAATGTTTTATTTAACCAACGTATTTAACACAGTAAAATTTGTGAATACAACAGAAATGCTTCGATGCGTGTATGTAGTTCAGCGGTATAACTTATAGTGTCTCTACGAATGAGGTAGAGAAGGAATATGGAAAAATCGATGTTCGGCGTAAATTGCCGAAATGGATCGATCGTAATTATTGTAGCTACATATATATTAAGGTGTGCCATTTTAAGGCGACTTTTTTTGCAACAAAAAAACAGGCTGAAAACTCGCAGGATGGTGAGTAAAGAAGCCTGTTGAAAGCAGAGCTCTTAATATTGATATTTAGAGGTGCCTATTTCTAATTTTCTATTTTTCACTTGAATAACATGGGAAAAAAAATATTTTTAACTTCCCGCTAAGAAAATTGCAAATTTTCAAAAATTCGGGAAGTTATTGGTTTCAGTCCGATTTTCAAAAATCGAATTTCTAAGAGATCTTGACGTTTTGAGGTTCTAGGAAGCTATCCTGACTAATTTCACGATGATGTCCGAGTGTATGTATGTACGTATGTACGTACGTACGTATGTATGTATGTAAATATCTGTAACTTTTGAACGGATGAACCGATTTTGATCTTCAAGGTGCCATTCGACGCGGCTTGCAATTATCTTGAAGCTGGAAGAAAAATAAACTTGATCGGTAGGGCTCGTTCAGAGATATTCCAAAAATAAACTTTTTTAAAAAATGATTTTTTTGGATAACTTTTTATATTCTAGATGAATTGATTCAAGAATGGACTGGAATCTGGAGCTTCATAAGCCGCGTCAAATGCCACGTCAAACATAAAAATCATTTTATTCTTTCAAGAGAAACCGTTGTCGAAAGAGTTAAAAAAAAAAATTTTTTTTAGTATTTTGATAATTTCTCAAAAATGACTTGATAAATCAATTTCAAAATCTGATTAGTTGTAGAACTCAATAAAACGCGTCGATTGCCGCCTTGAACGTCTTAATCGGTTTATTAGTTTAAGAGATATCGTTCTAGATAAAATGGTAAAAAACGTTCTTTGTCGAAAACAAAGACATACAAAAGTATTTTCGAGCTCGAAGAGCTCGAAAATGTATCTATAACAATTTTTCGAGCTCAACGAGCTCGAAACAGGCGGGAAGTTTTGGGGCTGGCCCGCAGGGTCAACCGACAGACCGATTTTTTTTTTTATTTTTCTAGCTCGGCATTCGCACCTCATATAAATAAGTCCATAGCATAATCTTATAGAGAATTGAACGTTCTACAAAAAAAGTCTCTTATCATTTTTTGATAAATCCATCTATTCAAAAGTTATTAGAGCTGGAATTGAAATCTATAATAAATTTCTAGATACTTTTACTTTTCCAGCAAAACTATCAGACTTATCAAGAATGTCATGGAATCTTTTTTGTAGGAAATTTCATTTCCTCCAAATTATTTTCAATGAAATCATTTAAAATTCCGCATTGTTTTCTAGTTATTTTCATTTTATAGCCAAGCTCGTAAAAATGATAGTCTTCTAATCTACTATGAGAACTTAACATTAAAATGAAAATAACTAGAAAACAATGCAGAATTTAAAAAAAAAATCATTGAAAATAATTTGTAGGAAATAAAATTGTCTATAAAAAAGATTGAATGACATTTTTTAATAAGTCTGATAGTTTTGCTGGAAAAGTAAAAAGATCTGGAAATTTATTATAGATTTGAATTCCAGCTCTAATAACTTTTGAATGGTTGGATTTATCAAAAAATGATAGGAGACCTTTTTTGTAGAGCGCTAAATTTTCTATACGATTATGCTATCGACTTATTTATATGAGATGCGAATAACGAGCTAGAAAAATAAAAACATAAAATATTTTTTTTCCCATGTTATTTAAATAGAAAATGGAAAATTAGAAATAGGCACCTCTAAATATTAATATTAAGAGCTCCGCTTTTAACAGGCTTCTTCCTCATCTTCCTGTGAGTTTTAAGCCTATTTTTTTGTTGAAAAAAAAAAATTCGCCTCAAAATGACACACCCTAATATATATATATATATTAGGGTGATTCATTTCCGCAAAAGTTTTTTTTTTTTTAAGTGCTGAAGCAAAATCTCAATCTACATCGAAAAACAAAAATTCTCACCAAATATGAGCTCTTAATTCCAATGCTAAGTACTTACTATTTGATTTCAAAGATTTCCCATTTAAAATACACGTAAATTAAGTTACTTTTTTTTTAACTTATTACTCAGCTGCGTTTCATGATATCAACACGGTTTTGGTCGCAAATTTTAGGGCATTTGGTGTTCTTCAAAAGTGCCCATAGTTACTTAGCTGTTATTCCAGTTGTTTCACTTGTGTCCGCTGTGGAACTCATTTTTCCTATGAAATTGACCTTTATCGGTTTGCAGAACGTAAACCCATGAAAGTACAGTAAAATCACTAATAGAAATTTTATAGAAAATTTCATTTCTTTCAAAAAAAGTCTTATGAGTCAAGCCGCTATATTCCATAGTTTCCGAGTTATAGTCATTTTAATAATTTGAAAAATATGATATAAAAAAAAAAAATAACAATTGCTATTTTATTCTTTAAATTATTAAGATGACTATAACTCGGAAACTATGGACTTTAGCGGCCTGACTTATAGGACTTTTTTTGAAAGGAATAAAATTTCCTATAATTTCTATTAGCGATATTAGCGTACTTTCATTGGCTTACGTTCTGCAAGACAATAAAGGTTAATTTCATAGGAAAAATGAGTTTCGCAGCGGACACAAGTGAAACAGCTGAAATAACAGCTAAGTAACTATGGGCACTTTTGAGGACACCAAATGCCCTACAATTTGCGACCATAACCGTGTTGATATCATAAAACGCAGCTGAGTATTAGAAAGTTAAAAAAAAGTAATTTAATTTACGTGTATTTTAAATGGAAAATCTTTGAAATCAAATAGTAAGTACTTAGCATTGGAATTGAGAGCTCATATTTGGTGAGAATTTTTGTTTTTCGATGTAGATTGAGAATTTGCTCGAGCACTTAAAAAAAAAGAAACTTTTGCGAAAATGAATCACCCTAATATATATATATATATGGGGCATTCCATGCCAAATCGTCCTACCAATGGATTTTGCATCTCTAATTTGGCTGAAATTGGGTCACATTTTTGTACCCCTAGAAAAAGGTTTTTATGAATTTTTTCAAATTTTTCCATCCAGCCAATCGGGAGATATGAATGTTTTAAGATTTCGGGGATTTTTTTTTAAATGGCCATAACTTAGTGGAAAATTGTCCGATTTGGGTCTTTTTTTTTTAATTCGTGTTTTTTGTTGAATTTTCTAGAAAATTTATGCAAGAAAGTATTCATTATGAATTTGATAGTTTTTTCATTGTTTGAAACTTAAAACAGCGATTTTAAGATTGTTTGTATCCTTCGATTTTTTTGAAAAAATTTTCAAAAATATTGCTCCTCAAAACACGAATTTTGAACCTAGTCTCGTAGTGGGATAATGATGGGTTATAATTTTTTTTTAACTTCCCGGTAATAAAATTGAAAATTTTCAAAAATTCGGGAAGTTATTGGTTTCGGTCCGATTTCCGAAAACTGAATTTCCATCAGATCTTGACGTTTTGAGGTTTTGGAAAGCTGTTCTGACCAATTCCACGATTATGTCCGAGTGTACGTAGATGTGTATGCACGTCCGTATGTAAATATCTGTAACTTTTGAACGGATGAACCGATTCTAATCGTTGAGGTGTCATTCGACGCGACTTATGAAGTTCTAGAGCTGATTAGATTTTGGAATCAATCCATTGAGCAAATTAAAAGTTATCGATAAAAACCATTTTTGAAAAAATTTTATTTTTGAATTATCTCCGAACGCCTTATATCGATTAAGCTCAGATCTTTACAGTTTATAGATATTAACAAGACGCGTCGAATGACACCTCAACTATCAGAATCGGTTTATCCGTTCAAAAGTTACAGATATTTACATACGGACGTACATACACATCTACATACACTCGGACACAATCGTGAAATTATTCAGAATAGCTTCTGAGAACCCCAAAATGTCAAGATCTGATAGAAATTCGGTTTTCGAAAATCGGACCGAAACCAATAACGTCCCGAATCTTCGAAAATTTTCACTTTTATTAGCGGGAAGTTAAAAAAAAGTTATAACCCATCATTATCCCATTACGAGACTAGGCTTAAAATTGGTGTTTTGGGGAGCAATATTTTTGAAAATTTTTTCAAAAAAATCGAAGGATACAAACAATCTTAAAATCGCTCTTTTAAGTTTAAAATAATGAAAAAACCATCAAATTCATAAGGAATACTTTTTTGTATGAATTTTCTAGAACATTCAACGAAAAACAGGAATCTTGAATAAATAAGACCCAAATCGGACAATTTTCCACTAAGCTACCCAGTGAACACATGACCTTATTTTGACGTCATACGTAGATCATAGAAATGTCACGGCATCTTATGTAAATTTGATGTCAATCTGACGTTCTACATGACTTTAATATGATGTAAAAACTTGACATCATATTGATGTAAGCATGACTCTTGTATGACGTCACAGTTATGACTTATGTGTTACGTACGCTTAACATCATATTGATGTAAGCATGACTCTTGTATGACGTCACAGATATTACTTATGTGTTACGTACGCGTGACATAAAATCTACATCACATTGTTACGTAGTAATAAAGTCATTATTGTATATCATAATGATGTAATTTTAAAATCATACATTGATGTCAGTAGCAAAGTCACGGTTATACGTAATATGGATGTCACTTTTAAATCATATCTATACATCAGTGACAAGTTAGTATTTTACGCAATGCTGATGTAATTTCTGAGTCATAGTTTTTTATCATCAATTTATTAAAATAAAACAATCATAGAATGAATTTTCAAAAATGTGTAAATGTGTAAAAATAACAACTAAATGTCGCATATTCTTGGCGCCAAAGTAATCGATAAACTCTATAATATATTTCAGAAGTTTTAGACTAAAACATTAGCGTAAGCATAAAAAAATTAACTTTATTTTTTTAAATAATATACCGAAAATACTATTGAGGATGACAAAGAAAATGTAACGACAGTTTGAACACTTTTGATATGAAGATTGTGAAGTTTAGTATTGCAATTTTTCAATCGATTAAATTTCATACAATTTTGTGGAATTATTTAATGTTTCGCAAAATTTTATATAAGATTTTTTAAACTTCACATCACAACAGAAAACTAAAAAATTTGAAGAAACTTAATAAAATTTTAAATAATTTTTTATAATTGTCATTTATGTTCATGGAGTTTTTTTAAATTTTGTAAAAATCCATCACGAAAACTTATGAACTCTGTCTTTACCGGCATTTCACTTTAAATACATCAATTAAGCACAAGTCTTGAACTCTCGTGATGTGACCAGTGAGCAACGTTCAGGACTGCCAGCCAAGAGGAGCCGTGTTCGAATCCAGCAGACGCCCAGGATTTTTTCATAATTTACTGCTATCAAATCTTGTTTCTGAATTCGTAATGCGCTCGCGCGGTAATAATCAAATCAAAAAGTCGGAATTTAATTTTTTTCTTTTTTTTTTTTTTTTTCAAAAAAATTTTTTCCGGATTGATCATTTTGACATCACCCATATGTCATACTGACGTCATGGAATGTCACACAGACATCACATTTACGTCATGTATACGTCATTAGTTTTACGTCATAATCTTACGTAAAAAAGTGTGAAATAATGAGTCACACCTGACTCATTCATGACTTATATCTTACGTAAATCATGACATAGCGTAACGTCACTTTGACGTCACATTTACGTAAATGTGTTTACTGGGTATGGCGATTTAAAAAAAAAATCCCCAAAATCTTGAAAAATTTATATTTTCTGATTGGCTGGATGAAAAAATTTGAAAAAATTCATAAAAACTTTTTTTTAGGGGTACAAAAAGGGGACCTAATTTATATAAATTTTTCAGCAAATGGTATTTTCGAACTCTATTCAACTAATTATGATAGGTTATGACAAAATTCGTTGAAAAATCAACCATGAGAACAACTACAATACCTAGATTTTTAAAAAAATCTAGCTAAAAACATAAAAAAAGTATATTCTTAAGTTAATCAAAAACATAGAAAAATAATTAGAAAAACTCTACATAAAAAACATTTTTTTAATAAATTAAATAATTTGAGTTGAATCAGTCATAAGCACTGTCAATAAAACATAATTGGATTCACACACTTGAATTGAAATATTTAGATTTTATGAGTGATGGACAGCAATAGTATAAATTGAATGTAGATCATAAATTTACTAATAGATACAATAGTTAGGATTCTATCAAATCTGTTGAAAGTAGGATAACCAATGCAATAGCAAAATTTCATTTAATAAGTGGTAAAATAAGAAATTTCATTGATCCAGACACATAAATAGGCATGAAAATTAAAGCTCATTTGAAGAGCTTTCAGATGAATTTTATAGAAAGTCGATAAGTTATAACATTCAAAAAGTATCAAAGAAAGAATAAGAAAAAATATAAATTTCTGACATTTTGGAAATTTTGGAATGCTATAACTTCTAAACTAATCAACCGATTGAGCTCATTTTCGAACTTAATCAAGGTAGTCACCCACAGAATACGTATACTAAGTTTCAGAGCGATCGGTTTAAAACTGTGGCAATAATCAAATTGACAACCTGCATAAAATTACACTGAGAAAAAAAAATACTATTTTCCAAACAAGAATTTCTTGGTTCAAGAAATCTGTTCAAAATATTTATTTCATTATTATTAATTATCAATTTCTTGAGAAAAGAGTATCAAATTTATTTTTGTTAATATATGAATTTGATATTATATTATGAGTAAACAAAAGAACAGCTTTACTTGAATTAAATAAAAATTATTTCCTTCAATTCTACGAATTCTTGAGACAAACTTATATATTCTTGAAAACTATCAAGAATATATGTTCTTGTATCAAGTAAATGTTCTCAATAAAAGTATTTTTTTTCTCAGTGTAGTTTTTATAATATTTTGTAAATTTTCAAAACCATTTATCTATTAGAAAAAGTGGGCAAATCAATGAGGTGAATAGTGAAAATTGACGGCAATCGAGCGAGCTTTCAGATAAAACAAACAAAAATGAGCTATTTCTTCCCGTTTGGAAGTTACATCCAGTTAGAGCGGCAAACAATTTTTTTTTGAAAATTTTAAAAAATGTCAATTAACCACAACTTCTAAACTTATTGGCCGAATTGAGTCATCTTCGAACTCATCCAAGGTAATCGTCCATAAAATAAGTACACTAAATTTCATTCAGATTGGTGAAGAATTGTGGATGCTATCGTTGGAGAACGGGCCGTTATATTATATATATATATATATATATATATGTAATATAATAAATACATATATAAACTCTTTAACCGAATGTATTTTCTGACTCAGCTCGTCAAGCTGAGTTGAGACGTAGCAAATTTTTCGAAAATTCCATTATAAGGACAAATACAATAGTTAGATTTCTACGAAATCTACTAAAAATCGAAAACAAAAATTTTGACATAGTTATCTACAAACTTGAATAAAAAAAAACTTTTTTTAAATAGGAAGGGGACTTCTCCGTGTTCCAGTTCAATTTTTAAGACACAGAGCTGAAATTATATAAGGATTTTTTTTGAATATGTAATTTTTGAGATCGTCGATCAACGATCGATATCGAGGTATCATGTACCGCGTGGTCGGAAAATAACCAGCTATCAATCTAGTCGTTCCTGTGTTAGCTTTGTGCTGGTTCGATGTGTATATTTTTGTGTCATTTTGACTCAATTGAATTAATTCAGATGTGCTACTATCGTTAAGTCGTACTATAATCGGTCTTGATTTTATGTAACGTATTACCTTATCGAGTTGCTTGTTGGTTGCACGGTAATCAGGCTTTTTGATAATATTGTTGAGCACGCGTGCATTGTAAACATATGCTTACGAGTTTCGTTGCAAATAACAAGGCCCTCACATTCGATTTGGATTTTTGCGATGACTAGAGGCACGGCAACCAGACAAGATACGTGGCATCGGGTAAAAGAGTGTTACTATCTGCGCACTTGACGACAGTTATAATTATTGTTATTGATTTGCGTGATTACTGAAATTTTGCAATTATTACTTCACTTTTTGATTTGGAAAGTTATGTCATTTTATTTGATTTTCATTTTTTGTACACCGAAGCATTGCGTTATAGTTTAAGGTGTGATTTTCTTTTGGGGATACAGTACAGTTGTCATAGAATTATTATTTTGTATCTGCGTTTCGGTCGTTGTGTCTCTATACTAAAAAAATATATATCTAGATACATCCAGGCTAAACTGCATATATGATACGTTAATTTTTGTATACACTAGTCACCAAAATTAGGGGTATTGAAACAATTTCAAATTTGAAGGGACTTTCTACGTGCTGTAACTAAGAGGGAAATAGTCGTACAGAAAAAAAGCTTATTGTAGCTTCAAGTGTCAAGTTTTCAGATCTGGAATTGAAAAAATTTTATCATGCTCGGTTTCAGAGTAATCCCAAGAAAACCACCGCGAAAAAAATTTCTAAGTTTTAGCTCTTCATAAAAACGGTCTATGGGCTTCAATAAAATTTCTTTCATGTTCTTGCTTCAAAACTCTATTAAGTTATCTAATGCCCTTTAATATGACGGCCTTAAGAAGTCTTCATGACGATTTAGCGCGGAGTTATCGCCGATCGAAGAAAAGTCCATTTTGTATTTGACAACCAATAACTCGGGACGTATTGATTGTATAAGGAATGGAAGTAGAGTTTTTAAAACCGCAAAAATATTCACTACAAGACACAATCAGTAGCTTTTAATGAGAAAAAAGTTTTCCAATTAAAAATGTTGATTAAAAAAAACGAAAAAGTTCAAATATCTAAGGATATTTGGATAACTAGGTATAACTTTGAATATAATGGATGAACAAAGGATATCGTCGGTAATTTTTCAATCTCAAAGAGTCCTGAAAAAACCCTGAAACTTTCAAAGCTCTGCGATTTTTTTTCCTTAGTGCCCCTAAGCTTCAAATTTATCGTTTTCACCAAAAAACGCATAATGAGCGATTCTCCGGTTTCATAATCCTTATTTTTTCAATCAAAAACATTAATTATTGGAAAAAATTGAAAAAAAAATTTTTTTCAAAAAAACTGATTTTTTCGAAATTTGATTTTTTCGATATTTTTTTTCCTTATCATCTTAACAATTGATTCTCTTAACATCAAAAGCATTGTGAAGATAATAAAGAAGAAAACTATCGAAAAAATCGACTTTTTGAAGAAAAGAGAAAATTATCGAAACATAATTTTTTTTGTAATTTTGTCCAATTATGAATGTTCTTGGTTGAAGAAAGACGGTTTGTCGCTAAAAAAAATTTTGAAATTGAAGAAATGATTGAAAACCGAAGGATCTCTCATTATGCGATTTTTGGCGCAAACGATAAATTCAGAGCTTCGGGGCACTAAGAAAAAAAGTCGCAGCGTTTTGAAATTTTCAGGGGTTTTTCGGGACAATTTGAGGTTGAAAAAAAAACTGATGGTATCCTTCGTTCATCTGTTCTATCCAGAGTCTTACCAAGATTTCTAAATATCCTTAAATATGTGATTTTTTACCTTCATTTTAATCAACATTGTCGCATCAAAAAAAAAATATTTTCATTAAAAGCTACTATTCGTGTCTTATAGAAGATGTTCTGAGGATTTTAAGAACCTACTTTGATTCCCGGTACGACTGATATATCCCGAGTTATTGATTGTCAGAGCCAAAATGGACTGTTTTTCTTTGATCAATTATAACTCCGCGTCAAATCATTGCAGAGACATTTTGAAGACGGCAAACTGAAGGGCATTAAATTTCCTAAAAAAGCTCTAAGGTAAGATTATCAAAAAAAAAAAAATTATTGAAGCTCGTAGACTTTTCTTAACACGAACTAGAATTTAGAAATTTTTTTGCGGTGGTTTTCTTAGGATTACTCCGGAACCATTCATGATGTCAAGGTCAAATCTGAAAACTAGACACTCGAAGCTAGAATTTGCTTTTTTTGTTTTTGCTGTGTGACCATTTTGCTTTGAGTTACAACATGTTGAAAATCACTTAAAAATTTGCAATTTTTTTTATATCCCTTAATTTCTGCCACTAGTGCATAATAGACTATGGTGAAATTATATGATAACTAATATATACCTATAGATGTTAGGCTATCCGTTATTTCTCAAGTTGTTATTGCATGCCTTGAGCGCGAAGCGCTGAGGCTATGCTCTATACTCGCCTGAAAATGAAAGTCTCGATTTCGTCATATTAAATTGTTTCTAAATTTATGAATACACTTAAATGGAACAAAAAAAATATATTGTTATAAAGAAAAATGATTAAACAACGGATTTTATACATTTTTACGTCGACTTATTACGATTTTTCTATAAATTTTCTGTTTTTAGTGACTTATAGCGTTAAATTACTCAGGAGTCATGAGCTAGTAAACACTATAACTTCCGAAAAATACAATTTTTCAACTTAATTTTTTTTAACTTCCCGCTTAGAAAATCGATGATTTTCAAAAATTTCGGGAAGTTATTGTTTTCACCCCGATTTTCAAAAATCGAGTTTTCATCAGATGTCGACGTTTTGAGGTCCTAGGAAGCTATTCTGACTATTTTTAGAATGATGTCCGAGTGTCTGTATGTATGTGTGTGTGTGTGTGTGTGTGTGTGTGTGTGTGTGTGTGTGTGTGTGTGTGTGTGTGTGTGTGTGTGTGTGTGTGTGTGTGTGTGTGTGTGTGTATGTATGTATGTATGTAAACTCTTTATAACTTTTTAACTAATGAACCGATTTGGATGTTTAAGGCGGCGATTGAAAGAGCTTGTTGGCCATCAACTTTCCTGAAAATTTCAGATCATTTGATCAAATAGACTCGAAAATATCTGCGAATAACGAAAAAAAAAAATTTTTTTTTTTTAGTTTTTTATTGATTTCTTGAAAACGACTTATACGATCGACTTCAAAATCTAATCAGCTCTAGAACTCAATGAAACGCGTCGATTGCCACCTCAAACATCTAAATCGAATAATTCGTTCGAGAGTTATCGTTGGAGAAAGAAATGATAAAAAACAGTTTTTTGCGAATATCTTTGAAACAACTCAACCACACAATCCAAAAATCTAATCAGCTTTAGAATTTATTAAAACGCGTCGATTGCCACCTTAAACATCAGAATCGGATAATTCTTTTGAGAGTTATCGCGGGAGAAAGAAATGCTAAAAACTGTTTTTTTCGAAAATAATGGCATGCAAAAGTATTTTCGAGCTCGAAGAGCTCGAAAATGTATTTACAACGATGTTTTTGAGCTCCTTGAGCTCGAAAACAGCGGGAAGTTTTGGGGCTGGCCCGCAGGGTCAACCGATGCCCAGATTTTTTTTAATATCTTCGTATAGTTGATGCGAAGACCCCTTTTGGAAATGGCAGCTAAATATTATATGGTTTAGTTATAATTAACATTTTTAAATAGGCATCACACGACAATTTCTACCCTTTGAGCAGCCATATTACTTATTTTTTTTAAATATACATTTATTTCAAGAGTGAACATAGCCAAGATTATTTTTCGTATTTTTGTTTACTTGTCGATTTCTATGTATCGATTATTTTTCGATAGTATCGATAGATGGCACGGAATATACCTATACTAAAGTATACATATTAGCAGCTGGCGTTTCTTAGGTAAAATGGCGGGCTATTTAAAAACTTATAATCTAATTGTTTTTAATTAACAGTCAATGCAAAAAAATATGTTAAAATTTAAAATAATATAACGGTTTTCAATGAAAAATTGTTGTATGTGTAATAAACTTTTAACTCACTTGAGTATCATTCACATAAATGCTCAAGGCATGCACTTTTGGATTTTCCAAACTTTTTTTTTTTTGCTGCCGCCCCTTAACTGTTAGTTTTTGCCATAAAAAAAATATGCAACCTAAACAAGCTCTTAATTTTTAAATTAAACGATGCTGAAATCATGTTACATTCCCGTTCGAATAACATGGGATTTTTTTACTTTTTGCATTCAATTTTTTATCTCGGAAGTAAATAAATCTACAACTAGGATTAAAAATAATATGAAAATTTTCCGCTCTACAAAAAATGTCTCTTTGATTTTTTCGATAAAATCATTCTTTTAAAAGTTATTCTTGATTAAAAATAATATATATAATAATAATATATTCTCGTTTATAAATAATTTTTTTTGTCATTTACTGCAAATTTAAATTGCACCTTTTGATTTTAACCAAAAAAGGATCAACAGGTATACGACTCAGTCACAAGCGACCCTCCCAGCAATCGGGATCGCATTGAATCGCATTCAGTTTTCTATCCGATTCAATAGGATTCAATCCTATTTTTGGAATGGCTGTCTTGTCAATCCGTATCAATGCGATTCAATGTGACACGTTGATATAGGGTACATAGGAAAATTTTTTTACCAATTAACCCGAAATTCTTGATTACCGATAGCCGAAAATTAAAAATTTCAATACGATTATCTATGACTTGAAAATAGTTAAGAGAAAAAAAATTATTTAATACACAGTGTAAATAGAAAACATCTAGTAAAATTATAGCTGTTGCAATCATTTTAATGATATTGAATTTTTTTCGTAAAATAATCCACTAAAAACGAAAATTGAATCACTGTGAAAGTAATTAATTTTAAAGGCATGCATTTATTTATTCAAGAAATACAAACTATTAAACTTTGTTAAAATATTAACATTATAAATGTCAGATACCCGTGAAAAATGAATCATACATGGCCATGCATGAATGCTCCAGAATCTTAATTGGTTATTTAGTTGACCTCTAAGCTGCATGATCTACAGGGCTTTAAAAATCCTATACGATTTAATACTTTCCAACGCGATACACTGAGTTTCAAAAATAGTATTGAATTGCATCGAATCGCATTGCCTTCCAATGCGATTCCAATTGCTGGGCTACTAAAAACAAAACTCTACCCAATTGAAATCAGCCTTAACATGCCTGTCTAGAAAATTCCCGCTGCACTAAAATATCTACCATCTTAAAATCTCTAACAATGAAAAAATCTACCACGATGTAATCACTACCAGAAAAAAAACACTCCCGGGAAAAAATCATCAGGCCTGAGCATGCATGATCATGGCTGATCAGGCATGATTGTGCTTTTTCATGCACGATCACGCATGCTGATGGCTGGCCAATATTCAGGCGTGATCAGGCCTGAGCAAGCACAATACCTCAAATTATTAAAAAATAAAATAAAAATAATAGTAAGTCAATTTGATATAAACTTATTTTGTGAGTATTATTGTGTAGTTAATGCTTATTGGTTGAAAAGTACTTTTGAAATTTGACCCGCGACGGGTCTCGAACCCACGACTGTCATGTTAGGAAGCACGTCCGCTGTCCACTAGGCTGAGCTATCTTATTAAGTTTACGACGATTCTTAACATCTTTTGAAACATTAGGGTTATAAAAAATAAAATATTATTTGAACTCGATTTTGATTTGGTTATTAAATCTTTTCTGAATAATGAATGAAAAGAATTGTAGTTTTTAAGAGTAAATTTAACAATTACACTAATCTTAATTATTAATTGAAAAAAAGCAATTATATTGAGTTTCATTATTAATTTGGCAAGAATTTATTATTTCAATTCTTCAATTGATTCAAAAAAATAATTTTTAATTGAATTCATTTAAATTATTTTTGGGAAAAAAAAGATTGGTTTTCGTTATTAATGGAACCAACAATTATAAATTAAATATCTTTGACTATCGATTTAAAAATGATGATTTTAACTACTATTGTCAAAAAATGAAAATAAACGTTTAATTATTCGAAGTTTTTCATAAAAAATATATGATTATCCTTAAGGGGATCCGGTGGTCTAGAGACTGAAAATTTCATGATTTTAAAAAAATGTTTTTTTATATGTTAATAAATATCAGACCTTTTGAAATTTTGAGGGATTATTTTATTGTTATGAATATATACAAAAATGCTTATAACTAAGAAAAAAAATCGGTCTGTCGGTTGACCCTGCAGGCCAGCCCCAAAACTTCCCGCGTATTTCGAGCTCCTTGAGCTCGAAAAATTGTAGTAGATACATTTTCGAGCTCTTCGAGCTCGAAAATACTTTTGTATGCTTTTGTTTTCAAAAAATAACGTTTTTTACAATTTTTTCTACAACGATATCTCTCGAACGAATAAACCGATTGAGACGTTTAAGGTGGCAGTCGACGCGTTTCATTGAGTTCTATAACTGATTAAATTTTGAAATTGATTCATCGAGTCATTTTTGAGAAATTTTCAAAATACTAAAAAAATTTTTTTTTTTGAATTCTATCGACAACGGTTTCTCTTGAAAGAATTAACCGATTTTGATGTTTGAGGTGGCATTCGACGCGGCTTATGAATCTCTAGAGCCCAATCCATTTTGGAATTAATCCATCGAGCCCGTAAAAAGTTATCCAAAAAAAACATTTTTGAAGAAAGTTTATTTTTGGAATATCTCCGAACGAGCCCTACCGATCAAGCTCAATTTTTTTTCAGCTTCAAGATATTAAAAAACTGCGTCGAATGACACCTTGACGATCAACATCGGTTGATCCGTTCAAAAGTTATAGATATTTACATACGTGCGTACGTACATACATACATACACTCGGACATCATCGTGAAATTAGTCAGGATAGCTTCCTATAACCTTAAAAACGTCAAGATCTCTTAGAAATTCGATTTTCACAAATCAGACTGAAACCAATAACTTCCCGAATTTTTGAAAATTTGCAATTTTCTTAGCGGGAAGTTAAAAATTATTTTGAGTATTTAAAAGATGGCATTGAAGCCAGCTCCTTTAAAAAAAGGGACCTGAGTGGCGTAGAACAATTCAGCTCTTCTATGGGTCTGAAAAAAACAAATTTAATGGATTTTTCATCAGTATAAATATGCCTTCAGCCGGTACTAGAATAAAAAAAAAAAAAATTTTTTTTGAAGAAGTGGCACTTTGTTTTAATTTTTAGTCCAAAAATTGTCCTTCTTTTCGTAACATTTTGCAAGTTAATAAATAGAAATATTCAACACAAAAATTTTATTCTAGTACCGGCTGTAGCTGTTGGTGTATTACATAACATATATAAATTTGAAAGCAATCGACCGGATATTTTTTTTTTCAACTACGCCAGGCAGAAAAAAGTAGTTTCAAGATAAACGCGTTCAAAGTTTTAGTTAAAGAAATTCTGAAGAAAACTAGATTTGAAAATATACTTACGATTAATCAGTTATTCCAGCACCATATTTTTTTTTGTGCACTTCTTCGGTTTTTCTTGTTTTTCATTATATGTTGACTTGCTTATCATTATTATAACTTAGGTATAGAAACTAAAGCAGATGTTTTCCGCCGCACAATAAAATAAAAATTACTTACTCGGCTGACCTGCTAAATAGTGTTTAGAACATGAAATACTGGGAATATCATCACCATATTTTCACAGTATACTTTTGAAATACTATACTTTCAAAATATGCAAAAAAAAATCGATTTTTCAAAATTTCCAGACCACTGGATCTCCTTAATAAAAAACCTCAATCAAATCCGATTGAAGCTTGACCGGATTTAAATCGAATTCAATCGGTTCAATCGGAGGTTTCAATCATAGATTTTGATTAAGTTATTTGTAATGTTTGACCGTGCATGATTTATGCATGATCCATGCTTGAACATGCTCACCCTTGCCTGAATCATGCATGCTGATTTTTTCGCAGACAATTAATCTAAATTAAATCAATAATAAAATAAAAAGGAAACAATAATTATAATTGAACTAACAGTTTTTATTAACGACTAACTTTCATCTATGAATATGAACGAGTATGCTTAGTCATGTATGATCAAGCCTGAATAATCATAAATATTTTTCACTATTTGCAATTATTTCCAACATAAGTCATGAGCAAGCCTGATCTAGAATGAGTCATGCATGATAATGCTTGATCATAAATGAGTTATCCCTGATTCAGAAATCTAATTTGGAATGATTCAATCCATGCTGCAGTGTATACCTATATATAGTCAATTTTGCCAACTTTGAATTGTTTTGGATCATGTTTGAATTATTCCAAATTAGATTTCTGAATCAAGGATATATGATCAAGTATGAATCATGTATGGTCATGCATAACAGAGCATGCTCAATCAAGACCTCTCCTGATAGATCATAACTCTGGATAGAATTATTCTGAACGTAAGTAATGAACAAGTCTAATTTAGAATAAGCCATGCATGATCATGCTTGATTACGATTGAGTCATGTCTCGCTATGAATGAGTTACGCATGATCAAACATGAACTATGTATGTTCATGCATAATAGAGCATGCTCAAGCATGACCTTTCCTGATGGATCATATCTCTAGATACAATTATTTCAAATTTAATGCATGCGCACGCTTGATCTAGAATGAGCCATGCATGATCATGCTGGATCACGAATGAGTCATGCAGGATCAAGCATAAATTATGCATGAATCATGCACGGTCAGGCATGAATCATGCATGGTGATTTTTTTCCGGGCTACCAAGTTGCATTTACGAGTAAACTTTACCGTTTAAAATCCTTACAATCAACTTCGGGCTGTATATTTAACCGATAACAAAATTATTTTTAATTAAAACTATTTTTAATTAATTGGGAATCATTTGGGAAGTTCCGGAATACAACTCTATTATTTAGGGCTTATTAATTAATGAGTGATTAGAAATTTTGATGCTAAATCTAAAACAATTCTTAAATTTCTTTCCAAATAGTTTACTTTTAACGATCAAAAAAATCATGATGATTTTATTTTCTAACATGCTTACTATAGTCTAGTCGAGAAGTGAGTTTTCTGCGAGAAATCGTTAAACCACTCTTAAAAATATGGCGATTAGTGCATTGGATTCAGAATTTCATTCTGAGAAATGGGTATTTTTATTTTTATCCGCCATTAAAAATTCCATTAGTTATAAACAAAAAACGAAGAGACAAAAAGGAAGTCTCCGTTTTTTAGCTATAACTTCAAAAGTATTAAAGATATCTGAAATTTAAAAAAAGATCCTAAAAGAGGAGAAAATTTCAGTTAAATTAGTCTCGACTCCCCCAGTTGTAGCTCCATTATTTATAATTTTAATTTAACGTTAAAAGTTGGGCTCCGCACGGCCGTTTCGGCGCCTGCGCGTCGTCGCCGAACAAAGTATGCAACATAAAATAATTTTTTTATAACATAAAATATTAGTTTAAAAATCTGAATAAATTATAGTGTCATCTAGACACCCGAAGGAATATAGCCCCGCATAAACAAAAATTCTAATTCGATTTTTGTTTAAGTTATTTGATTGTTAATTAACAAATTTTTTGGAGACTTGAGTTTTTATAAAATCTCTTAAAAATGTTTAAAAAATGTGTCTATAAATTTTTTTTCTCTTGGAAGCTCTTGTTATATGAATAATGAACAAGATTCCGTTGTAATAGTTTATGAAAGTTTTTTCATTTGTTTATAATGATTTTTCAAAGTTATCAAAAATTGAAATATCCGGCTAATGTTATAAAAAAAATTTTTTTTCCGAAATCTGTAATTGTGTTTGTTTTTGTATTCATATATTGCGTTTAGTAGCTTGGCTACAAAATTTTTAACATGAATTGTTTAAAAAATTTTTATAAACAAATAGACAAATTGAATATTTTTGAAAAATTATTTTTTCTCATTCTGTTGTCTTAGTAAAATAATGATTTTTAAAAAAAAAATTTTTTCTTAAAAAAATTTTTTAATTGGTAATAATAGTTTTTTTCATTTATCCACCATTTAAATTATTTATTAAGAAATCATTTTTTTTTTTTTAAATCATCATTTACAATTCTCAATACAATCATGAAAAAAAATTTTTTTTTTTAATTTAAATATTCATTGTTTATTTTATAAACAATTTGTTATAAACAAATTTCCACTTTCATTATATTTTTTTTCCGTGGCTTGAAAAAATTACAAATACAGCCGTGTGCATTAAAGTTGTGGAAAAAATTTTTCTTTATTTTTTATTGAATTTTAAAATACTTTACCCCATCAAAGTTGAAGCGCTCAACTATTTTATCAACTTATAAATTGTTATACAACAGATTTTTACATGTAGATATTTTGAGTCAGGAAATCTATACTTGCTAATAACTGTCAAGGCGACATTTCTGTAAAAAGTTCATTCAATTCTGTAAATTTCTTCCAAGCTGCACTACTGGCAAAAATTTTAAATTTTTGGATTGACAAACGTTAAGTAATGATTTGGAAATTCCAAAACTAAAACAAAATCGCAAGAACAACATTAATTATTGGCGTTAGATAAAAGTTTAAGGTCAATAAGATCCAGAAAACGTACCCTTAACCGTGTAATAATTTGAATAAATAAAAAAAAATGCGAAACAAATGGAGCTAAAAATATAAAAAAATTATTTTTGAGAAGTTCAATAATTACTCTATAAAATTGTCTTGAATCATAAAAGCCGTAACTTCAATAGTTTAAAAGATATGATTATTTGAAAATTCAAGTAATGCATTTTTTTATAAACAAATGCTTATAAAAATTGAATCATAATAGATATCGAGCATTTAAAAAATTTATTATATAAATCATTAAATTGTCTAAAAGATCAGCTTGAATGTCTAAGACCGTATCATCAATAGTTTAAAAGTTATAACAATTTATAAGTTGATAAAATAGTTGACCGCTTCAACTTGGATGGGGTAAAGTATTTTAAAAATCAATAAAAAATAGAGAAAAATTTATTCCACAGCTTTAATGCACACAGCTGTATTTGTAATTTTTTCAAGCCACGGAAAAAAAATATAATGAAAGTGGAAATTTGTTTATATCAAATTGTTTATAAAATAAACAATGAATATTTAAATAAAAAAAAAAAATTTTTTTTCATGATTGTATTGAGAATTGTAAATGATGATTTAAAAAAAAAAAAATGATTTCTTAATAAATAATTTAAATGGTGGATAAATGAAAAAAACTATTATTACCAATTAAAAAATTTTTTTAAGAAAAAATTTTTTTTTTAGAAATCATTATTTTACTAAGGCAACAGAATGAGAAAAAATAATTTTTCAAAATTATTCAATTTGTCTATTTGTTTATAAAAATTTTTTAAACAATTCATGTTAAAAATTTTGTAGCCAAGCTACTAAACGCAATATATGAATACAAAAACAAACACAATTACAGATTTCGGAAAAAAAATTTTTTTTATAACATTAGCCGGATATTTCAATTTTTGATAACTTTGAAAAATCATTATAAACAAATGAAAAAACTTTCATAAACTATTACAACGGAATCTTGTTCATTATTCATATAACAAGAGCTTCCAAGAGAAAAAAAATTTATAGACACATTTTTTAAACATTTTTAAGAGATTTTATAAAAACTCAAGTCTCCAAAAAATTTGTTAATTAACAATCAAATAACTTAAACAAAAATCGAATTAGAATTTTTGTTTATGCGGGGCTATATTCCTTCGGGTGTCTAGATGACACTATAATTTATTCAGATTTTTAAACTAATATTTTATGTTATAAAAAAATTATTTTATGTTGCATACTTTGTTCGGCGACGACGCGCAGGTACCGAAACGGCCGTGCGGAGCCCAACTTTTAACGTTAAATTAAAATTATAAATAATGGAGCTACAACTGGGGGAGTCGAGACTAATTTAACTGAAATTTTCTCCTCTTTTAGGATCTTTTTTTAAATTTCAGATATCTTTAATACTTTTGAAGTTATAGCTAAAAAACGGAGACTTCCTTTTTGTCTCTTCGTTTTTTGTTTATAACAAATGGAATTTTTAATGGCGGATAAAAATAAAAATACCCATTTCTCAGAATGAAATTCTGAATCCAATGCACCAATCGCCATATTTTTAAGAGTGGTTTAACGCTTTTTCGTAGAAAACTCACTTCTCGACTAGATTACTAAACGGCCAGAAAATATTAATTAATTACCCATTACTTAATTAGTCCTTAACAATAACGTTATATTCCTAAATCATCCCAATTAATTAAAAATAAATATATTGTCTGTAAAACATACACACGTAAGTCGATAGTAGGGGTTTCAAATAATAGACTTTATTCATCAATGCAACTTGATAATGTTTTTTATCTGATAGAGATTATATCGTGGTAGATTTTTCCTTTAGTAGAGATTTTAAGATGGTGGGTTTTTTATAGGAAATTTAAATCTATTTGACCGATTGATGACAAATATACAGGGAAGTTAATGACTAGCAATCTCTCCCGATTGCCAGCGATACTGTTCGAATTGAATGATTGGTGAACACTTCAGGTTGTTTTTAAGATCCATATCCATATAAACGATTTGAATAAACAGTTATAAATCACGACAGTGCCTCTTGCGGAGGACACAATTACTATTTAAAAATTACGATGTAACACCGTACTTTTCATAGCTTCCATTGATCGATAACAGAGGCAGCAATGTAGTATTTATTTTATTAAAAAGTAAATAGAAATATTAAATATACGAGTAAATATAGTTTTCATAGTGTAATTTTTATTTTATTTTTTTTTTACGATGTTAAATTGTATTTTTTGAAATAATTTTGAATCCTAAAAGGTTTTGTTAAAATTACGATGTGAATTAGTGAAAAATATAACCCACATAGTAAATTTTGAAATAAGGCATTTAAAAAGTGACGTTAATAAAAGTCAAGTACATGATTACGATGTTAACATCGTAAATTTTGGTAGAATTTTCTTTCTGACCGTGAAAAATGAATCATACATGGCCATGTATGAATGCTCCATGCATGGCCATGTATGAAAATTGTCCAGACATGGCCATATATGGCCATGTCTAAATATGGTCAGACATGGCCATATATGGCTATGTATGACCATATATGACTATACATGGCCATGTATGGCCATACATAGCTTGATACGGTCATGCATGACTATGTATAGAAATTTTAACTAAATTAAAAAAAAAAATTTTTATTTTATTTTTTTTTTTTTATTATTTTGACGATGCAGAGATTATCAGATATGCGAATAATTGAATTCCTAATCGAAATGGAAATTTTTAATTCAGAAAAAAAACGCTAGACTTATTAATAACCACACCCGCTTAGTAGGATTCGAACCCGGGACCTTCCGTACGTGAGAAACTGACGCTTTGACGACTAGGCTATGCGACCGACAGTTTCCACAAAGTGTAGTTGTGCTACGTAATGTTCAAAGAATATAATCACTTTCGAAAAAGCACAATATAATCATCAATATGCTGTTAGTGATATCAAAAAAATTTCTTATTTTTTTAACACTGCAACATCCTGTTTATAAGTAATTGTAATAGTCAAAAAATTAATCATACATGGCCATGCATGACCAAACATGGAGCATATATGGCCATACATGGACATATATGAACCATACAAGGCCATGTATGACTGTATTGAAAAAGTGTGTATGCCCACGTATGATTCATTTATCACAGGACGAGCATTCGAAGCGTGCATTCCGGTAAAAAATGAATTATACATGGCCATACATGGAGCATATATGACCATTCATGGACATACCAACTTTTTTAATACAGTCATACATGGCCATATATGAACCATACAAGGCCATGTATGGCCATACATGGTTTTGTATGACTGCATATGGCCATGCCTAGTTGTATTGAAAAAGTTTGTATGCCCACGTATGACAATATAGGAACCAGATACAGCTATGCATGGTCAAGTATGATTCATTTATTACAGGACGAGAGTTCATGGCGTGCATTTCGGTGCAAAATGAATCATACATGGCCATACATGGAGCATATATGGTCATACATGGCCATACATGGAGCATATATGACCATACATGGAGCATATATGGCCATACATGGACAAACCAACTTTTTTAATACAGTCCTACATGGCCATATATGAACCATACAAGTCCATGTATGGCCATACATGGTTTTGTATGACTGTATATGGTCATGCATGACTGTATTAAAAAAGTTTGTATGCCCATGTATGGCCATATATTCTCCATGCGTGGCCATATATGCTCCATGTATGAGCCATATACGGCCATGCATGGCCATATATGATTCATTTTTCACGGGCGTGCAGACACATACACGCACATACATGTACATACAGACACTCGGATATCATTCTGAAAATAGTCAGAATTAGTCTACTTTCTCTACTACGAAACTTTGTGGCAAATAAACGCCATACAGAAATAAAAAATTGAATAAAATATAGAAAAATCTGGCGAATCTTGCGGTACAAAACCCTAACAAAAAAGGTTGTAATTTTTTTTTTTTATTAACAAAAACGTTTTGCAAGTAAAGTCTCAGTCGACTTTAACGGAATACTGAATAAACATTTTTCTCATGCAGTAAATTAAATGTAATAAATAAAATAATTTAATTTTTTCTGAATCGTTTGGTCACAAAGCTTATATGGAAATGTTAATTATTAATAATAAAAATAACCATTTAATTTTATCAACACTTGAAAATACTAACCAAACCCTGGTTAAAAATACTGATTGAAAAGAATTATGAAGCGGTCACTCCATGCAAACTGTATATCTATATATACAAATAAAATAATTGAAATTATTGAAACGAATTCGAATTTCATCATATTTAATTCTTTTCAATCAATATTTTTAAACAGGGAACAGCTGCTTCATGTATCGACGTGGCCTGCGCATATCTATAGTGGAAGAAGTTGCGCGCGTTGCCATAAGTTATTCAAAATTTCAATTTTAAATCACTCGGAAATTAATAATTTTTGTAAAATTAAAAGTTTTTTTTAAATATTACTACAGTTTATTTTGATAATTTTATCAATTTTAATGAAAATTTTTCATTAATTAAATTGATTTATAATATTACAATGAATCATTGCCTGAAATAAAATTACTCGCGTGCTTCGAATTTTAAATAAGTCAAGGCGACGCGCGTAGCTTCTCCCCACTATGGATATGCGCAGACCACGTCGGTACATAAGGCAGCTGTTAGGCTAGTATTTTTTTGTGTTGATAAAATTAAATAATTATTTTCATTAATAATAATTAACATTTTCATGTAAACTTTGTGACCAAACGATTTACAAAAGATTGAATTATTTTATTTATTACATTCAATTCACCGCATGAGAAAAATCTTTACCCTGATTAAAAACTCCGATTGAATCTGATTGAATCTGATTAAAACTCAATCAGAATTCTATCAGTTTCAATCAGAAACAAATTTCCAATCAGAAATGTTCGGGAGCGTTCGAGGGTTCTGATTGACTTTCTATCAGTTTCAATCAGATTCTATCAGAAAAAAATATTTAGTATTTTCTGATTGAAACTGATTGGATTTTCTCTATCAGTTTCAATCAGATTCAATCAGAAAAAAAAATTTTGATTTTCGATTATTTTCCGATTGAATCTGATTGAAACTGATTGGATTTTTCTCTATCAGTTTCAATCAGATTCAATAAGGAAATAATAATATTTAAAAAATTATTTTCCGATTGAATCTGACTGAAACTGATAGCGAAAAAATCCAATCAGTTTCTATCAGATTTAATCAGAAAAAAATAATTTTTGAAAACTTATTTTCCGATTAAATCTGATAGAAACTGATAGAGAAAAATCCAATCAGTTTCTATCAGATTTAATCAGAAAAAAATAATTTTTGAAAACTTATTTTCCGATTAAATCTGATAGAAACTGATAGAGAAAAATCCAATCAGTTTCAATCAGATTTAATCGGAAAATAATTTTTTTAAATTATTATTTTCTGATTGAATCTGATTGAAACTGATTAAATTTTTCTCTATTAGTTTTAATCGAATACAATGAGTGAATAATATTTTATTTTTAAGATTACTTATCATGTTTTTATTAACTCGCTCTCATGTATGTCTGTCCGGTCGCGCGGAGATAAATGTTGGCTCGAAACCTAGCAATGTTTATTATGTTGTCAACAACCTTGAGACAGGAAATGAAGCATAAAAGAAATTATTATACTCATACGAAAATTTATTATGCTGTATCACAATACTTACTACGCGCGAGAGACTTATCGATAAACTTTAATAACAATTACTCTCATACGTTATAATAATTCTGATGCGGCGTAACAATTTTTCGTATAGGTAAAATAATTTTTTGGATACTTCACTTCCTGTTTTAAGAGCAGCACAATAAAAATGGCTAGGTCTCGAGCCAACATATTTCTCCGTGTAGAATATTCTAATTGATTTTAAACTATCTTCCTGATTAGCTAGATATATTGCTAAAGTTTCTAGTAAAAATGAAACGAGGCACTGGCTAGCACCTCGCTAGCGTCGCTGTGGAAACCTCAAATTTCTCATAATATAAAAAAATTTAGTGCTCCAGATTTAGGCCTCAATTTCTCAAATGACGTAACCTTCGCAGATTCCCTCACTTTTTTTCGTTAAAAATAAATACTTTGGACGGGGAATCTCAAAAAAAATGACCCAAAAATAAATAATTAATTACCAATTTGCAGAAAAATTACCGGAACCTCTATAAAGTATAATGAATGAAAATGAATATTTATTTTTATTTATCTCCATTCAAAAAAAATTTAATGGTTACTATGAGAAAATAGTTAACTGAAAGAAAATTTAGTAGGGGAGCCTGGGGCACAAATGCCCCCTTCCCCAAAATTTATAAAAACAAAAGTTTTTTTTATTTCCCGTCAAGTTATGACCTTTATAATGTTTTTATCATATTTTAGGCCAATATGTGATATGTGGGGTAAAATGGACCACTCAAAACAAAGAAATAGTAACGAAAAAATTAACTTGACGAAAAATAAAAAAAAAAAAAAAATAATTTCGTTACAATTTTTTTTCGAGTGTTCCATTTTGCTCTGCACATCACGTATTGATCTAAAATGTAACAAAATTAGTATAAAGGTCATAACTTGACGGAAAAATTGAAAAAAATAATTTTTTTGAGTGGTCCATTTTACCCCACATATCACATATCGGCCTACAATATGATTAAATCATTATAGAGGTCATAACTTGACGGAAAATAAAAAAAAAATTTTTACCTAATTTTTGAGGGGGGCCTTCGTGCCCCAGGCTCCCCTATACATTTCTTCAATTAAAATACAAAAATTTATTGAGGACAAAATGTTTGATTTTGTATTCTATATTATTTCGGAAAATAAAAAAAAAATTTTTTTTGAGACCTACTAAAAGTTTGTCCAGGAATATATAAAAGCGAATAATAATAATAAATTAATCAATTTATTTTATTTTTACACATAAATTTTTCTAAGTACTCAGATTTTTTTTTAACTCGAAAATTTTCCAAGTCCAGAAAACGGTAATTTTTTTTTTGAGGATTTTGAGAGCTCCGTTAGAAATCAAAACCGATGAAGAGTTTGCATTTAGACTTCATAGATTTAGAGTGCCAATATTGTATTATTTTCCGACCGGTAGATAAAAGATCAAAGGAATTGAATTTTTTGAGGTCCAAACTAGAATTTGTTTTTTGACTCGGGATATTATCTATGAGATAAAAGTAGTTTAACATTGGACAGTTTAAAAATGGTAAGTTTAATATAGTATAAATCTTTTTTACTTTAGAATGTTCTACTGTTAAGTTATAGCAATTTAAAAAAAAAGTTATTTAATTTACATACTTTTTAAATGGAAAAATTTGATAGTCGAGAAAAAGTACTTTAAATTAAATTTAAGAGCTAAAATTTTCAGGGAATTTTTCTCAATATAAACGGCAAAATTATCTTGTGTTGGCTAGAAAAAAAAAAATTTCGTTTCAAACAAAACGGATTCAATTAGAAAATAATAATTCATTTATCGATTATTTTCCGATTGAATCCAATTAAATCTGACAGAAAATTTTCAATCAGTTTTAATCCGTTTCAATCGGAAAATAACAATTCAGTTAATTTTAATAATTATTAAAATTTGGGCAGATATGAATTTCATTTGTCATGAATTCAGCAATTTTTGAAGTATCAAAGTATAGAATTCTATCGGTCTTTCCAATTTAATAAATTTTATAAAAAGTGAAAACAAGCATTTTTCAGGATTATGTATAAACTTTTTTGAAGAACTGTATTGATTGAATTAAAACTATCACAAAAATAAAAAAAGCATTAATAAAAAATTATATATACATTAGGTTGGTTAAAAAAAAAATTTTTTTTTTAGTATCCAAAAATTGAAAGTATACCTAAAAACCAAAATTTCTGTACCAATTCAAGCTCTTAATAATAATACTACGGTTTGCGTCCAGCCGTTTTTATTCATATTTACAGAGTATTTAAATAACACGGGAAAAAAACTTTTTATATTTTAGAATTTTCTAACTCATAACAAATCAACGAATTATGATGCACGATAGATATTTTTGTAGGAAATTGAATACTCTACAACAAAAGTCTCATCATTTTTTGATAAATCTAACTGTTCAAAAGTTATTTGAGCTTAAAGTTAAATTTATAGTAAATTTTAAGATCTTTTTAATTTTCCAGCGAAACTATCAGTTTTATCAGAAAATCTTATAGAAACTTTTGTGTGGGTAATTTCATTTCTCAAAAATTATAACGAATGAAGTTTTCCAAAGTTTTGCTTTTTTTTCTAGTTATTTTCATTTCAATATCAAGTTCTTAAAAAAATAGTTTTCTGATTTATTTTTTATAAATTCTAAAATATATTTTTTGTATTTAAACTTATATTTTTTAAATAAATTTTTTCATTGGGGTGTTTAACGCAAGGATTTCCGTATGCAACTAATAGAAAAAAAAATTGCTTGAACCCAGAAAAAAATTTCTTAAGAGAAAAGATATATATGGAGGAGAGAAAATTCATCAGTCCTAAGCAATAGCAGTAGGAGTAATTCGGTTCTCGCCACTAGATAGCGCCTACCACTTGTGTAGTGTCCCTGGTAAGAAACTTCGTTCAGACGTATTATATTCCAGACTTGGAAGCAATTCTATCGAGAGCACTCCTCTGTTCTTTGACAGAGTGACAAGTACAATTTTTGGTGGTAATATGGTATATTCTATATTACTTCATGACATGCAATCTAATTGTTTATATAGATTCAACGTCGATTTTGAAACATTCGATTTTTTGATTTTCTACCGTTTAATAATATATACAATTATTTGTCCCGAGAATCGGTAATTGTTAATTAATTTACAATTGAAACTTTCCGAAAATATCCGATTAAATCTGATTGAAACTGATTGAAATTCTATAATAAATTCTGATTAAATCTGATTGAAACTGATTGAAAGTCAATAAAAAATTCTGATTAAATCTGATTGAAACTGATTGAAATTCAACAATAAATTCTGATTAAATCTGATTGAAACTAATTGAAAGTCAATAATAAATTCTGATTAAATCTGATTGGAACTGATTGAAAGTCAATCAGAAATTTCTGATTAAATCTGATTGGACGTTTTCAATCAGTTTCAATCGGAGTTTTTAATCAGGGTATGCAGTAGTCCGTTAAAGTCGAATGAGGTTTTAATTGCAAAACGTTTTTGTTAATAACCTAAAAAATTACAACTTTGTATGGTAGGGTTTTGTACTGTAAGATTCGCCAGATTTTTCTCAACTTTATTCACTTTTTTATTTCCGTATGGCAATTTTTTGCCACTAAGTTTCATAGTAGGGGAAGTAGACTAAATAGCTTCCTACGACTTCAAAACATCGGCATCTGATGAAATTTTGTTTTTCGAAAATTTAGGTGGAAACAATAACTTCCCGAGTTTTTCTTTAATTTTCTTAGCAGGAATTTAGAAAAATCTTGTAATTTATATCGTCAAATGACTTCAATATTTTTCATTATAAAGCAGTTATCGGAATAGTTCTTTTATTGCTGAAGTTGAAAAAAACTTGGAAGATCATTTTTTTTATTTTCACAATGTTTTTATCAATTTTCGTAGTTTGAACGTTTTTTTCTAATTCAAGAAGAAACAACTGCTTTGAGAATAATAGAAATGCCTTTACTTCTGCTTCCACTGAGTTTATTTTCCATTTTGCGGTATAAACTATAGTCAATAATTTAATGACTGCATTGAGAACACTGCAAGACATATCAAATCAATATCAAGGATCAATCAATGCATAAAACCACCACTAGTTTGAAAAATGCAGTAAGACTTCTAAACAATATAACTCTATGCTTACTATGAATTTTCAACAACGATAATTATTGTTCGATTCGTGTTAATGTTGTTATTAAAACAATTATTTTAACTAATTTATCCAACCAATAATCACTTCTTGATGAACTGAAAGGCACACGTAAAAAAATGCTGGAGTTGAATTTACCACACTAAACTAGTAAAAATTGAACTACATTGTGTGGTCGCCGCATTGACAACTGTAGTAACATAAGCCACAGTGTGCATGATATTTCTCTACTATAGGAGTTCTGCTTACTACTATAATGTGGTAAAACTTTGTAGGCTCCACAACCACTCAATAAAGTATAAAATACTTATTTTGTAGTTTTTGAAACCACACAATTTTATATAAATTGGTATCTGTATCTATTTTTAGAGTATAATACCACATTACTTGTAAAATCTACTCCAATGTGAGGTAAAATGATCGAAAGAAGAAAATAACAGCTTCACCTACAACTTTTTTTACTTTATTCTGTGGGTAAACCTCGACTTCTGTCAGTGCATTTGATATTATAAATAACATAAAATTTTATAAATAATAATGTATATAATAAAAAATTGAGGCGTGCAATAATAATATATATAATTAAAAATGAGTGCCCACATGAAAAAAAATTGTAAAAAAAATATATGTTAAAATATAAAAAAAATATATTTTAAATAGCTAACTATTGGCCGATTTTCATACATATTTTATGTTTTAAATATATTAAAAATATATCTTAGAATATATAAGGAATACATGTATGAAAATATACAAAAGATAAATTTTTTTTATATTTGAAAATATAAAAAAAAGGTAGGTATGGTATATATAATAGGTATGGTACATATAAAAAAATATTAGCAATATATTTTAAACCTATAAAAAATATAATTATAACAATATAAAAAGTTTGTATAAAAAATATATTTTTAATTCAACCAATAACCTAGGTAAAAAAATTATATAAAAAATAGATTTTTTTCACCTACACAGGAAAAAAAATAGTAGTGGCTACTCTCTGGGATAGTACTGAGTACTTTCTGAAGAAAAAATTACAGGCAGTACTGTATGCTGTCTAGACTATATCCACTACTCTCTGGATAGTACTGAGTACTATCCCGGACAGAAGTAGGTATAGTCTAGATATTAGTGGATACAGTCTAGATAGCATACAGTACTGTCTAAAATTTTTTTTTTCAGAAAGTACTCAGTACTATCCCAGAGAGTAGCCACTACTATTTTTTTTCCGTGTAGGTTGTTGGTTGAATAAAAAATATATTTTTTCATATAAAATTTTTATATTTTCATAATTGTATTTTTTATAGATTTAAAATATATACCTAATATATTTTTTTCCATACTACCATACCTATATTTTTATTCATGTATTTTTTACGTATTCTAAGATATATTTTTAATATATTTAAAATGTATAAAATATATACGAAAATCAACCAAAAGTTAGCTATTTAAAATATATTTTCTTTAACATATATTTTTTTTATAATTTAAAAAATTTTTATGTTTTTATAACTTTTTCAATATCATAAAAACTAATGATCGTTTGCTAACAGATATTTAATTAATACATTAAGAATAAAATATAGTCAACTATGTTGTGGAGCAAAAAAAAACAACAGAGGTTATTTAATGCAAGTTCTTATTACTACTTACTGTAGTAAATGGTACTACAGGTTGTGTACCACAGTACACTAGTAACTGTTACTAAACTTGCTGTTATCCTATATATTACTAGTCAGTGTAGTAGATGAAACTCCATTTGTAGTAAATTGAACTACACATTTTTTACGTGCACGATATGTGAAAATACCTTATGTGAATCAAGTAATAAGATAACGCAAATGATCAAAATTTTGTGAATTTGTTAAATAATTTGCATCAAAAATAATACCAAAATTAAATAACGTAATTAATGAAAACTAATCTATTATAAAATATATTGACGAAAAGCTATTGCATCTTATAGTTTTACACGACTTCACAGTGCATAATTTTGACAATTTCAAAAACGTAAAGTACGCTAAAAAATATTAATGATAAGAATTTTCATGGATAATTTTCATAATTTACAAATATATATTTCACGTAATCATTTCATATGATATTTTTTAATTTTATTTATTTATTATCGACTGAGAGTAACAGAATGCTTTTTACAGAAAGATAAAATAGTAAATTATTTAAGATGCTTTTTACCCGTCATTTTTTTAATCACTGTGTAAAATGCAAATAGTAGAGAAGCGTCCATCTGAAAAAAAAAAAATCAACTATCTAATTCTAATCTACCAAGAGCATTGAGTTTGTTTATTAATTTTTTCAGCCCTAGTTTAATCATAGCATGATTTACTCGTCATGAGAATAAATAAATTTTACATTTTTTAGAATATGTATATATATCAGGGTGACTCAAAAAAACCGACTATTTTTTTTTAGAGTCTCTTATGAAAATTTGCTGGTTAACGATGTTTTAAGAAGCCTCTCCAAAAATCAGCTTGATAAAAAATTTTCAAGAGGTCACTCACGAATTCTTAAAATATCAAAAATGATCAAAATTTGAATTTATCATTTTGAATTCTTTTTTTTTCGTGGCAGCAATAGTTTATATTTGTGAAATCATGACTACGCTAAAAATTTAAGCCCATAACTTAAATATTTAAACCTCGCTCAAGAATTTTGAATGTTTCCGAGTGTTGTCTTCTAAACGTTTTCAAGCGACCCTTGAATATTAATAGTAAAGCTTCTCGATTTTTTCACCACCAATTTGCATCACAATGAATAAAAATATAAGCCGAGAAATAGAAATATATATATTAATTCAAATCAATAAATTCATTTTCATACAATTATTTTGTTGTGAATCAAAGCATTAAGACTGGTTTGCACTACTGTCATAATTTCTTATAAAACTCTCAACATTGCAAACAACTTTAGCGCTAATTTTGTATGAAGCGATGGCAAAGTTATAATGAAGGAAAAAACGATTTTTTGATTTCTAAATGTGAGAAAACCCGTCAAGGGAAGGAGAGGGGGGGGGTATAGGCTAGCATTTTCGAAAAATCAGATTTTTTTTTTTGGTTTTCTTATAGTTCAAGAATATTTTCCTGAAATTTCAAATTAATCAGAGCAACCCTTGCATTACCGTCCTTTAAGTTAAAAACAAAAAAAAATTTTTTAATCAAATTTTCAGAGGAACCTTCGTGCCTCAGGGAGATTTTTTACCCCCTCCTCAACTAAGTTAAATAAAAAAAAATTTTTTTCACTTTTTTCTTCTAAAACTTCAAACGCATTTTCCTCGAAACTACTTTTTTAAAATCCTTGAGTACTGCTATTTAAAAACTACATTACCGCTTCATTTCAAACTTGGTACACACTTTCTGCGTTTAAAATTCTTCTCCCAAACGGTAAGTTTTAAAATTATTGTTACATCAAGGGGGTTTTCCACCTACAAAATGCCGGAAATTTCCGTAAAAAATAGCAGTTTTTACTTTAAATGACCACAAAAAATGAAAAAATGAAAAGAAAATAATCAGCGAACGTTAGGGGGAGGGGGGGGGGAAGATTTAACAATGCTTTGACTAAATTTCAATGGTTTTTTATTTTGGATAATTTCCAGATAAGATACAGTGCTCACCGCAAATCTTCTATTTCAAAAAACGTTCTTGGTAAAGCTCCGTCACCGGCTTGTTTGTGGATATTTTCGCATGAAAAAATTACTTAATGTTGTTGAATCCATACTTGATAATGTTCAGAAGGTTTAAATGAATTTGCTCAATCCATGCGCCTCAAAAAAATTCGTAAAAAAACTTTTTTTTAATGATTTAGCCTATGATCCCCCCCCTACCCCTTAATGAATGAGCGACAATTAGTAAATGGATAACTTAAATTGGAATTATAGAAAAATATTTACTATAATGTAATTGTGTCATAATATGGAGAGGAATTAGTTTAACGATAAATCGTTATCACAAGTATTGTTGATTTGCATTATTAACAAATGAATGGCAATGGGTTTTTGATAGGAAGCTGTTGTTAGCGGGGGTGGAGGGGCATACTTGATCAGCGGTAATGCGAGAAGTGCTACTATCAGCGTAGAAGAGGCCAACTCTGTAGCAAATATGACGCATGCCACTAGAGTTTCTCAGGCCACTGTAAGCCACAGAATAAATTTTCATTTGTTTAACACCTTTAATTAAGGCTATTGTTTAATGCATATGCATGATATTTTTTGCTGTAATTTTAAGCTTATTTAATATTGCTGTAGCTTTTTTGTCATAATTTTGCATAAGTTCATTATTTAATAGTTGTGATGTACCATATGTCACGGTTTTCGATCAATGCATATGTCCAGAACAATATAAAACCTTGAAAAATTAATTTCCTACTGCTAATATAGTCTTCCCATATAAAATTGTTTTAAGTTGTTGTTGTACCAGTGTTGATTTTACTGTTGATGAGACAAATCTTTTTTTTTTACATATTCGGATAAACTTCATAACGACCAATTTTTTTTTTCAACATTCCAACGGTTCTGAGACTACTTTAATTGATTCTTATCATTGATTCAAGAAAGTTCATAAACCATTTTAGTTACATTTAAAATTGATGTTAATAAAAAATGAAGATTGATTCAATTTCACTTTTGAGTATTAATGATTATATTAGTATATGTTTTGACTGTTTCTTTGTATTATGAATAATTTAAGTGCAAATGTTATTTTTTTTTCCAACTTCCTACTGTAAGCATTGGAAGTTCCGAAAAAAAAAAATTTGGAATCCGGTTGATCCTGCGGGTCAGCCCGAAACTTCTTGTTGTTTTTGAGCTCCTCGAGCTCGAAAACATTATTGCCAGTATATGTTCAAGCTCTTTGAGCCCGACAATACCTTCGAGAACTTTGATTTTTATGAGCTTTTCAAGCTCGAAAAAGTCAGGTTTTCTATTATTTTCCCAGAATTCGAAAAATTGAAAATAATCAATGAGGATTGTTTTTTAACGTTTTGCTCGTGATTATGCTTGATTAATTCAATATTTTTTGATCGAAATTAATAGATATGATCAAGATGAAGGGTTACATGAACTTTGAATGAAAGCAGCAAGTTAATATATGAAACATCCGAAAAAAAGTTAAAAGCCGTTTTTTTTCAAAAATTTTATTAGTAGATTTTATAAAAATTTAACTGTAGTATTTATCCTCTAGACGCAACTTTACAGAAATTTTAACATTTTCTATCTGTTTGAGTCAAGTAGGTTCCAAAAATACTGATGGTGAAAAAGTTTATAGATGTATTCATATATATATATATATATATATATATATATATATATATATATATATATATATATATATATATTATATCATATCTATATATACGATATAACGCCTGGTTCTTCCACAATAGCGCCCACAATTCTGTACCGATCTTGATGACATTTTTGTTACATATTCTTTAGCTAAAGAGCTCGGTTCAGTTCGAAGATGAGCTAAATCGGCCAAAAAGTTTAAAACTTAGAGTCGTTTAAAGATTTTTTAATTTTTCCAAAAATTCAACTTTTCTTGATTTATTTTTAAATAACTTTTGATCCTAAAGAGATAATTTATTTTTGGTGATTGAATCTTTATGTTCATTCGATTTGCTTTATTCTAAGCTATGTTGCTTACTCTTTTGATAATTTTTTCTAATACTTTCATGAATTTAAAAAGTTTCAGAAAAATAGAAAAAAACATTTTTTTTTACTTTTTCATTTAATAACTTTTAAGTAATACATAATAGTTGAATCTTGTTAATATTTTTATGCAGCTTATCTAGTAAGCTTCATATTCCAGTACTATTTTTTTATATTCAACGTGGATTACCTACTTATTTATTAAAATTTATATGTTGCATTCGTTCTTCCACTTTTAAAAAAATTCATGTAACTGTTCCAGTTCTGATTACTGCCGTGTAACACTTTTAACATCTTAACATTAAAGTATTCATAAAGTATTTTTTCAAAATTGATAAGCATAACTATAATTGATCTTATAACCTTTAGATAAACCTTTAAACGCCACTGTCTGCCTTACGGATTTAAATAATTAAAAAAATAATGAAAAATTTACTTCCATTTCGGCTGCCAAATGGCGTTTTTGATCACATCATTTAAACTACCGGACCGATTGCAACAAATTATGTAACGACGATCGAAGATTATAAAAAGGCCATTCGGCAGCCGAAATGGGAGTAGATTTTTCTTTATTTATTTAATTATTTAAATCCGTAAGGTAGACGGTGGCGTTCAAGGTTCATCTAAACCTTATAAGATCAATTATATTTATGCTTGTCAATGTTGAAAAAATACTTTATGTATATTTTAATGTTGAGATTTTAAAAGTGTTACACGGGTGTAATCAGAATTGGAACAGTTACATGAATTCATTAAACAGTGGAAAAACGAATGCAACAGCCCAATTTCAATAAATAAATAGGTAGTTTTTAACAAGATTTAACTATTATGTTTTACTCAAAAGTTCTTAAATGAGAAAGTAAAAAAAAAATGTCTTTTTGTATTTTTCTAAAAATTTTGAAATTCATTAAAGTATAGGAAAAAATTATCAAAAGAGTTAGCAATGAATGAATGAACATAGATTCAATCACCAAAAATAGATTATCTCTTTGGGATCGAAAGTTATTTAAAGATAAATCAAGAAAAGTTGAATTTTTTGAAAAATTCAAAAATCATCGAACGACTTTAACTTCTAAACTTTGTGGGTAATTTAGCTCATTTTCAAACTGAACTGAGTTCTTTAGCTAAAAAGTATTTTTAAAAAATTTCATCAAGATCGGTATAGAATTGTGGATGGTATCGTGGGAGAACCGTGTGTTATATCGTATATATTTATATAAATATAAACAAATACACTTCTCCAAAAAATTAAAGAAACAAGAAAATTTTTTAAAATTTTTAGCGATTTTTGGAAGTCTGTATTTTCGTGAAAAATGATCGTATCGAAAAAATAAAAAAAGCAAATTGAAGCTTAAAATCTCTAGTTTAAAGATCTTTCAGCCAAATAATTTTCTGAGCCACGGTTTTTGCGGAACCATAAGAAATAGGCCGAGACAAAATTTTTCTAAATTTTCCGGTTTTGTTTTTTAGGTCTACGGGGCTGGGAAGGGAAAATTTTTTTCGAAAAAACCAATTCATGGCTCGTTTAGGAAATTTATTCAGCAACAATTTTCTTTTTTTTGTTTCTCTGTACGACAATATGCTGTTGAGATATCAGCCTTCGAATGAAAAAGAATCTTTTTCTCTTCGATTATCGATATCTCAGCAACTAATAGTCGCACAGTAATTTAAAGGGCAGTTTGAGAAACTTGAATAAATACCCCACAAGCTCCATTTTCGATTTTTTTCCATCCATAATATCAATTCGAAAAAATCCACAAAAAATGGCCATTTTCTGGTTTTTTAGTCAATTCTTCGCTACTTTGTGAATACCGATAAAAAAAATTATGTTGCCAGATGATTTTACAGTTTAATGTACCCCCAAAAACCCTGAAAATTTTTAGATTGATCTATTGAACCGTTTATCTGGGTCGATTGCTCAAAGTTTTATAAAACAATTAAAGGAACAAGTTTTGTTTCCAGTTCGGTTGAATCAGTCAACGAGTGAGGACGTGTTCATGGCGTGTTCCCCACTCCTGACCACGAGTGCTTATATCATTGTAGTGAATTTGTACGTCAATTAAGTTCCGAAAATTGTATATCTGTGTTGTAGTGCCATCGAGTTTTTGTGGTTTTCTAAGGGCTCTGCGTACAGAGCCCCATACAGCTCAACCATGAGTGCCACAAAGAATCAAAGTTCCCTTAATTACGCTCGTGTTACAGTAAACGACAATTTTCCCAAAAAAGATCAAGCAATTATCATCGATGTAGTTGAAGAATCTCAAATATCCGATTATGCACAAGCCCTGGTTCGTCTAATTGACCCAGCGTTAATTCGTTTTATGTCAAGAATTCCAAACAATCGTGTGTGTGTGAGTGTGTGTGTGTGTGTGTGTGTGTGTGTGTGTGTGTGTGTGTGTCTAGCGACCAAACAAACAGCTGATGACCTCATCGACAAATTCAGGGAAATCAAAATCAACAACCAGACGCTTCGTATTCGACCCTTAATCTCTAGAAATAAAAGAATCATAATGTCCAATGTATGTCCCGTCATACCACATTGCATCTTAGAAGAAAAGCTAAAAGAATTAAAAGTAAAACTAATGTCACCAATCACATTTTTGAGACTAGCTATTTCAGATCCTGGAGTAAACCACATACTCAGCTTCAGGAGACAAGTGTACATCCATCCTGACGATGTAAAAAAGTTACAAAGCTCCTTGCAGATTACCTTTGACGATACCACGTACTGGATCTACCTCTCCTCTGACGCACTTACTTGCTTCCTCTGCAAGAAGGAGGGACACATTGCCAGGAATTGCCCTGATACTAACGACAAGGTACCTGATACACCGATACTAGTACCGGATCTAGTTGAAGGTAACTCTGAAACAAATGGGGAAGCCAAATCAGCTAGTTCAATGGTGCTAACCCCTTCTGCTAGCACCCATGGTATGAGCATACTCCCAATCTCACAAGAAAGAAAAGAAAGTTTCTATGCAAGAAATAAACGACCACACCCACCCTCGTTATCTACATCCGAATCTATAACTCAGGAGCCTGTATTTCAAGTGCCAGCCCCCCCCCCCACCCCTTTAAACAACGCATATTCAGTGAGTGATGATGAATCTAGCTGTAGCATTACTTCGCAGAATAGTATGCAAAATGACGCCTCAAAACACATGAAAAAGAAAGTAAAGCAAAAACAACAGTTTGAATTTGAAGAAGACGACCTGTTTGAGTTGGAGAACATTATCTCGTCAAAGGATAAAAACTACCCTCTGACTTTCCTACATTTCAAAGGCTTCTTTGAAAATTCATATGGGTCCCCCGATATATTAGCTTTGTCAAAAGACTACTGTACAGACACTAAACTGCTGATTGAGATGCTGCAGGACATTCACCCGATGGTAACGAGCATCAGTGTAAAGAACCGCATTACTCGAGTTAGGAAAAAACTCGAGAATGCCCTAAAATCTCAAAACTGAGTATCCTCATCTATGAATATCATACAATGAAACATAAACGGCTTCTATTGTAGAAAACAATACTTTAAACTTTTAGTTACAGAGAAAAACCCAGCCTGCATATGTTTACAAGAAACAAATTTCAAATGAGATCATTGCCCCAAATTAACAGGTTATCACTCAATATTCAAGAATCGTGATCATTATCGTCACGCAAGTCGCGGATTTGCTATGTTTACTAAGTCCAACATATTTTAAAGTACAATTCATCTTAACACCGGTCTCGAAGCCGTCGCAGCAATAACATGATGTCCAAACCCAACAACTATATGCAACATTTACTTACCGAATAGTACTAAAATATAGAGTGATGACCTTTTGAATTTAATTCACCAGCTACCCAAGCCATTCATTTTACTTGGGGATTTTAACAGCCACAACCCTATTTAGGGCTCTAAATCATTTGATGCGAGAGGTATAGTTATCGAGAATGTAATAAACAGTTTTGATGACATTAGTATATTGAACAATGGAAAACACACCCACTTCAACATTGCTAACAGCAAAACAAGCACAATTGACTTAACAATGACTACGACCAGAATAACACTAGACTATCATTGGCATGTGCTGGACACCTTATACGACAGTGATCACTATCCCATAGCGCTTAACAGAATCCCAAATGAATCCCACGAAGAATCTACACAGCACTCAAAATGGATTTTCGACAAAGTAAATTGGATCGTATTCGAAAATACTATTAAAAATAACTTAAGGGAGCTCCCAAATCCTTGGGCCAGTCCGAAAACTGATATTAACGACGTTGTAACGAAATTTACAAGCATGATATATTCAGCAGCTAGTTCATCTATACCGATGACATCAGGATCTGTAAAGAAAAAGAAACTGCCTTGGTTTAATATCAACTGTGCCGAAAAAATTAAGGAATACAAAAAAACCTTCAGAAAGTATAGGAAAAGAAAAGCAATCTTGGTGAAAATTCAGTACATAAAAGCTAGAGCGGAAGCCAGAAGAACCTTGAAAACTAGGCAAAGAGAAGCGTGGCAAGATTTCACATCTTCTATTACTGCTAGTACGCCAACATCATTGGTATGGAATAAACTTAGACGAATCCAAAAAAAACCTCCTGCATGTATACAAGCAGAAATTGTAAACCAACAAAAGGTCACAGCTTCGAATACCTTAGACAAATGCAATCTCCTAGCAAACACCTTTGCCAGCAATTCAAGCAATTTAAATTACGACGAATTATACCTACGTACCGAAACTCTCTCTACCACACAACATGAAGTTGATATCAAATCAATCACCAAGAGCCAAGATCCAATCAATGCCAGCTTCACAGAAGGTGAATTAAGGCACGCATTAGTCAACTGTAAAAATTCTTCTCCCAGGCCAATATTCCAACCAAACTAATAAAGTACTTACCAAAGTATGGAAGAGATTACTTATTGCAGCTCTATAATTAATAATTATAATTATATATGGTTAAAGCAAGTCTTCCCAGAAAATTGGGGGGAGGCCATCGTCATTCCCATTCCTAAAGCTGGCAAAGACCTAGGCAAAGCAGAAAACTACAGACCGATAGCCCTAACTTGTAACCTATGCAAAATCTTAGAAAAAATGATAGGAGCTAGACTAAGATGAAAAATAGAAACAGAAAAAAGTATTTCCCCAACCCAGAGTGATTTCTGACAACTACGATCCACATACGATTATCTTACTTCTGTGGACTCCGAAATATGTAATGCTTTAGTAAACAAACATCACCTGCTTCTAGTAGCACTAGAAATTGAGAAGGCGTATGAAATGACGTCAAAAGATGAAGTGTTAAGTGCCCTCCTTCAGAACCATATCTCAGGAAACCTTCTAAAATTGGAAATTTTCAACGATTTTTCTAAAAATCGACAATTTCCTAAGCAGAAAAAGAATTAGAGTTAAAATAAACGACAGTTTATCTGAAGCTACAGTGCTAGAAAACGGCCTCCAACAAGGATCGGTACTCAGCACTCTACTGTTTATCTGTGTAATAAACCACATTATTCCTTTGATTAAGCTCCCAGTCAAAGTAGCACTATTTGCTAATGATATAGCTCTCATGTATAGTGGAAAGAACATCAACACTTCAACTGAAATAATACAAGATGAGTTGAATAGTATCCACAGCTGGGCAAAAAACAATGGACTAAAATTCTCGAAACCAAAGACAGAATATATTGTTTTCTCCAGGAATGAATCATCAGTCAGGAATTGTACGTTAACGTTGGATGGATACAAACTAAATAGAACAGATAAAATTAAACTTTTGGGGATGACATTTGATAGTAAACACACTTGGAAGGTCCATACTGAGAAATTAAAAATAGAATGTAAAAAAAGACTTAACATTATCAGGATGTTAGCTTCCACTCGCTGGGGAGCCGACTCGTACTGTCTACTTAGTACATACAGAGCACTCATCAGAAACAAAATTGACTATGGAGCCATCTTCTATGACTCAGCGAGTAATACTTTACTCAAAACCTTAGAGTCAATACACAACAATGCATTAAGATTAAACTTAGGAGCTTATAGAACCACACCAGTTAGTAGTCTGCTAGCCGACACAGGCACGTTGTCTTTAAGACTAAGAAGAATGTTCTTATGCTCATCATACTACGCTAATATTGCAACATCTCCGACCAATCAAGCCCATCACTACACAACACGAAACGACGAAGTAGATAAATACGCAGAACACTCAAATTTCCGAAAACCACTAAAAGTTTGAACCGCAAGCTACCTAGAAAGCCTTGGCACCGAAATCAGTCAGGTCTGCAAAAGAATACCACGATCTGTGCCTCCTTGGATTGACAACCTGAGTAAAGTAAACCTGGGACTTTACGAACACCAGAAAGTATCAACCTCCTCGAGCATATATAGACTCCTATTTTTAGAAGTCAAGGAAAAATATGAGGATCACCAGTTCATTTTCACAGACGGATCAGTAATAGAAGGTAAAGCAGGTTGCACCATAGTCACTGAGAAAAATCCGTATAGCTATAGGCTACCGGAAGGTGCCTCAATTTTCCCGTGCGAAGCCACAGCAATTTTGAGGTCATTGGAAATAGTAGAAACGACTAGCAGCTCAAAATTTGTTATAGCATTTGACTCTATGTCTTGTCTCATGGCAATAACCAACCCTCTCAACGCCCATGAACTAGTGACCAAAATTCAAGGAAAACTCTTGTCTTTAGATACAAACTCAAACGTTATTTTTATTTGGGTTCCGGCCCATCAAGGAATCAGTGCGAACGAAGAGGCTGACTCAAAATCCAAGGCTGCTACATCAAAAGAACCTGACCAAAGTCTACAGATCCCACTTCAAGACTTTAAAAAATCCCTGAAAGACAAACTACTCAAGTATTGAAACATAAGGTGGATAAACGAGATATCGGGGCTGCACATAGCGAGATCTAATGTACAATCAAAAACCCCAATATTATCAAATAGAAGAGATCAATGCAAAATCATGAGGTTAAGAATGGGTCACACTGAAGTGACCCATTTTTATTTACTTAAGAAAGTCCAGCCACCAAAGTGTGAAAAATGCCAAAAACAATTAACAGTGCCTCATATTTTCACGGATTGTACATATCTCAACGATGTAAGAAGAAAATACAACCTCAAGTCAGAAAAAGCGGAAATGTTAGCATCGACAAAAGAACGCCATAAAATATTAGAATACTTTAAATACCTAAGACTGTATGATTCAATATAAATTTTCCTTTTCCTTTTCCTTTTTTTTTTTTTTTTTTTTAATGTAATAACTCAATGTAATAACTACAAATATCTGTAGTCGCAAAAGACTTTGGCGTCTTACCCATTACCAAAATGAAAAAATTAATTTTTTTCGGTTTTTCTTCCATTTTTACGTGAGTTATTCGGTAAATATAAGGTAAAGAAAAAAAAATTTTTTTTTTTTCAAAAAACGAGATAAAACAAGAGTTTTTTACTTTTTTTTTTTTTTACGTTTTTTCGGATTTTTTTAACTTCCCGCTAAGAAAATCGACGATTTTCAAAAAATTCGGAAGGTTATTGGTTTCACCCCGATTTTCAAAAATCAGGTTTTCATCATATGTTGAAGTTTGAAGGTGCGAAGATGCTACTCAGACATTTTCAGAGCGATGTCTGTATGGGTGTATGTATGTGTGTGTGTGTGTGTGTGTGTGTGTGTGTGTGTGTGTGTGTGTGTGTGTGCGTGCGTGTATGGGTGTGTGTGTGCGTGTGTGTGTATGTGTGTGTGCATGTGTGTGTGCATGTGTGGGTGCATGTGTGTGCATGTGTGTGTGTATGGATGTAAACCTCTCATATCTTTTTAATGAATGAACCTATTTACATTTTTTTTGCAGCATTCGAAAGATTTCTTCTCAACTTAGATTTTCAGAAAATTTTAGATCGTTTAGTCAAATAGTCTCTGAGATATTTAAGAAATACGAAAAAAAAAAAATTTTTTTTCTTTCGTTTCTTTTGGATATTTTGAAAACTGTCCGATCGATCAATTTTTAAATCTGATCAGCTCTAGAACTCGATAAAAGCTTTCGATTGACGCCAAGAACGTCTTAATCGAATAATCTGTTCGAAAGATATCGTCGACGAAAGAAATAGTAAAAAACTGTTTTTTTGCGAATATCATCATAATGACAAAACCAATCGTTCACAAAATTTTATCAGCTCTAGACCTCAATAAAACGCGCCGATTGCCACCTTATACGTCTCAATCGGATAATTTATTCGAGAGATATCGTCGACTGAAGAATGAAAAAAAATCGTTTTTTTTCGTTTTTCGTGAATATTTCGGAAACTATTGAGTCGATAAATTCCAAAATCTAATCAACTCTAGAACTCAATAAAGGCATTCGATTGCTGCCAAGAACGTCCCAATCAGATAATTCGTTCGAGAGATATCGTTGACGGAATAATCAATGTAAAATCTGTATCAGCTTTTTTCATTGAATAACATTATAATTACTGAACAACATAACTCAAAACTAATATGTTCTTATTTATGTAAGTCTGTAACGGGGTAAAATTTAATTTATCATCAAGGAAAATCGTGATTTTCCGCGGCTGGTCAGTTACCCGAGCCATAAACCTTAATGAGTACCCGTTAGAGTTTTTCGACTTGTCGCCGGGTGCGCTAATTGAAGAAGCTCGGACTTCTGTCCCAAAATTTAAGTTAGTGGGGAGGCCATTTTCCGGAAGTTGCCGAAAATGGCCGAGCTGAAAATATATAACCACAGGACAGTCACAAAATCGAGGAGAGTCGGTCGAGCCGACAAGCTGAACGGACATCCATCTGCCGTGAGCCCCATCCATGAGGCCGGAAGCCCAGTGAAGACCAAGGAACCAGACAGACGCCAATGTTATCATCGAGTGAACAAGTGTGAATTGAGTGTTAACATCGTAGTGCTGTGCGTAAATTAATTCTCGGCAGGTAAGCCAGAATTATTAAATTAATTAACATCGAGAATAAAGTTATCAGAAGTATTGATAACTCAGCGTCTTCAATAGCATGAATTCTCGGCGGGTAGCCAGAATTTATTAATCATTAATTGTAAATTAAGTAGTCAAATTTCTCGGCAGGAGGCCAGAAATTATAATAGTTATTAAGTCATTGCTATATAAAATAAAATAATCAGTATTAATTAATAAGATAAAATTTACAAAAACTAAAAATCAAGTGTTATGAAAATCAGAGTAAAAGATGGAGATTTCAATAAATTAAAATTGAATAATAAGTTGATGTCCGTAAATTATTAAAAGAAATTGATATCTAGTGCGAAGAAGGAAGACACGAAACTGAGAGAGATAAGAATAGACGCGTGAAATGGAGAGAGATAGCGTCAGTCGCTTGAGTCAGTCAAATCTATCACTTGATGACAAAATTATTAATTACTGAGAATTTCGTGAATCGAAATAAATTGATTAAATAAATTATGTGTGTGTGTGTGTGAGTTAAGTCCAGGGGACAGTAAAGTGATTAATTAAAACGTGTGTGTGTGTGTGATATAAAATAATTCCAGGGGAATTAAAATTTTAATTAAGATCCAGGGGATCTGGCAAGTTGCCATTTTTAATTAAAATAACCGTAAAGTCCAGGGGACTAAATAAATTTTCTTTTAAATAAGTTGTTATCAATAATTCCAGGGGATTCGTAGTTATTCAGTGTAATAAAGTCCGGTGGACTCAGTAGGTTTATAAGTAAATTATAGTGAAACAAAATCCCGGTGGGTAAGATTGTTATGTGATAAATAAAATGGTTAATTAAATTGAATAAATATTGTGCCAAAATTAATTTAATTCCTCATCCTTACTCACTCTTGTGAAATTCAACGACCCTGATTTCTCTAAATTTAATATCTCCGGTTCCGGAAGGCCGAGTCTTATCTTTCAGTGGCGCCCTAATTAAGACCAATTAATTAAGGGGCCAAATTTAGCAAGGTTGAAAAAAACACCCTGTTACAAGTCATTGGAAATGACTTCTTAAAAATCATCATGTTCACTCGTTTCACGATATACTTACACCATATAAATACCACGTATTACGTAAACTTATTTTTGAGCGAACTATTGAACATAATTGTAAATAAACATGTAAAAAACGCTTATTTATTAATTACTAGCTGATACCCACCCGCTTCGCTGGGCATACAATAAAATTTTATGGTGTAACCTAGATGAAAAATATAAACAAAATGATTAATTTCAAAAAGATAATGAATATAAATTTTGAATTAGAGTAATATCAACAAAACTCACCAACAACACAATTGAATGAAATGAAATTATTTAAAATTATAACTTATGTATTTTTTGATAGTTAATTAAAATTTGATGTCTTTTTTTGTCTATAAAATAATTTTTTTAACAGCTCTTAATTTGTTTATAAATTACATGAATAAATATAATATTATTCTTTTGTCTAAGCGCCAACTTCAATAACGTTATTAAGATTGGTAATTCAGATTATAATTTCTTATCTCAGCGCCATTTTTTTTATAAAATATTAATATTAGTAATTGAGATTATGAAAATAATCACATATTAATTGGGAATATAAACAACAATGTAATTATATTAATTTGACTGAAAATTACCATCTATAAGTTACACGGAAAAAAAAAATGTTAAAATTCACCCGAATTATGAATACTTTTTATTGTTTCAAATAGTAATGCGGCGCCCGGGTGCGATTTTGTTATTTATTATAAAGTATAAGGTTAAAATATATGAGTGATCTGTTAAAATATATTTATGCTCAAAGAAAAAAAGTATAGAGTAAAGATATAGTTTTTAAAATTTCAAATAGTAAAAATTATTATTCTGAATTGTATAGTTTCAATGGCAAGATGATATTTTTTAGACCGACGATAGTAAAAATTAAAACTTACACCATAAATTTTAAAGTTTCAAACGATAAAAATCTCCAAGTCGATGTCTATAATTTCATAGTCGATTGTTACTTTTTCTGATGTTACCTAGCTATTAATAATCGCAAATGAATTAGTTACAATAAATTGCGTCAAATACCGTTTATGATTATTAATAATCTCAGATTCATTAACTTATAGAAAGTGTGTTTGAAATAAATAAAATTGAATAATAATTATTATTATTTGATATACTCTTTCCGATCTCTTATAGTTTTATTATCGTTTTATGTTCAAGTCTTCAATTCAAAGTTAATCACGTACTTCACACAACATTTTTAACATCCCGCTGAAAAATAGGAAAGTTACTAATTTTACTCCGTTTTTCGAAAATCGAGTTTTTAACGGATGTTGACGTTTTGAGGTCCTAGGAAGTCTCCCCGAATGTTTCCGCGGTGATGTCCGTATATCTTTATGTATGTGTGTGTGTGTGTGGCCGTATGTAAACCTCTTATAACTTTTGAGCGGCTCGATCGATTTGATCGCGGTTGGCGCCATCCGAAAGGGCTCAACCAAACTTAGATATTAAATACAATTTAGACCAATTCGAACCGGTATATTTTGAGAAATCTCAAAAATACTACAAAAAAAAATTTTTTAAATGTGGTTTTTATAGAATTACTTTGAAACGACTACTGATCAATTACATAAACTAATCAGCTCTCAACATCAAGAAACCACGTCGATCGCCGCTAGCCCGGTCACAATCGATTCATTCGTTTGTGAGTTATCGTTGTCGAAAAAAAAAAAAGAAAAAAATGTTTTTTGCGGAATTACATCGAAATTCCTACTTCGATCGATTAAAACTCGAAGACTCTTTATGAGGCCTGAAAAACTGCGTCGAAAAATCGGTTAATTCATTCAAAAGTATTTTGGTTTTAGAATTTAAGAAATAATGTTACATTAAACTTTTACCATATTTTTGAGCTCGGAGTAAGTACAATTTTGAGCGCTTAAATATAAAATTAACGGGAAGTTGCAGGGATGGCCTTTAGGACTAACCGTTTTTATATTTTTTTTTTTTTATAATATTACTTTTTTAAACTCTTTTAGAATCTTACAATTATGGGTTAATTTTGACCTATAACTTTCAGAAGAAAAATGATTAACTAACCAATAGTTTAGACTGAATCGACCTGGTAGAAAATTTGAAATCAAAATATATTTGCCTAACATTATATAGAATAATACTGTAGATACTGTAGATGATTTATAGAATATTAGTATTTAATAACTTTTTACTTTTATTCTAATGATTCCTCTGAATTTAATTGGCAACTGAATTTGTTATTACAATTTATTCATTTTGACAGTTATTATAGCAACGGTTACCGTGGTAATGGTAACCATGGTAACAGTAACCATGGCAACAGTAACCATGGCAACGGTAACCATGGCAACGGTTACCATGGCAACGGTTGTGGGGAAGGGTAGGGTGCGGTTGAGTTCCATAATTGATAGGTGCCACTGATGGTTTCGTAGAGTGGAGAATCGAAATGATATTTTACCCCCTTAAGAAAAAGAGAGAAAGATAGGGAATAGAAAGAAAGGCACGGGAAGGGAGGGGAAAAATGAGAGGGAGCGGAGGGGGTAGCATACGTGATGGTTATCGAAAAATCCATTTTGGCTAGAAATTGCGCAAAATCCCTTCTTAACTCTCGTCTACAGTGAAAAAGGAGTACCTATGCCAAATTTTAAATGAATCGGTCCAATAGTTTCGGAGATCTGGTGATGAGTCAGTGGTATTTCGCTTATATGTATATAGATTTTGGAGTCTAAATTTTTCAATTTTAATGTAATAAAATGTAATCCTTTCGAGCTTGAAAAGCTCATAAAAATGTGAAACAAAGGTATTTTCGAGCTCGAAGAACTCGAAAATGTATTCATACTAATGTTTTCGAGATCTTAGAGCTCGAAAATAGCGGAAAGTTACGGGGCTGGCCCACAGGGCCAACCGATGCCCAGATTTTTTTTTTTCTATTTCGTTTTTAGGAAAAATTTTTTTTTTCTCTTTACCTAACATTTGCCGAATAACTAACGTAAAAATGGAAGAAAATCCGAAAAAAATTACTTTTTCATTTTGGTAATGGTTACACAAATTAAGGAACAAAACTTGTTCCTTTAATTGTTTTCGAAAACTTTGAGCAATTGGCCCGGACAAACGGTTCAATGGATCAATCTAATAATTTTCAGGGTTCTTGGGGGTACATTAAACTGTAAAATCTTCTGGCAACATAATTTTTTTTATCGGTATTCACAAAGTAGCGAAGAATTGACTAAAAAACCAGAAAATGGCCATTTTTTGTGGGTTTTTTCGAATTGATATTATGGATGGAAAAAAATCGAAAATGGAGCTTGTGGGGTATTTATTCAAGTTTCTCAAACTGCCCTTTAAATTACTGTGCGACTATTAGTTGCTGAGATATCGATAATCGAAGAGAAAAAGATTCTTTTTCATTCGAAGGCTGATATCTCAACAGCATATTGTCGTACAGAGAAACAAAAAAAAGAAAATTGTTGCTGAATAAATTTCCTAAACGAGCCATGAATTGGTTTTTTCGAAAAAAATTTTCCCTTCCCGGCCCCGTAGACCTAAAAAACAAAACCGGAAAATTTAGAAAAATTTTGTCTCGGCCTATTTCTTATGGTTCCGCAAAAACCGTGGCTCAGAAAATTATTTGGCTGAAAGATCTTTAAACAAGAGATTTTAAGCTTTAATTTGCTTTTTTTATTTTTTCGATGCGATCATTTTTCACAAAAATACAGACTTCCAAAAATCGCTAAAAGTTCTATAAAATTTTCTTGTTTCTTTAATTTTTTGGATAAGTGTATATAAATTTTTTCACCAATAGAATTTTTGGAACCTACTTGACTAACATAGATAGAAAATGTTAAAATTTTTGTAAAGTTGCGTCATGAGTACAAATACAACAGTTAGATTTTTATAAAATCTACTAAAAACAAAATAATGCGTTATCCAGGGAAAATAAAGTAAATTGTTATTTTTTTCATTTTCTATCGCCGATTTCTTTTGAACTGACCAATGGTTTTTAAGGTTTGGGCGGCATTAGAAGCGGCTGTTCAGCTCTTATTGTTAAAGAGTATTTCGATTCAATCAGTTTTGCAACTTTTGAGTTTATTAAAAAAAAAAACTTCTTCGAAATTATGTCGACAACGAAATCTCTTGCCCGATTAATCCAAGTTCGATGGTTAAGGCAGCATTCGATGCATCTTGTCAGAACCAGATGTTGTGTATTTTATTTTTAATTAATTAAATTAATTTAATATCTCCGAGTCGTTTGTAAAACTTTGTGAGAGAGGTGAGTAATTGTGAAAATAGGCTGAAATAATGTTCTCAAAATTTTATTCAATTTAAGCCCCTTGTTTTTATTTAATTAACCTTTTGACAATAATTATACTTATGACAAACTAATAATCTTATGTCAAACTAATGCGGCCCCTGAACGTCACTTGTGACAAACTAATAATTATCTCATCTCCCGGACGGTTACTTATGACAAATTAAATTTTTATCTCGTCCCCTGGACGGAAAACCTTAATCTAGTCCCCTGGACGGTAAACTTTAAAAGCATCCCCTGGATGTGTATTTATTAATAACTAAATTTGTCCACCGGACTTATCACAGACACAGTTATATTTTACTTAAAATTACTTGACTCGTCTTTGTACTCAATTTTATTTTATACTCAATGACATCATTACTTTTACTTCATACTCAAACTTAATTTCTCAACATTAAAATTTCAATATAAAATTTTGATTCTCATTACTTTCCACTGATTCATTTAATTCACTTATATTTATTAATTAATTAATTTTGGTTTATTTTAATTATTAATTAATTAATTTTCCACCAATAAATTTCATTAACATTTGCTTCCAAAAATTATATATTTAATTCACTCAACTATTTCTGATAATTATGCTTAATACACTTTAATATTCAACCCAATTTACTGACAAAATAATCCGTTCTATGTTTTTACTCGACAACAATTTTTCCGTAAATTTTTCTAGCGTCTTTTGATTTTTTGATTTATTAATTTATACTTATTTTAAAATTACTTTAAAATTATTTTAAGACTAAATTTACGACTAGAATTACGTTTAGAATTGACTAGAATGTTCGACCCGGGAAATGGCGTCACGAGGCCTGAATTTACGAATTTTAAGACACAGATAAATTACTTAAAGCGGCCGACAGGCCTGGGATACTTTTATAATTAATACTGAATTTAATGCAATTTATCGGACAAATTACGCGGAAATTTATTTTATTCCAGCCGAAAGGCCTAGAATATAATAAATTTAGAGTAACAACAAAATGGCGAATGCGCGACAAAATATTCGACGGAAAGTTCGAGACGCGTGGTTGAACCGACCGACAGGCCTTGAACTATTACTGTCAATTTACTGAACTCGCGGAAAGACGTTAAGTAATTTATTTAGAATTAATTCGGCCCTCTAATAATTATGAGAGGCCTTAATTAATTGTAAATTTTACCTTGATCAATTATACAGCAGCAACTCGGCGTAGTAATGCTGGTCCTCCTGGAAGTTTTCCTCAAAACTCCGATCACTTTCTATCTGCTCTTTCTACTCTCCTCGCTATCTCTCTGTTTCCCTCAATCTCTCTCACCCCGATTTTTTTAATTATGACTGATAACCTGTCAATGAACAGTACGTATTAGACAATGTAATCAATTATTAATTAAAGTAATTATCAGCCTAAAGGCCTAATAATTAATCAACAAGTTAAATATCAATTAATAAATCGCCTCGTTCCACGTAAAGCGGACGTAGACTTATATATTTACCTTTTAGTCAACTGCGTCTTGCCACTGTTGTAGTCTGTCCAACTCTGATGAATTCCCGTTACGCAGTCCATTGTATCGTTTCACTCCCGTTCACTACTCCGGAAACCTATTCCCACTTTCTTAGACTAAGGAAATGACGAACGGGCGGGCCTTAGTGATCTATGCGACACCCGGTGACTAGTCGCAACACTAACTCGCAACTTACGAGGGCGTTGGCCGGTTATCGGCGGGAAACGAAATTCAAATTCAAATTATTTTACTCTTTATTATTAATCGTTTACCCTGTTACATTGTAGAGTTTCAGAGTATATTAGATTTTGAAATAGATCAATTTATTAGTGTCTAAAATATTCGAGAAAATCGAAAAAAAAAAAACAATTTTTTAACATCCCACTGACACAATTATAAATTTTCAAAAATTCGGGAAGTTATTGCTTTCACCCTGATTTTCGAAAATTGAATTTTTATCAGATGTCAACGTTTTGAGGTGCTAGGAAGCTATTCTGACTATTTTTGAAATGATGTCCGAATGGTTGTGTGTGTGTGTGTGTGTGTGTGTGTGTGTGTGTGTGTGTGTGTGTGTGTGTGTGTGTGTGTGTGTAACCCGTTCATAACTTTTAAACTATTTAACCGATTTAAATCGTTTTTCCGGCAATCAATGAAGGGTGTTGGTCATCAACTTTCCTGAAAATTTCAGATCATTTGATCAAGTAAACGCGAAGATAATTGAGAATTACGAAAAAAATATTTTTTTTTTTGTTTTTTTGTTTAAATTACTCGAAAACGACTGAAACGATCGACTTTGAAATCTAATCAGCTCTAAAACTTGATAAGACGTGACGGTTGCCACCTCAACTATCTCAATCAGCTTATTCGTTCTAGAGATATTGTCGGAGACAGAAATGGTAAAAAACGGTTTCACGAATATCTTTGAATCGACTGAATCAAACATTTTCGAAATCTAATGAGCTCTAGAACTTGATAAGACGCGTACATTGCCTTTGAAACGACTGAATCAAATATATTCAAAATCTAATCAGCTCAAAAACTCAGTAAAACGTGCTAACTACTACATTGGAGAATAAAATCCGTCAATTAGTTTAAAAGATATCGACGGCAATGAGTTGAAAAAGTAACATTTTATGTCATTTTCCCCGGATAAATGTATAATATACGAATTATGATATAATGTACTATAATGTGTTTGAGTTCGAAAAGCTCGTAAGCAACCACCGGCATCCAAGAGTATTTTCGAGCTCTTCGAGCTCGAAAATGGACCCACAGCAATTTTTTCGAGCTCTATGAGCTCAAAAACAGCGGGAAGTTTTGGGACTGCCTGCCGGGTCAACCGGTGTACAGATTTTTTTCATTTTTTAGTCAACGATGTCGAAAGCTTCCATCGAAAGCTTTCATCGCGTTCAAGAGCTGATTATATTTTGGAATCGATTTAGTGAGTCGGCTTTTAGACATTTTGAACAAAAATGATCAAATTTTTTTTTTTCGTACTTCTCAAATATCTCATGATCTATTCGACTAAATGATCTAAAATCTGCTCGGAATCTAAGTTCAGAAGAACTCTTCTGAATGCCGCATAAACTATGTAGACCGGTTTATTCATTAAAAAGATAAGAGGTTCACTTTCACACACTCTCAGACACACACACGCGCACGCACAGCTTCACATACAGGCATTTCTCTGAAAACGTCAGAATAGCATCCTAGGACCTTTCAACATTGACATCTGCTGAAAACTCGATATTTGAAAATCGTCGATATTCTTAGCGGGAAGTTAGAATATATTGATTTTACTTTGGTTCCCGGAAATAAAGTTTTCAACAATTATTGATATTGAGGACTTCAGTAAGGATTTTAATTTATTTTTCAGAAATATTTTTATATACATATTCTAAATCTCCTAAACATTTTTGCGCTATTTAAACAAAATTATTAAATCTTCGATGTCGTCTTGATTTATGATCAGGTCGTTAAGTAGATTTGAAGTTGTCTTAATAATGAAATTTAAAAGGCGCATTTTTTTTAATTACTTTACGAATAATTCACTTATTGCTTGGAAAACCTTATCAATTTTGTTGTCAAAACACTCAGTTGAATGCTGCAAGACTCATACAAATTCACGCGTCTGATTGTTCTAATTTTTTTTTCAAGTGTCGATCTTGGTCATCTTTTTTGATTGCTTTAATAATTATTTTCATCAGTTGATTAGTTTGAGAGAAATCATCGACAACTGAAAATTGGAGAATAATGGGTTTTTACCGTTTTTTTCTTCTATAAGTATTTTATAGCTCATTAGTTCGATTCGGTTGAATTTATAAATTACTGTTTCCAACTAGCTCTCAATAATCTTGAACAAATCCTCGAAAAGTAGCCTATATATTTCGAGATTCGAAATTTTGACATATTTTTATTTCAACCTACGCAAATATCAGTTTTTGAGTTTGAAAACATCGAAAATGCATTAAAGCTTTTAAATCTAAGGCTGTTAGAATTTCAAGATCTGATCTGATGTATGAACCGTTTTTCAGATTTTTTTTTTTTTGGCTTTTTATTTTTTGTGTCTTGCATAAAGTAACTGCGCCCATAATTAACAATGTGTTTTATTATGGTAAAGCAACAACGATCTAGATTTTACAAGTTTTATTTTTTATTATTCATTTTTACAAGACTATTAAATATAAATCTACTCCATAAGTGACAATAGCAATAAACTTCAGTACTCCAATACTGCAATAGAAACACGACTCTACGCTTTAGAAAAGTTATGGAAATATTGTTTGGTTGCTACATGGACTGATTCTGCATCAATTTCGAAAGATAACTAACGCATGCAAGGAACTACTTAGTTACCATCGTATCAATGAGTGGCTGTGAGGTGTCATTGTGATTAATGAGAAGGGGGTTATTTACGTCGATACGTCGTGTAGGTTACTTGCGTTAATGTCCCCGAACAATAAATAGCCGACAAAATATCCCTCGACAAAATATCTCAGGAACAATATACCTCTGTGATGAAATATAAAAAAAAAATAGTTTCTTAGATTCGGTCCACTGCGTTTTGGGTCGAAGACGGAAAATTTCAAAAATGGCCTGCAAGGTCAACCGCTATCATGCCGCCTATTGAAGCAAATGAATAAGGAATTTCCAATTAATTAAGAACATCATTAGGGAATTTCAATTCGCTTGTGATCGGGCTGCGCGCTTTTTTTTATCATGGATTTTGCGTGTGTTTATTTGAAAATAGACCAACACATAAGCTTGTTATCGCGATGTGTTTTTTTATCATGGATTTTATATGTGTTTATGTTTGAATAGACCAACACATAAGCTTGTTGGCGTTCTGTGCCATTTTTTCACGGATTTTGTGTGCACGTTTTTCTCATGATTTTATGCATGATTTTTCTCATGATTTTATGCGCGATTTTTCTCATAATTTCCACATTTTTCTTTTACATTTTTCAGGACGTTTCTTTAAATTTCAAATTCTAATAATAATATATTTAAATTGAAATTTATTTATTAATATGATTTTTAATAAAACTTCTGAACTATTGTAATATTCTGTCAGAAAATGTTTTGTCGGGGGATATTTTGTCGCAGGGATATTCAGTCCGGGGATATTAATGCGTGCCACCGTCGCGTAAACACCAAATGCTTGGAACTGGAGAAACGCGTGTACTGTCACAAATACCTGACATGAATTGAAAAGTGTTTTCAAGTGTATGGTGGAGTATAAACGGGATTATTTGCTAGGAGCTCTTGTCAACAAACACTGCCATCACCGAAAATATGTACTGTAAGCAATTGGATAGCAGCAAAATTTCTGAAAAATCAAAATAAAGTGCACTTTTTACTTTTACACAATAGTAGTATCTGCTCACACATGGCAAGGGCTCTCATGAAAAAATACTTCCATTTGGCTGGGCTCAGTGCTGCCAGAACGTGCGATATTTTTACCCCCTCTTGAGGTGAAATAGCATTGACTATAATGGCAGGAGGGGGTAAAAATATCGCACGTTCTGGCAGCACTGGCTGGGCTGTACTTTCCTGCCCCCCGCGCTCTCCAGATATTATGCCATTAGATTACCACCTATTTCATTCTCAACTTCATTACATAAAAGATAAAATATTTATAAATGAAGATCGCCGTACAAGTAGTCCTCCGACCTTCTTTAATCCAAAGCCTAAAAACTTCCACAAGGAAGGCATTCTAGTTCTGCAATTGTGTTGATGGTAGGCGATAGATGACGACGGTGCTTCGATATTTAAAAAAAAACTTGGCTAAGTATATTCAGAAATGAAATAATTTCGTGTACAAAGATGGCGAGTTTTTAAGACGCGTATTTATAGGCGTATATTTTGAGCCAAATCACTTTTTGCTTTGGCGACATTTACCAGCAGCCACCAGAATTCGCGGGTTAAACTCTGGCTTAGGCTGGCCTCTACAGAATTTATAATTTACCGGGACAACGCAGATGGGTTTTCACAAGAGAAACACCCGCCCTCAATCAAATCGAAAATCGATGAAATTCTTATTCGATTACCTTAGGCTATTTATCTTAAAATATATTCCAATGATTTAAAGTTAAGTAGAATAAAGGATAAGTCCGAATACAGGTATTATAATTAATTAAAATAAACAGTTTTATTATTGCCAATTATAACAATGAAAATTACTTATAAGAAGATGTGAACGCTGGACATAAGTTAGATGGGCGCATGGCACAGTGTAGTTTTAGTATTGCGAGTATATTACCGGTTTTTTAAAATAATAATTGGATAAACTGAACTTTATTAATCACAAATAATAAATATAAGAATAAAAGTATAACGCAAGTAAATTACTAGTAATGTTAAATTATATGCAAGTTAATTGCCCGAGTTATAAATAATGCAAGTAGATTGCCCAAATTAAACAGAATCCCAAGTAAATTGATAGTATATCACAATAGTAGATAAATTATGCATCTTGTTGCTAATTGATCCAGGGTCGAAGTGAGGCTCGGTAATTAAGGGCATAGAACTCGCCTGCAGGCTCTGTCCCTCATTACCCTTAAGGACATGCGTTGACGTGATAACTAGTCATGTGACCATGGCAATATGGCATGCAATTTCCGACGGCAACGAGACGGAGAAAAACGGGAACCGCAAGGCTGAGGACGACGAAGACAAATCACATTGTCTCAATTTATCAACTAGACATTCAATGTAATCATCAGTCAGTTTATAATAGAATATATAGTTACTCTTGTTAAGTCTGGCCTCTCAAGTAGGCCGTACCCCGCCGTTATTTGTCTTAAAAAATTATGGCGCCCGAAAAAGCTCGTAGATTAGCGATCATTACGTGATGGATGAAGGCAAGTGTGTATAACGGCATGTCTCGTAGATTAGAGATAATTAAGTGATGAATGAAGGCAAGTATGTATAACGGCATGTCTGAAATCTTTGTAATTGTAAGTGGACGAAACCCTTTTTAGGGTATTGAGGTGAAGTTACGTCTCGTCACTAATCTATGTCAATATCTGGTCACCATGTCGACCAATACAGGGAATTGGTACCACGGGGGGCCTTTTCAAGCCCACTTCAACCAGAGTCTCTTTATTTCCTTAGGTGGTAGCGGTGTTTGGCCCAAGAGTAGAAGGAACTCCTTGTGGTTGTAGTTAGATGCCACGTGCGATGAGGATTTCTGATTATACCTCCGGTTAACGTCCACCTTAGTCAACAATCGATTATATTTTTCGACTGAGAGTGTCATCTGGGGTAGGAATAGGGACGCCCCACAACGCGTGTATGCCTAAAAGAGTGCAGAAACGGCCTCCCGTAAAACAGAGGTCGACTTCGGTCTTGTTACATTAATCAATTTGTTGTCTGGCCGAAGTAGGTATTAGCGTGGATGGTCTTCGAGTCTTGCAGATAAACTTGCGGAACGATAGGGCTGGGACACTAGGTACAGATGCCTTGTAGGAAGAGGAACGTAATGATGCTTTTCTTCTGCAAGAGCTGCACACAGCAGCATGTGACAAAGGTTTAAATATACCCGGTTTCGGCACTGATATGAAGTTCGCCGCCACAACTGGGGAAATGTTATTTGCCGCAATTTTCTTAACGAATCCAATATACAAAATGATTCAAATTCCTCAACTGAACATTTTGCACTGCATATGCGCTCAAATAGTGAGTCCTGGCACATCTCTCTATGTGGTCTCTCCATATTTTCAGGGTCGCGATGATATCATAAATCACATTACGCAACTAAATAGGGTGGTCCAAGCACTGAGAGAGCAAAGGGTATTTTTAGGAATGGATAGGGTGGATCCCAAACGGTTCAACCTTGTATTGGCCGACTGGAAAAAGTTCCACACAGCTTAGCCGGAACGTGCACAAACAAACCTTGCAGGACTCGAGTAGAGGTCGATGGCGGCCGTGGAAAGATATGGTGATGCACTCACTAAAACCATAATAGAGTCATCCGATATAGCAATCCCACAGATAACACGGCATGTAAAATCATATCTATGGTGGACCAGAGAGCTCACAAGGAAGAAACGATAAGTATACAAAGCAAGAAGACGATACCAGAGAGAAAAAAAACAGAACATAGGACAGAACTAATAAAAGCATACTTGGCACTTTGCAAAGAATACTCTAGACGGATGAAAAGACAGAGAGAAAACAGCTAACGAGAGCTTAACACATCGAACGATAACAAGTTGCCCTGGGGCACCGTTTACAAACTCCAGGCAAACAAACACCGAGTTAACAGAGTGCTCACCTCACTTCAGCGTGACAGACAATCACCAGATAAAGGTTTAAGGACACAGCTAGCTGCATTCTCAACACACATTGTTGACGGCGAACTAGAAAAAGAAACAAAATTGCTTTGCATAATTTATAATTTGTAATTACAATTATTCCAGCGAATTTGGGTCTTGAAATTATTGTAATTTATTGTTAGCAAGTTCCCGCGTTAACTCCGGCTTTCAACAATGATGGCTAGTAATTCTCCCCTGTCTCTTTCGTTCTTCAAGCTCGTAATATCCCTCGTCTCTTTATCCTCACTTTTACTCAGTAAATTAGGATAGCCTATTAACCCTTTCCCGGCTCGGAGTATCGGTGAGTCTAGGTGTGAGTCATGTGGGGATAGAGCCAATGAAAGTCCGTTATAAGGCTGTATGAGTGAAAGTTTAGATGTAGTAGTGTAGAGAAGCGCCCCCTTCTACCATTTTTCCGGCCCCCTCTCTCGCAAACAGACTATAGCTCTCTCATTTTAAGAATAAGACGCACGATTCAAATTAAGAGTAGGGATTCAAGGTCGACCGGGAAAGGGTTAATATTCACAGGTTTCACAATTAAATTGAATCGGTCGAATAAAGCATAATGATAAATTTAATAATTTAATTATCGCTTCGTTGTACGTGAAGTGACTTAAGCTATAGATAATTACTTGTACAGTTGTTGCATCGTACTCATCCAGTCGCTGGATTAACTCTCCTTCGTTCTTGTTCCGGACTCACTATATATATTATCTGGTTCGGGTCCCTTTGGCTTACCCCATAAAATTCATCCTTACTAATTAACTTAGTCTACGAGTTGGTCAGATAATCGGCGTCTTCCCGATTTACGCAAAACCTAATGACACGTCGTATCATATAATATCGCTCGACCCGGTTGCAACTAAGGCCATTATTAACCGCTGAAAAGTGAATTTCAAAATCAATAAAGTAGCCATGGAGATCTAATTTACCCTGTTAAGACATTAGTATTGTAACTAATTATTTTTGTCCATTTAATTCAAATGCTCATTTTTGTGCAACATTAATGATTTGACGCGTTATAATATTTGATTATTTTCCAAAAATTTACTTACCAATTCATTTGATGGTAACGGCATCCCGCAGCCACTCATTAGTACGATGGTAACTAAGTAGTTACATGCAAGTGGCAACAGCTTCTGTAGTAAATAAATTGAATATTTACATGACTTTTCTAAAGCATCGAATTGTTTTTCTATTGCTGGACAACGGAAAGTGAATTCGGAATCCATTTCTAAGAGCAGTTTTACTAATCGATAATAACGGTTATTTCTTAGATTACATCAGGTAAAGTACCGACAGATACCGGTTATCATTTCCTTATAATGAGGTGTCCTTTGCAACCTCTTTACCCTTTTTATCCAAAATCAAATTTCTTATCAATTTACTTCACAATTTATTGTAATAATTATGTTTATTAACTTCTAATTATAGTTAAAATCTTATTATAATAATTTAATTTAACAGTTAACTCTAGCTTCCTTGTCAAGAATTGATATTCGTAATGATTAATTTATTTTAATTTCACAATCAATTTTGGCTTCCTCGCCGAGAATCATTTTTTTTACCAAACACTAATGGGAATTAGGTAATTAGCAAATTAAGACCCTCGTGCCGGAAATTTATTTATTTATAATAGCCCTAGCAGATCCGAATTACCGTATTTTACCGTAAAGTACCGCAATTTATGGCACTTGGAAGAATCGCCGTAATTTACCGCAAATTGCCGTAATTTACAGTAAACTACCGCAAATCACGGCAAATTTACGGTAAAATTGCGGCAATTCACCATAAAATTTGCGGGAATACTGCGGTATTTTACGGCAACAGTGCGGGATTTTACCCCAAATTTGCCGTAATTTACGGTATTCAGAAGAAGTACTGTAAAATACGGCATTTTGCCGTATATTACGGCAATTTAGGCAAATTACGGTAAATTTCCGTACTTTGCGGCAAATTTGTAGTAATTTACCGTAATCCGGATCCGCTAGGGCAAATTCTGGCTTTGTTGCCGAGAATTTGATTGAACAAACACGTGATTAATTATCAATTTATTTGTTTATAGTAAATTCTGACTTTCCTGCCGAGAATCTATTTTACCGGAGACACTGATTTGTTAACACTCAATTTCGAACTTTTGTACTAAAAATACCCACGGTGTCTTTAAGAATTATCTTGGCCTTCACTATGTTTCCTGCTTTCTGAGTAAAATTCACGACCAGATGTGCGTCTGTTTAACTTGTTGATTCTTCTTTTTGCAGGCACTATCTTACGTTTCTACTTCTTTAACTAGAGCATTTTCCGCAGTTATCGGAAAATGACTTTTCCACTTACTTAAAATTGAGACTGACGTTCGAGCTTCTTCAATTATCGCGCCCTGCAATAACTCGAAAAACTAATACTGGTACTCATTAGGGGTTACGGCTCGGGTAACTGAGCAGTCGCGGAAAATCACAATTATCCTTGATGATGAATAAATTTTATTCCATTACAGCTTATATCGAAATAATAAAATACTTAAACCAGAAATAACAACACAAAAACTAGAAATAATAACACACTTAAACTAAAAATAATAACATCTGTAGAATTAAGCGAATGCACAAAAGGATTCTAGTGTAGGTTTGGTTGATTCAATAACTAAAATTACACAAAAAATTAAAGAATATAAATCAGCTGATTTATTTACACTATTTACACTGAAATATTGTGAGAATTAATATTTAATAGCGAATGCAACTGAAGATAATACGCGTAGTGAATGCAAACTATATAAATTCACGTATAAAAATCGACACGTGGTCGGCAGCGGTTCGATACGCGGCAATTAATTTATAATTAATTAGACACGAGCAACAATCAATTTGTTCTCAATAAATAGTAGCCTTAATTTACCATCTAATTATTGAGAATATTTTAGCGTTATAATCAACGGAATAAAACTTAAAAGCTATAAGAAAATTGCATAAAATAATCGAAGCGGTTTATAGCATGAGGTTGTACTGTTGAATACAAGATGTAGATTGAATTGTCATGGTCGCGTCTTCCTCCTTCGTTGTTTCTCGATGGTGACGTGTGCAGCATGGCTGCACCAGCGAATTTTCCTATTGGCTTAAAAGCTCGTCTTCAGGGTGTAGTTAGCCGTCAATTTTTCTGATTGGCCGGCTAGTAGTAGGGCTCTCATGCCGGCTTGACACGGCCATGAGTAAGAAATTGTATGTACCGGGCCCAAATAGCGAGTGACCCGGCACTATTCTGACCTTGAAGTCAGTTGCGAGTTCGGCTGCTCACGGACGTAGCGGAAATGCACGAAGGTTTTTAAATTAATTAAGTTCGTGACTCAACAACACTACAATTTACAACGGTAAAAAATAGACAAAGAAAAGAATGTTCTTCTTCTTTTCACTTCTATCCAATAAGAAGAAAGCATTGCTTCTCTAGATATAAAAATGTTCTAAAATCAGTTTCACTTTCCCGCCAACATGTGTGTGGGGCATTGCACGCCAAATCGAACGGTTTTTAAATTTTTAATTTTTAACTTCCGTCATTTTTTAATATTTTAGTACTCATCAAAAAATTCATCCTCCTAAATTTTACGATTTTTCTTATCATTGATTTAAAAGATATGGAATTTTCAAAATAACCGCTCTTTTTCATGGTTGTTTGCTTAAAACTTTTCGAAAAATGATTTAAATAAAAAAAACTCAAAGAATAAAAACGTTTCGTGTTTCCATGTTCTTTTAGAAAAAAAAAATACGTTAAATTTGTTTACTTTTTTTTTACTAAATTTTGTTTGCTAAAAAATACGATTTTTAAAAGTAGACAAAATGAACGAGCTATTTGAAAAATCGTTTGATTGTGTAGAATTCTATGAAAATACTAAAAATCGATGAAAAAACGATACTTAATGACAAAAATAGCAATTAATGATATTTAATAAGAAAAAAAAAATTTTTTTCAATTTTCCGGAACTACCCGAAAAGTTGTGGAATAGATAGTAGGTTGTTGTCACAAATTTTCAGGAAAGTCAAAATATTCATAATTTTCGGAAAACGACTTTAAAATTTTAAAACTCGAAAATAACGCGGAAAAATTCGTCCAAAAAATTATTCGTATTTTTTTTCTAAAAGTACTTGGAAAAATGAAACGTTTTTATTCTTTTAGGTTTTTATTTAAACCATTAACAGTTTTACTACCAGAAATAAAAAAATCTTGTATTTTGCTATCAAAGATGGTGGATCAGGGCAATTTAAGACACTTCAAATTACGATCAAAATAACAAATTAAAAATAATAAAAATAAACTATCGTATATTAAACAGACATAATTAAATCGATCTATATCACAATAATCGATCGTTCAAACTAACAGATCTGCTGAAAATTAGCTTATGAGTTGATCTAAAACAAAATAAATTAACTAAAAAAATTCATGGTTGCACACATTGATAGGATTTATTCGATCCAATAATGTCGTTCATAAAATAAAATAAATAAGCTATTATCAAGAGAGTAGAATTAAGATAGGAGATATCTGGAAAGAATAAGGAAAGAACAACATCAATCAAAAATATGTAGATAAATCGAGTAAAATATGGATAGTTTGAATTGGGAGTTAAACACAGACCATGTCAGTTGGCGCCACGTGCTCTACTTGTTGAGCTATCTAGGCCTTTGCTATATTCCGTTGAATATATATATTGAGATACTGTCCATCGCACGGTAGCGTTTTCAAAATTGTGTTACTTGCGCCTTTTACAGTGACTCGTCGTTTCTGACATGTCCTTTTCATCACGGTGTCTTAGCTGGGGTATATGAGACACATCTATCTTAAGGGTATCAACTAACGTATAGGGGAGAGGTGCTGCAGTTGTAACAAGGGGCAGTTGTAACACTCAGTGAAAAACTATTAAAAAAACTAAAAATTATTATTATTCTTTTTTTAACTTGTTCAAAATAGTAAATTATTGATTAGATCAAAGTTTCAGTTATTAATCTTGTTCCGGTATTAAAATATTGAGAATGTTTGAAAATACGCGTGAAAACTTTTTTTTGTACGCTTTACAATTTTTTTAATAACAAATTTGTTTTCTAATGTTATGATGTGAGACTTGCATTCATACTTCAAGGGACATATCAAGAGTATTGTATCATCGAATTTTATATCAATTTACTGATTTTTGTTATTGTAATTAGATTTTTATTAACAATTCTGCGTGAGGGTCAGTTGTAACACTTGAACGAGTAGCGATTGTAACACTCAAAGTCGTGTATGGAATCTGCGCAAACTGGATGCGCCACAAATCTACTCTGGAATAGTGTAGTTTTAATATTTATGAATGTTTATTAATTTATATTAAAGATACAAATATCTGTGCTACTTTAAGTTTAAATACTTGACTCTAAGAGTTAATTAAGTATAATAGTATGTATTAAGACTGAATAATAAAAGCAATTTGATGAAAAATATCTGTTTCGTTCTGTGTTACAACTGCCCCTGCACTGTGTTACAACTGCAGCCCACGCACGCTGCCATCTTGGCCCCTGACTTTAGTTAAATAAATTGATTTTTTAATAAGTTAACATTTACTTTTTACTAATTAACCAAGTCGGTCACATACAAGATACTATCAGCTAACTTTCTAACAGTTTTTAAGTTTAATATCTTAAAAAAAAACAAATGGAATCTAAAAAATAAAATTTTTTGTTACAACTGCAGCGCCTCTCCCCTACTCAGATAAAACTCTTTTCATTCTCAAATTGACTTTTTCATCTTTATTGTCAAACTCATTCACCGTAAATACTTACTTGATCATACATATAACCATTCGTATATTTTTCTTATTCACATTAACAACGTTTCACCCTACCTGGTATTTAACAATTTAGGCAGTAATTACTACATTATGATCCTATAGTTTTTCGCTGAAGTGGTGACTCTAATGTAATCTCTTCTTAAGGGAAGCATTGAATACCTGTTGTTACGCATTAAAAAGTCTTGCGAGAACCTGCGTAATTTTGCCGCTAATTTCTGTCGTGTTGCGATTACTCGGTGAGACTGGGATTATAATGCACAATTACTATAACATAAATTTTTTGTGAATTCATTTTGTGCAGTGTTTCATATTTTTCTTATCCTTGTTCATTTTTTTATATTTATCACCACTGGTGTATTGCAGAGCATTTATGACCGTTATCCTGCATCAGTAGTAATACAAGGAATCTTAAGGTAGTTCACTCGCAAAACGACTTTTTTTAGGAATGGGATGAAATTAAAACCTGAGATTAACAAAAATGTCTAATATTTAATGAAAAAACAACGAAATTTTTTCACCGATTGTAAGACGAGATATTAACAATCAAAAAGGGCATAATTAACATGCTGGAGATCTACCAAGTACAAGATAAACATGTAGTTTCCCGAATATCTTGGAAATGGTTCTTACCATTTTTTTTAAAAACTTATCCACTGTTAAATAAAAAAATTCGAAATTTTTTGAAAAAAACTCTGAATTTTTTGACCGATTCATTTGAAAAATATTGATTTTTAAACTATAAGTAATTTTAAAATACTTGACGTGTAGTGAGGCACAGCAATCACAACTCCCCGGGTAAAAAAAATTATATATAATTCAATAGAATCATATATAATTTTATATAATTATATATGATTTATATAGAATTATATATGATTCATATAGAATTATATATAATTATACAGAATTATATATAATCATACAGAATTATATATAATTATATATAACGTTGAGAAAAAATCACAGCTGATTATATATAATCATATATGATTATATACAACTATATATAATTTTACATGATTATATATAATTATATATAACGCTGAGAAAAATCACAGATGATTATATATAATTATATATAGTTATATACAATTACATATAAATGCATATAATTATATATGATCATCTGTGATTTTGTCTCAGCGTTATATATAATTATATATATAAACATATAATTCTATATGAATCATATGTAATTCTATATAAAAATAGAAAAGAGAGAAAAATAACTTGGGAGTGAAGATATATATGTAAATATGGGTGTTTCAAAAAAAAAAAAAAAAAAAAATTTTTTTTCTTTTGTGGTAAGCAAGAATTGAAAGTATAAATAAAAATAAAAATTTTGGTACCAATCTGAGCTCTTAATAATAATATTAAGGTTTGTCTCAATCCATTTTTCTATTTTCCGTTTAAATAACACAAGAAAAAAAAATATTTCTTTTTTTGAATTTTCTAGCTCACAAACCAATCAACGGATTTTTATTAACAATATTTTTGTAGGAAATTGAACGCTCTACAAAAAAAGTCTCTTATCATTTTTTTATAAATCCTACTGTTCAAAAGTTATTTAAGCTTCAAGTCAAATTTATAGTAAATTTTGAGATTTTTTTACTTTTCCGGCGATTGTATCAGTCTTATCAAAAAATATCGTAGGAACTGTTTCGTAGATAATTTTATTCCTTACAAATTATTACAAACAAAGTTTTTCGAAATCCCGCATTGTTCACAAGTTCTTTTTATTTCAATGTCAAGCTCTTAAAATGCTTGGATTTATCAAAAAATGATAAGAGACTTTTTTTGTAGAGCGTTCAATTTCCTACAAAAATATTTATTGTTAACAAAAATCCGTTGATTGGTTTGTGAGCTAGAAAATTAAAAATAAAAAATCAATTTTTAACAATATTAATTTTCTGAACTTAAATGTCAACGAAAAGTAAACTTGATTTTTCGTTGATATTTAAAACCCTTTAACTTTGTTCGCGTTCATTTAACATATGTATGATATCGAATACTTTTTGTAGGAAATTTAATTTCCTACAAGACCTAGCTTGTCATTATTTGAAAAAAAAAATTTTCCGATAGAATAAAAATGAAAAATAACAAAAAATAATTTAACACTGAGGAAACTAAATTTTTGTCGATGTTTGACGCCCCGTAACTTTTTCCCAGTTTGTTTGACGTACATATTGTATCAGCACTTTTTTTAGAGAATTTTATTTCCTACGAAATTATACCAGGTGGAATTAAAAAAAAATTTTTTATAGTCTTAATAACGAAAAACTAAAATGAAAAATTTTCGTGTGTATTTTAAATGGGAAAGGGGACCCCCATTTGTGATAGTTCAAGTCTAAAGATATCTGGCTAAAATTAGGTGAAGTTTTTTTTATAATATAAAGTAACTTTTGGGCCCATAAGAGTTTAAAAAAGAAGTATTTATTTTTTTCTGGGACACCCCAATATATATGTACGTAGGAGAGGGAAGTCACCGGTGCTATAAGCAGCAGCGGAAGTAGTTCGGTGCTCGCCACGAGATCGCGCTCACTACTTGTAGTGTGTCTCTAGTAAGAAACTTATTTCAAAACTGTTAAATTCCAAACTTGAGGCTATTCTGGCCCGGGTACTCCTCCGTTATTTGGCAGAGTGAAAAGTTCCTTTTTTGATGGTAATATAGTATATTCTATATTACATAATGACAAAAATATTTATTATCAATGTTTCCATAAATAATTTTTCTTAGAAATTAAACTTGGACTTTCAAAAAAAAAAAAAAATGATTTAAATAAAAAGTGTAGAGCCTCTACTAAACAAAAATTCACAATTTATTTAACAAATTGCATAGGAATTCAATTATATGTAGTTCTACATAATTATATATAGTTATATATAATTATATATAATTATATAGGGCCATTTTTCATATATAATTATACATAATTATATATAATTATATATAATTGTTTTACCCGGGTCGGCAACGTTGCAGTCGTCATACTTAACCCGCGGAAATTCATATGTCACTTATTTAGGTTAATTTTAGAGCATGAGAGTATTAGAGGTCAACCAATTTTCGAAAAATTTTTCGAAATAATTATTATGAATGTTAAACATTTATTCAATGATTTTAAACAAGCAAAAAAATTATTTTTTGATATTATCTCATATTAATGATAGCTTGGCTGCCCAATTCCAAATCACAGTAAATGACAAATTTTTCAAAATCGATTTTTTAGTATTTTTAGTTCTAATGAAGTTTTGTGAACATGATTCTATACATATTTCAAAAATTTTATTTTTGTCAATTACTGTGTTTTAAAATTGGTCAGCCGAGCTTTTCTAATAGTTTTAGAATTTTTTTTAATTATGATATTAAAAGTAGCACACATTGAACAATTTTTTTTTTTTTATTTGCAATTTTCTTGTAAGTTTAAAAAAAAATTATGAAAATATGCATACAAATTAATTCTATCCAAAATTTGTGATTCTCAATAATAACAAACTACATATACACTTAATTCAGACTATATAAAGATTGCTACTTATACGTTTAATCTATAGACTATTCAATATAAATGTTTGCAGCGTTGCCACATTTATTATACTCATCAGTGTAATTATATTAGTGTGTATCTGTATATTTAAAACTAAAAAGCATTGGATACAGTCTCTCACAAAAATAAAATATTCTTGCATTGAGTATTTCTAACTTTTTGTAGTTACGATTACGCTATACTTTTGGCTACGAATGTCGCGAGTGAACTACCTAAAGTGTAAATCGAGTAGTGAAAAATGTTTTTCCGCGCTGTAATTACAATTTATCAATTTTGTGGAGTGTCGCATTCAATTTTTCAATCGTCACGTCATCGGAAATCATTTCGAGGATTAGATCAGAGCGTCAGCTAAAAATTTCTAAGTGGCTAGTCATCACTAAATTTATAAAAAAAATTGAATTAAAAATAATCGTACGTACAGACGACATTAGTGTAAGAAATATTATATTCTATTTTACATTTCATCATGTACGCATCTGCCGCAGAAAAAATCATTGATTTGCGTAAACAAGCTGCTTAATTTACTGCTGAGCTACGTGAAATGCTTCTCGTACACCCAAGAATCGACTTGGATTGGACTGTTTTTACTGCTGCATCAGAAATAGGAATCGATGCTGTTTTTCAGCTGGACGTATATAAAGATTGGCAGCCGCGGGCTTTTTTTATTCGAAAATTACAGCTATCAATCAAAAAATTATCAATCTACAACCGCAAGTTACTGGTGATCTATGAAATCGTAAGATTTTTCCGGCACATTTTCAAAGATCAACATGAAACGATTTATCCCGATCACCAACCAACAGTGCTAAATTTAAAACGTATAAATTGTGTGAATGGTTTAACATTGCACTATGACATTGCGTCGGGTACGGTGTGAGCATACGTTCGAGAGCCGGTAAGATAAAAAGTGTTTGACTCACTACACACACTGTCTCATCGTGTAGACGAAGGTTCATTAAAATTAGCCTCGAAACGTTAGATCTGGACGTAGATTAACGAAGATTGCCGAGGATAGGCCGAATCTTGCATCGAGTGTTAAAAGAATAAGTACATAAGCACGTATTACCGCCGGTCGCCAGTTTTAAAGCACCAGCTGATTGATTCAAGCACATTCATATTGATTTGTTGTCTCTAGACATATCAAAAGAGTTTAATCAATAATTGATGATTATCGACCGGTTCACTAGTTATTCTGAGGCTGTTCTGCTATCCAATGGAATTGAAGAAACAATAGTACAAACACTATCGCCGTACTTGATTTCACATCTCCGAAAACTTGGACGTATCACGTTGAATCAAGGTCCGCAATTTATATCATCATTATTTTAATCACTTCTGAAATCGCATGGAATAAAACACCTACATACTACATTATATCATCCGCAAGCCAATGGTCTCGTCAACGGATTGCACCACCAGCTTAAGTCATTGCTTTTGTGTTATTAAGAGTGATGGTATCACGCATTACTAATCGTCTTACTCGGATTGCGCCCAACTTAGAAAGACGACATCCAAACGACTCTGGTAAAATTTCTATAGGGTAGTAAATAACATTTTTTTATAACAAGGGGTTTCAAAAAAAAAATTCGATAAAAACAAAAAATTATGACAGAGAGTTCACTTGCCAAGTCTGGTCGCACCTAGTATTATAGACGAATATTAGGGCGCCACTGGAAGATGGACTCGGCCTTCCAGAACCGGATGTTGTATGATTTTATTTTAATTAATTTAATTAAATTAATATGATTCTCAGAGTCGTTTGTAATATTTTGTGAGAGAGGTGAGGAATGGAAAAATAACTGAAATAATGCTAATCAAAATTTTATTAATTTTTAGCACCTTGCTTTATTTATTTAACCAATAATAATTTTCTTATGACCAACTAATACTTATGACAAACTAATAATCTTATGACAAACTAATTTGCGTCCCCTGGACGTTTTCCACACACACACACACTCTCTAGATTAAGCGTCTTTCCGGACGTTATACACTCACACACACATGTTAAAAAATCGTCCACCGGACGTTAAACCTTAAACCAAAAATGCGTCCACCGGACGTTAAACCTTAATATTGTCCCCTGGACATTAACCTTAACTAAATTTAATTATCTCGTCCCCTGGACGGTAAACCTTAATACTACTTTTAAAATCATCCCCTGGATGTATAATTAATTACTAACTTAACCTGTCTACCGGGCCTAAATCACAGACACAGTTTTCCTTACACTAATTGACTCTACTTTCCTTTATTAATTTCGTACTCAATGACATCACTAATTTTACTCAATACTCAAACTTGATTTCTCAATATAATATTTCCACCATAATAATTTTCCACAGTAACAAAATTTCACTAACTTTATTTAATTCACTTTATATTATTAATTAATTAATTTTGGTTTAATTTTAATAATTAATTAATTAATTAATTGACCAATAAATTTACTGATAACTCTTACTCACAATTGTCTCCAAGATTCTATATAAGTAATTCATTCATGATTATGACTATTACATATTTTAATACTCAATTTACTTTACTGGCAAAATAATCCGTTCTTGGTTTTTACTCGATAACAATTTTACCCTAATCTTTTCTAGCGTCTTCTGATTTTTTTTTGATTTATTAATTTATGATTATTTTTAAATTATTTTATAATTATTTTAAGACTAAATTTACGACTAGAATTACGTTTAGAATTGACTAGAACATTCGGCCCGGGAAATGGCGTCACGAGGCCTGAATTTGCGATTTTAAAGACACGGATAATTTACTCAAAGCGGCTGACAGGCCTGGGATACTTTTATAATTAATTCAATTCAATTTAATTACCGGAGAATTAACGTAACAATTTATTTTATTCCAGCCGAGAGGCCTCGAATAGAATAAATCTAGAGTGCAGACAAAATGGCGGTTATTCGTGACAAGAGACTTGACGGAAAGTTCGAGACGCGTGGTCGAACCGGCCAACGGCCTTGAACTACCAATATAATTTAACGGAACACGCGGAAAGATGTTAAGCAATTTATTAATAATTAATTCGGCCCTATTATAATTAGAGGCCTTAATTAATTATAAATTTTACCTTTATTAATTATACAGCAGCACTTGACGGAAAACGTACCTAGGGTCTGCTTCGTTCCGTGTCGGCTGGTTGTCACTCGAAAAATTCCTTCGTCCCGTTTACTCCCAGTGAACTTAGTGCTCTTGGATATCTAGTTCAGTTGATTGCGTCCTATCCATTTCGCCGTCTGGGCAACTACTCCCGATTTCTCGTTCCGTCCGCAGTTATATCTTCGACGATTCGGGTCTCTTCGACTTACCCCCGGAAAACTCATCCCCACTAATTAATTTGACAGGGAGGGACCGATGTTCGGGTCTCATTGATTAGCGACACCCGGTGACACGTCGAATCACTTAATTTAGTAGACCGAATAGTATTTTGGACCCGTTATCGACCGTGAACAAATTCAAATTTAGATATTAATAAATAATCATGGGAATCTATTTTACCCTGTTACAAAATAAAACAATTTTCTTCTATTTTTCTGTCGACGATATCTCTCGATCGGAAGCATTCGAAAGCCTGTATCAAGGTTTAGAGCTGATTAAATTTTGAAATTGATTGATCAAACAGTTTTTAAAGTATTATAAATAAAAAAAGAAGGAAAATGAAAAAAGATTTTTTTTTCGGATTTCTTAATTATATCAGAATCTATTTGAATGAATGATCTTAAATTTACACAAAACTCTAAGATCAGAAAAACTCTTTCAAATGCCGCAAGAAATATTTAGATCGGTTAATTTATTACAAAAATAAGAGAGGTTGACTTCTACACATACAAACACTCACGGCTACCTACACACACACACACACACACACACACACACACACACACACACACACGCATACACACATACACACGCACACACACACACACACACACACACACACACACACACACATACACACACACACACACACACATACACACACACACGCATACACACATACACACGCACACGCACCTAAATAAATACAGAAACTTGGCCATCATTCTGAAAATAATCAAGATAGCTTTCTAGAACCTAAAAACGTCAACATCTGATGAAAATGCAAATTTTCAAAATCGGGGTGAAAACGAAAATTTTCTTAATTTTCGAAAATTTATAATTTTCCCAGTGGGAAGATAAAGAAAATTAAAAAATTTTCTACAATAATTGTTCTTTAAAATAAGGCCTTGATGAATAACTTCGAGGATATAGTCACTTGTTGTTACTTGTTTTTGTTTGTTGTTAATAACAAATGATGCTCACGGTTTTTTCTCTCAAGTTTTGAGTGCATCTTTTTTTTGGCATTATGAGGGTCTCCTCATTGACGCAGTCTTGCGTCAAAACATTAGAAGTAAACAAATTTTTGGATAGAATTAAATTTCTTACGAAATTATTAACTTTAATTTTTAAAAAAACATCTTTCAATGCATAAATTTTTGAAAAACAAAATTTTATTCAGTGCTAACGATAATGTTTTTCTAACATTTTTTAAATGCTTGTGAATCTGTTTTAAATTCTGTATAATTTGATAAAACTTTGTAAAATTTCAAACTGCTTTACTGTACCAAATGTATAGTGGTGATCAAATTTCACGAAACTTTAAAAATTTTTATAAAATAATTCCTTTTCTTGCGATCTTTAATTTCATTTTTATATTATTAATTATATTTTGTATACTCTTTATGAAATGATTAGTTCATTCAAAATTAAATGAAATCTAATTAAATCATATAAAATTTATGATAAATCAATAAAATTTCATACCTTGATAAATTCACTATTTACTCATACACGATTACGCACGTGGGTCAGTGTAGTTGATAGCAGCAAGAACTTAGAAACAGTAAGATCTTCATCGGTAGGATAATTTTTTCATGGACTGCTCGTACCAAACAAAAAAAAATTAAAAGAAAAACTGTGGATGACACTTAACAGATTATGCAAATATAGTTGAAATGAAAATCTTCAATGGATTTAGGCTAATTTTTTTCATACTATTTTAAGGTTAAATGGAGAAATATCGCTCATATTGTAGCGTCAAGAAATATTCTGTGATAATAAAATAGATAAAATTTTCATTTAAGTTCTTTAAAATGAATACACGTTTTAATAGTTTATAAAATTACATTGATTATTCAAATTATGACATGAGTGGTTAAGTTGTGTATTTTTTGTTCTTCAAATATTTTTTGTAGTTCTCCGTGCTTTACGAACTCTCCTACAACAAATTAAACAAAAAAAGTAATAATACTAACTACTTTTATTATCTTCATGATAGCATGGTTCTTCTTATGCACGATGCCTTCAAGTCAAATTAAGAAAATTTGATATTTTTGTTCAATATTGCAATGATGAAATATAGTTGTACAGGTTTACATTTATTTTTCATAATATTTTTTATTAATACGATATAAATCGAGTTCGAATGTTCCTAGTTGCATGACAGCTATGCTTTTAAAAGTCAATAATTTAAAACCTATTGAAACGAGTCTAAAATTTTGTTATATGAGGTAAAAGCCCATTTACCCGCTCAGTACCGTTAGTCGCTCACTTTAACTGTTTAAGGCGTTTTTTTTTATAATTTTAATAAAAAAAAATTACAACTTAAAATATTATTATTGATAAATTATTATTTGTGAATCTATACATACGAAAATATCATGTGTCAAATTACTTTATAATAAATTATAAATTTAAATTGAATGACTGTTTTCAAAATCGCGCTCAGCCGGAATTTTTTTACTTTAAAGTTCATTCGTTAGATTAAATTTAGGTTACGTCAAATGTTTGAGAATTATTATAACTACACTTATCCGAAAGATTAAAGGAACAAAAAAATTTTATAAAATTTTTTGCAATTTTTGGAAGTCTGTATTTCCGTGAAAAATGATCGTATCGAAAAAATAAAAAAAGCAAATTGAAGCTTAATATCTCTAGTTTAAAGATCTTTCAGCTCAATAATTTTCAGAGCCACGGTTTTTGCGGAATCATAAGAAATAGGCCGAGACAAAATTTTTCTAAATTTTCCGGTTTTGTTTTTTAGGTCTACGGGGCCGGGAAGGGAAAATTTTTTTCGAAAAAACCAATTCATGGCTCGTTTAGGAAATTTATTCAGCAACAATTTTATTTTTTTTGATTCTCTGTACGACAATATGCTGTTGAGATATCAGCCTTTGAATGAAAAAGGAATCCTTTTCTCTACCCCTTGATTAAAAACTCCGATTGAATCTGATTGAAACTCAATCAGAATTCTATCAGTTTCAATCAGAAACGAATTTTCAATCAGAAATGTTCGGGAGCATTCGAGGGCTCTGATTGACTTTCAATCAGATTCAATCAGAAAATAATAATTTTAATTTTCGATTATTTTCCGATTGAATCTGATTAAAATATCTCAATCAGTTCGATCAGATTCAACAGGAAAATAATGATTTTTTAAAAATTATTTTCCGATTGAATCTGATTGAAACTGATTGAATTTTTCTTAATCAGTTTCAATCAGATTCAATCGGAAAATAATAATTTTAATTTTCGATTATTTTCCGATTGAATCTAATTGGATCCGATCGAAATATCTCAATCATTTTCAATCAGATTCAATCGGGAAATAATAATTTTTCAAAAATTACTTTCCGATTGAAACTGATTGAATTTTTCTCAATCAGTTCCAATCAGATTCAATCGGAAAATAATTGTTAAAAAATTATTATTTTCCGATTGAATTTAAAACCGATGAAGAGTTTGCATTTAGACCTCATAGTTCTCAGAGAGGATTTAGAGTGCCAATATTGTATCATTTTCCAACCGGTAGATAAAAGATCAAAGGAATTGCATTTTTTGAGGTCCAAACTAGAATTTGTTTTTTGACTCGGGTATATTATCTATGAGATACGAGTAGTTTAACATTGGACAGTATAAAAATTGTAAGCTTAATATAGTATAAATCTTTTTTACTGTAAAATGTTCTACTGTTAAGTTATAGCAATTTAAAAAAAAAGTTATTCAATTTACATACTTTTTAAATGGAAAAATTTGATACTCGAGAGAAAGTACTTTAAATTAAATTTAAGAGCTAAAATTTTCAGGGAATTTTATTCTCAATATAAACGGCAAAATTATCTTGTGCCGACTAGAAAAAAAAAAAATTCGTTTCAAACGAAGCGGATTCAATTAGAAAATAATAATTCATTTATCGATTATTTTCCGATTGAATCCGATTAAATCCGACAAAAAATTTTCAATCAGTTTTAATCAGTTTCAATCGGAAAATAACAATTCAGATATTATTAATAATTATTAAGATTTGGGCAGATATGAATTTCATTTATCATGAATTCAGCAATTTTTGAAATATCAAAATATAGAATTCTAGCGGTCTTTCCAATTTAATCAATTTTATAAAAAGTTAAAACAAGCATTTTTCAGAATTATATAAAAACTTTTTTTGAAGAACTGTATTGATTGAATTAAAACTATCACGAAAATAAAAGGAAACATTAATAAAAAATTATATATATATTAGGTTAGTTAAAAAAAAAAATTGTTTTTTTGGTATCCAAAAATTGAAAGTATCCCTAAAAACCAAAACTTCTGTACCAATTCAAGCTCTTAATAATAATACTGTGGTTTGCGTCCATCCGTTTTTATTCATATTCACAGAGTATTTAAATAACACGGGAAAAAAACTTTTTATATTTTAGAATTTTCTAACTTACAAGCTAATCAACGAATTATTATGCACTATAGATATTTTTGTAGGAAATTGAATGCTCTACAACAAAAATCTCATTATTTTTTGATAAATCTAACTGTTTAAAAGTTATTTGAGCTTAAAGTCAAATTTATAGTAAATTTTGAGATCGTTTTACTTTTCCGGCGAAACTATCAGTTTTATCAGAAAATCTAATAGAAATTTTTTTGTAGGTAATTTCATTTCTCAAAAATTATTATGAATAAAGTTTTCCAAAATTTCGCTTTTTTTTCTAATAATTTTCATTCCAATTTCAAGCTCTTAAAAAAATAGTTTTCTGATTTATTTGTTGTAAATTCTAAAATATATTTTTTGTATTTTAACTTTTATTTTTTAAATAAATTTTTTTTATGGGGGTGTTTAACGCAACGACTTTCGTATGCTCCAACTAATAGAAATAAAAGTTTCTTGAACCAAGAGAAAAATTTCTTAAGAGAAAAGATATCTATGGAGGAGAGAAAATTCACCAGTCCTAGGCAATAGCAGTAGGAGTAGTTCGGTTCTCGCCACTAGATAGCGCCTACCACTTGTGTAATGTCCCTGGTAAGAAACTTCGTTCAGACGTATTATATTCCAGACTTGGAAGCAATTCTAACAAGAGCACTCTTCTGTTCTTTGACAGAGTGACAAGTACAAATTTCGGTGGTAATATAGTATATACTATATTACTTCATGACATGCAATCTAATTGTTAATATAGATTTAACGTAGATTTTGATACATTCGATTTTTTAATTTTGTACCGTTTAATAATATATAAAATTATTTTTTCCCGGGAATCGGTAATTTTTTATAAATTTACAATCCAAACCTTCCGGAAATATCCGATTAAATCCGATTGAAACTGATTGAAAGTCGATAAGAAATTCCGATTAAATCTGCTTGAAACTGATTGAAAGTCAATCAGAAATTCTCGATCAACTTTCAATCAGAATTATTCGGAAGTTTCCGATTAAATCTGATTGAAACTGATTGAAAGTCAATCAGAAATTTCCGATTGCCTTTCAATCAGAATTCTTCAAAAGTTTCCGATTGAATCTGATTGAAAGTCAATAAGAAATTCCGATTAAATCTGATTGAAATTCAATCAGAAATTTCCGATTAACTTTCAATCGGAATTCTTTGAAAGTTTCCGATTGAATCTGATTGAAACTGATTGAAAATCAATCAGAAATTTCTGATTAAATCTGATTGGTCGTTTTCAATCAGATTCAATCAGAGTTTTTAATCAGGGCGCGCTTCGATTATCGATATTTCAGCAACTAATAGTCGCACAGTAATTAAAAGGGCAATTTGAGAAATTTGAATAAATACCCCACAAGCTCCATTTTCGATTTTTTTTTTCATCCGTAATATCAATTCGAAAAACCCACAAAAAATGGCCATTTTCTGGTTTTTTAGTCAACTCATCGCTACTTTGTAAATATCGATAAAAAAAATAATGTTGCCAGGTGATTTCACAGCTTAATGTAACCCCAAAAACCCTGAATATATTCAGATTGATCCATTGAAACGTTTATCGAGGCCGATTGCTCTAAGTTTACAAAACAATTAAAGGAACAAGTTTTGTTCCTTAATTTGCGGAACCATTTCCAAAATGAAAAAGTTAATTTTTTTCAGATTTTCTTCCATTTTTACGTTAGTTATTCGGTAAATCTATGGTAAAGAGAAAAAAAAAATTTTTCCGGAAACGAAAAAAAAAAAAACCCTAAAAATCGTAAAAAAAAAAGTAAAAAATTCTTGTTTTAACTCGTTTTTTGAAGGAAATATTTTTTTTTCTTTACCTTACATTTACCGAATAACTAAGGTAAAAATGGAAGAAAATCTGAAAAAAATTAATTTTTCTTCATACCTCGGCCGAAAGTATGTACTTTCGTCCCTAATAGCAGGGATGAAAGTTTAACATTTACTCCCTGTGAGAAGTACACGCGCGCTCCCTGTACCGGCGGGAGGAAAGAATTTCTCATGCGTAATTACACTCGTAACTAGGGACTATTTATTCCAACAACTCTAACCTTGAAAATAATTATCAATGTTGTTTTACCGTCTGTTAATTTAATATTAAAGTAAAATTAAAGTCAATTCAATAACCCAGTAAAATTATTATTAATTATTATTAATAATTGTGATCATTTAAGTGAAAATAAAAACGATAAAAAAATGCAACAAGAGTTTTTAGCTTATAATATGTTTTGTTTTATAAATTTTATAATATTGATAACTAATATAATTTATTAAACTAATGAAAATACATACAACATCTTTGATAAAATGAAATTAATTTATTTTTAAAAAATATGACCAGACTTAACTCTTCGAATGTATTTGATGCCTGCCCCCACGATCAGCAGCACTCGCTTCGCTCGTGCCGCGAATGTCGGGGCAGGCATCAAAAACATGCTTGTCATCATTTCAAGTTAAAAAAAGTAAAATTAATAACGTACTTTCGGCCGGCTATGAAGAAAAATCGTATACACCACACGGGCCAAAAGTTGAAATCTCGGTCCTGCGCGTCATGATGCCTTCGGCTTCGCCTCGGGCATTATGACGCACAGGGCCGAAAATTCAACTTTCGGCCCTTGTAGTGTAATATACTATTTTCATTTTAATAATGATTTCACAAATTAAGGAACGAAACTTGTTCCTTTAATTGTTTTATAAAACTTGGATCAATTGGCCCGGACAAACGGTTCAATAGATCAATCTGAAAATTTTCAGGGTTTTTGGGGGTACATTAAACTGTAAAATCATCTGGCAACATTATTTTTTTATCGATATTTACAAAGTAGCAAAGAGTTGACTAAAAAACCAGAAAATGGCCATTTTTTGTGGGTTTTTCGAATTGATATTATGGATGGAAAAAAATCGAAAATGGCGCTTGTGGGGTATTAATTCAAATTTCTCAAACTGCCCTTTAAATTACTGTGCGACTATTAGTTGCTGAGATATCGATAATCGAAGAGAAAAGGATCCTTTTTCATTTGAAAGCTGATACCTCAGCAGCAAATTGTCGTACAGAGAAACAAAAAAAAGCAAATTGTAGCTGAATAAATTTCCTAAACGAGCCATGAATTCGTTTTTTCAAAAAAAATTTTCCCGGCCGTATAGACCTAAAAAACACAACTAAAAAATTTAGAAAAATTTTGTCTCGACTTATTTCTTATGATTCCGCAAAACCGTGGCTCAGAAAATTATTTGGCTGAAAGATCTTTAAACTAGAAATTTTAAGCTTCAATTTACTTTTTTTATTTTTTCGATACGATCATTTTTCACGAAAATACAGACTTCCAAAAATCGCTAAAAATTTTATAAAATTTTCTTGTTCCTTTAAATTTTTGGTTAAGTGTATATCTTTTTAAATAAATTTTTAAAATTCATGAAATTTTATATTATGAAAGAATAAAGTTATATAATTTTTAAATTAATTTCCATATCAATAAAGTTATTATAGTCAAACTGGTATTGTCTTTGAGTGACTATGGGGCCATATGCTGATCGAGTAATGGTACATGACAACTTTTAGTGAGCGACTATGAGTACACTTAAGGATCTTATTTAAAAAATGAATAATCATTAATTATCAACATTATTCTTCAAATTAAAATTTTATTCTAATACTCGAAACCTCAAAAAATAACTATAAAAAAAATATAGTTTTTTATTTTATTTATTACTTTATATTGAGTGATTCAATCTCACTCCAATGAAAAGTGCCGGTACAGGGGCTTTGACCTAGTCGTTGAACACGCAAAAGTCTATGATGCTGACAATATTCATTTTTACTTCTAATGGATTTCACCAGGAATTATTTTTTAGCATGTAAAAGAACGATTTTGACTAGTCGCAACAGAATCAAAAATGGTGTGGTATTATTTGCGATTATTTTGTTGCATTATAATAATCCAAATAAACATAAATTTTTCAATGATTTTTACGTATCTTATTTGGTTTCTTAATATAATTATTTTTTATTCAGATTTAAATTTCTAATCAACAGGTTCAGTGGTTATTGGAAAACTATGAGACAGCTGACGGCGTTTCTCTACCAAGATCAACGCTCTATAATCATTATTTACGTCACTGTTCCGATAATAAACTAGATCCTGTGAATGCAGCAAGTTTTGGTAAATTAATTCGATCTGTATTCCTTGGTTTGAGAACTCGACGTCTAGGAACTCGGTAAAATAATAATTATATATTTTCCTTAAATTTACCTGATTTATATTTATTTTAAAATTGAAAATTATAGGTGCGATTTAACTGACAACGCGTGACAGTGTAACATAACTCTATAAACTTGTAATATAGTGAAATTTTTAGAACCTACTCGTATAAATAAGGCTTTATGGTGAAATGTTTAAAAAAATATACCACAGTTAGATGTTTATAAGAAATCTACTTAACAGTTAAAGCATTGTTCGAGTACGTCTGATTCATTTTTTTTTTTTTTTTTTTTGATACTTCATATTGCAAAGTTGCAATTCATTCCAAAACTCCTTTTACTCTTCATTTTGATTACTTAAATCGAGTTCTGTCGGAATCTTTGCGTTTACTTAATAATAATCATACACAATAATTTCAGAGTTGTATTTTTTTGAACTATTATCGAATTTTGAAGCTTTTGTAGTCCTAGGCAATACATAATTTATCTTGAGCGTGAAGAGCCACTCTTGAATGCTTGCTTCAGATCATTTTTGATGAAATGAGTTTTGAATTAGATTGAAATGTTGCAATATAAAATATCTGAAAAAAATTCAGGAAACACTCAATTTTTTAATATTTCTTAGACGATTTCTCTACTGTATGAGTCATGCAGTAACAAATATTTATAATACTGACAGAGATCTGATATCGTGTTTGAAACTTTCTATACATTAAATTATGAGTTATCCAAGGAAAATACGCTGAATTATTATTTTTTCAATTTTTCATAAATGACATCTCTTAAACAAATCAACCGATTGTGATATTTCTTACGGCAATCGACGGACTTTGTTTCTTTAACTATCTTTCGAATTGACTGATCGAGTCGTACTGCACACCTCGAACATGAAGCGGAGAGGCTGAGCTCTACTCTCGAATTTTTCAAATTTCGTGTTTTCCTTACATTAAGCCGTCCTTATTTTTGTATACCACATTAATACGTTGTGAAAAGTACATTGATAGAAAAAGGAAAAATTAATGAACAAAACTGACGCTTCTTTTTCAATTTAACACCACGCATTATTATACAAAAAAGTTCGATAAGGAAATTATGTCGTGGACGTCTTTTAGTCTGTGGTTCATAAATTCTCTGTGAGCAAGCTATCTCGAGAACGACTTAACGAAACAACCCATTTTTTTCACTATCTTTAGAATCATGCAGAGATGGTTCCTCTCAACAGTCACTTCTGTACTCCTTTTCGTTCTTTTATATTAAATTATTATTTTTAAAACTGGTGGTTTAATATGTAAGCAAACACATACTGCAGACATTTTTTTTAGATTTGAAACTTGATCACTTTTAATGAGACACCTGGTTGTGCAAACTGAAAGCGGCTATATTTTACATGGAAAAAAATGTTTAAACTGAGATCAAAACTATGAGTGACATCTAGCAGAGTACTCAAATAAAATAAAAAATTAAATGTAATTAGGTTATGGTTGCCTTTTTTCTATTTTTTTAGTTAGTTATTTAGCTATTTATCTCGGTAAGTTAATATGAACTGCCAGTATCGTACTATTCAAAATATTTGGTATTAATTAAACAGATTAAACTTTTTTTAACTTCCCGCTTAGAAAATCGATGATTTTCAAAAATTTCGGGAAGTTATTGTTTTCACCCCGATTTTCGAAAATCGAGTTTTCATCAAATGTCGACGTTTTGAGGTCCTAGGAAGCTAACCTGACTATTTTCAGAATGATGTCCGAGTGTCTGTATGTATGTGTGTGTGTGTGTGTGTGTGTGTGTGTGTGTGTGTGTGTGTGTGTGTGTGTGTGTGTGTGTGTGTGTGTGTGTGTGTGTGTGTGTATGTGTGTGAATGGTCTATAACTTCTTAACTAATGAATCGATTTAGATGTTTGAGGCGGCGATTGAAAGAGCTTGTTGGCCGTCAACTTTCCTGAAAATTTCAGATCGTTCGATCAAGTAGACTCGAAAATATTGGCGAATTACGAAAAAAAAAGAATTTTTTTTTTTAGTTTTTTATTGATTTCTCAGAACCGAATTGAACGATCGACTTCAAAATCTAATCAGCTCTAGAACTCAATAAAACGCGTCGAATGCCGCCTTAAACATCTCAATCGGTTAATTTGTTCGGGAGATATCGTTGGAGAAAGAAATGGTAAAAAACGGTTTTTTTCAAATGTCTTCAAGACGGCTAAATCGATTGCTTTTAAATTTTAATCACCTCTAGAATTCAATGAAACGCGCCTATCGCCACCTCAAACGTCAAAATTGGTTAATTAGTTCAAAAGATATCAGTGTTGAAAAGTTAAAAAAATAACATTCTATGTTATTTTTTCCAAATAAATCAAAATGTACTGTACTAAAATGTGTCAAAAATCTCATAAACTTTTCCTCCTTATGGTCTCTTTTGATCATCGTATAATACCGTAAAACTTGTTCTTTTGTTTAAACCATATTATCAACGAAAAAATTGAAAAAACACCGTTTTTGATGAATTTCTCCGATATTTTATATATTATCGCTCTGACCTAAGCTAAAACTCATTCTAATCTTGATTTTGATCACTGACATTGATTTCTGCATCAATATATTTATTTTATTTAACATAATCGGGAATTAAAATTTAAAAACCGCTTGTCCATTAATGATTTTCGATTCTTAAACTTTTAAACTTTAGCATAAAGCATAACTTGTTAGAGTTTGAAAAACTCATAAAAAAACAATCGCATGCAATTAGATTTTCGAGCTCGAAGAGCTCGAAAATATAGTCTCATTAATATTTTCGATTTCCTTGAGCTCGAAAACAGCGGGAAGTTTTGGGGCTGGCCCGCAGGGTCAACCGACAGACCGATTTTTTAGATTGAAAAGAAATACGTGATTCATGAATGAATAGAAGTAAATTAGCTACTCGAAATATTACTTAAGTGTTTGAGGTGTACATTTTTGGGTTTTCCGAAAATTTTTCGAGAAATTCACATAAACTAAACAACAATTTTTTTTTCGTAATATAGGAATATTGGCTTCTTACAAGTTCTTTTAATTGCCAGAAGAACCATTCAAATCGGTTGATTATTTTAATAGTTATACAAGGATTAAATATACTTACAAGCGCACATGCATGTATATGCACACTACTCGGAAAATATTCAAAACAGCCCCTGGACCTGAAAGCATTGACATTTATTAAAAACTCGATTCTTGAAAATTGGACTGAAAAAAATAACTTACCTTTATTTTTTTAATTTTAAATTCTTTTCGCGGGAAGTTAAAAATATCATTTAATAGAATTCAAATTCACGATATTACAGATGAGTTACGAATGAAACGAAGACTTGATATAAACTCGAAAAAATTATTGTCAGGTAATATCATTAATCACAAATCCATATAACGTAAAGCATACGTATAACACATACGTTTTACTCGTGAAACAAAATCATTGCATTCAGTATTGCTACAATAATAATTTCTTATAGTTAGACACCACAATTTTCCAAATGTTAAAAAATTATCACAAACAAAGACTGCCTGTCATCGTCCCCCGAGTGACATCAACCCCCGAAGAAAAATATACTCACGACACCTATGAATGAAAAAAAAAACTAAAAAATTAAAAAATGACGTTATCATCGAAATAGGTCAAAGGTCAGCCACTGTAAGACAATAAACCTGTAAAATCATCGATAGCGTAAGGGTGAGGGTCACTGAAACCTACAACCCTAAACCACCTATAAATAGCAGTAGTCTCCTGGAACAAATTGATAAAAATTGTCTAGCTGCCCCTGACTAATATTATTTTAGGTACCTCGTTGATTGAAATCACTCGACTACCCCACAGGGGTAAATTACGTATATCAGAAGATATTTTCCTAAAAAAATTAAGAAAAAATCCAGATGCCTCCGACTAATATATTTTCAAGTGCATCGTGCACTCGGATTACGCGACTGCCCCACAGGGGTAAATTACGTACAACTGTGGATATTCTCCTGGAACAAATTGATAAAAATTGTCTAGCTGCCCCTGACTAATATTATTTTAGGTACCTCGTTGATTGAAATCACTCGACTACCCCACAGGGGTAAATTACGTATATCAGAAGATATTTTCCTAAGAAAAATTAAAAAAAAAGTCCAGGTGCCTCCAACTAATTTATTTTTAAGTGCATCGTGCTCTCGGATTACGCGACTGCCCCACAGGGGTAAATTACGTACAACTGTGGATATTCTCCTGGAACAAATTGATAAAAATTGTCTAGCTGCCCCTGACTAATATTATTTTAGGTGCCTCGTCGACTAAAATCACTCGACTACCCCACAGGGGTAAATTACGTATATCAGAAGATATTTTCCTAAAAAAAATTAAGAAACAATCCAGATGCCTCCAACTAATATATTTTTAAGTGCATCGTGCTCTCGGATTACGCGACTGCCCCACAGGGGTAAATTACGTATATCAGAAGATATTTTCCTAAAAAAAATTAAGAAAAAATCCAGATGCCTCCGATTAATATATTTTCAAGTGCATCGTGCACTCGGATTACGCGACTGCCCCACAGGGGTAAATTACGTACAACTGTGGATATTCTCCTGGAACAAATTGATAAAAATTGTCTAGCTGCCCCTGACTAATATTATTTTAGGTGCCTCGTCGACTAAAATTACTCGACTACCCCACAGGGGTAAATTACGTATATCAGAAGATATTTTCCTAAAAAAAATTAAGAAACAATCCAGATGCCTCCAACTAATATATTTTTAAGTGCATCGTGCTCTCGGATTACGCGACTGCCCCACAGGGGTAAATTACGTATATCAGAAGATATTTTCCTAAAAAAAATTAAGAAAAAATCCAGATGCCTCCGATTAATATATTTTCAAGTGCATCGTGCACTCGGATTACGCGACTGCCCCACAGGGGTAAATTACGTACAACTGTGGATATTCTCCTGGAACAAATTGATAAAAATTGTCTAGCTTAGTGATGGGCAAAATTGGTCTTGGTCTTGCAGTCTTGGTCTTGGTATTGCAAAAAAGCAAGACCAAGACCAAGACCAAGACCAAGACTATCATAAAATAGCAAGACCAAGACCAAGACCGACTGAGCAAGACCAATACCAAAACCAAGACCGTATATGCAAGACCAAGACCGAATAGGCAAGACTCAACGAAAAATTTTTACTTTCAGAGCATATATGAGTAAAAAAATGTTTGTCACAGCTTCAACACATGTTTTTCCTGGAACGAAATATTTATGGTGTTTGGAATCGTCAGTTTCTTTTGTTGAATTTTAACAGTAAAAATAAAATCAAGAAACAATCTCTGTTTAAAAATAAAAAGGATCAACTAAAATAATTTTCATCATAGCAACAGGAAAACACATGGTTGAAGTATAGAAAGAAACTAATTTTTTTTCTACATTTTTTTCCAAGGACTTTTTTTCACTAAAAGATCAATTTATGCGATGGTGGAAGGGTAGGTTTTTGAGTTTTCATTGCTTTCATAACTATATAGATATCATTCTCTTGACAAGCTATGACAAGCTCGTATCTATAACGGAAAATTTCTAAATTTAAAACGATTGTTACATTGACAATATACTCCTCTGATTTATTTACAAATTTGTAATTATAATGATCTTCAAAAATAAAAAAAAAAATTTAGAAAACAGTTGATCCTAAAAGCCATTCTTACAACTTCCCACTAATTCCATACTGATACGTTTTTTTGGCTCTTCGACCTCAAAAATATAATTTTTGTGTCATTTTGAGCTCACCAAGCTCAAAGAAATACTTTTTCCATGCTTTTGAGCTCTTCGAACTTGAAATTTTGATAGAGGATTATTAAAACAATATTTTTTTTATTTTCAAACTGCAATAAATTTTGAAGAAATGAATCGATTTTCACCCGATTGGCGGCATCCGACCCAGTCTTCAAAAAACTGCTTTTGAGCTGTAAATCGCTTTTTTTCGACAACGATATATCACGAACAAATTAATTGATTTTGACACAATTGGCGGCGATCGACGTAGTTTCAAAAGGTTAAGAGATGATCAGTTTTTAGAATTTATCGGTGACGCCATTAAAAAGTTATTCCAAAAAATCTACATTTAAAAAATTTTTTTTATAGTTGTTTCGAAATTTCTTCAAATCTACTGGTACAAATCGGTTCAAATTTTGAGGAAATCTAAGTTTCAAATATCAAAATGTCGAGATCTGATGAAAACTCGATTTTCAACAAATGAGGTAACACCAATAACTTCTCGATTTTTGAAAATTTTCAATTTTCTTAGTGAGAAGTTAAAAACAGAAATAACAAATAAAATTAACAAAACCAGAACCAAGACTAAATAAGCAAGACCAAGACCAAGACCAGATGTATTTGAGCAAGACCAAGACCAAGACTAAATCAGCAAGACCAAGACCAAGACCAAGACCAAGACCAAGACTGATTCAGAAAGACCAAGACCAAGACCAAGACCAAGTCAGCAAGATCAAGACCAAGACCAAGACTATCCAAGTCTTGGTCTTGGTCTTGCTTTGCTCATCACTAGTCTAGCTGCCCCTGACTAATATTATTTTAGGTACCTCGTTGATTGAAATCACTCGACTACCCTACAGGGGTAAATTACGTAAAACTGTGGATATTTTCCTGGAAAAATTAAAAAAAATGTCCAGCTGCCTCCAATTAATATATTTGCAAATGCTTTGTGCCCTTGAATTACGTGGCTACCCCACAGGGGCAAATTACGTATATCAGCAGATATTTTCCTGAGAAAAATTTTAAAAAAAGTCCAAATACCTCCAATTAATATATTTTTAAGTGTTTCGTGTCCTTGAATTACGCGACTACCCCACAGGGGTGAATCACGCATAACTGTAGATATTTTCCTGGAAAATATTGGAAAAAAAAGTCCAGCTGCCTGTAAATAATATTACTCTAAGTACCTTTTTAATCCCAGTTGCATTTATTTTCACAGGTGCAAATTTGCAACTGTGGAGATATTTTTTTTTAAATATACTACAAAGAAAATTATTTCTTCAAAATTTTTTTTATTTGTTATAACTTTTTTTCGCTTAGCATGGGAAAGTTACACTGTATAATTAAACTTAATTAAAAAAGCATGTAATGTTTAATTTTTATCATTTAAAAAACAAAATTTTGTAGTCGCATTTCCAACAATCTTAATCAGCTTTTTATCTATAGTGTTATTGCTCATTACGACAACGTTATTTATTTTTTTTTTTTTCTGTATTTAATGGTTCTTCGACACTCATGTTTTTTTTACTATCTTTTATTTCATCTTGTGCAAGCTTCATGTTCCAGTGCGTTTCACTTTCAGTGTCTTGATCCACTTCTACTATGTCAGGAAAGTCGGTTTCAAATCCATTTTCCCCTTTTGTTTCTAAATGATCCGACTCATGCTTTTTGTTTTCATTTTCTATATTCTCTTCGAATCCGGCATTTACTTCTAAATTCTCTATCAGATTTCCTTTTGGCCCTTTCTTCTTTTCATTAACAATTTTCCATCTTTCTTTTCCTTTATAAATATATTTTTCCATTTTAATCTTCATACTGTCTCCTATCTGCTGTTGCTTTTGGTCCTCATGGGTTTCTTCTCCATTTATATAGTTATTCCATCCTTCTTCGTCATGCACTTTCTTAAACACTACGTAACACCGATTTTTATTGTTTTGTTCAAATTACTATTATTTAAAAAATAAGAAAGTCAGTAGAGTAATTTTTTTAACTTCTCGCTAAGAAAATTGTAAATTTTCGAAAATTCGGGAAATTATTGTGTTCACTCCGATTTTCGAAAACCGAGTTTTCATCAGATGTCAACGTTTTTAGGTCCTGGGAAGCTACACAGAAAAAAAATTTATCTTGAGTCAAGAAAATATTTTTGAAAACAAACGTTTTCGGGAACCAAGTCAAGATTTTCTTAAGCCAAGAGAATTTGTCTTGGTCGGAGAGGATTTCTACTTTATCTGAGAAAGTTTAGGTCTCCAAAAAAATTTTCTTGAATCAAGAATATTTACCTTCAGTCGAGAATTTTTTTTTTTCTGTGTATCCTAACCAGATTATGAATATGTCGTTGTGTGAATATGTGTGTGTTTGTGTAAGTGTGTAAGTGTGTGTTTGTGTATAAGTGTGCGTTTTGTCTAGTATTTTAACTTATCAAGAGAACGGTCATTTTTTTATACATACAAGCATCAAAATTTGTTAAATTTGAACAAAGTTTTACAAAATCCATTGGCTTCGTGACTCCTCTTCGGTATTTTCCTTCCTCAGCGTCAATTATTGTATTTTTTGACTTATCAGACTTTCGAGTTCTAACATGTTTCTCTAGTTTCATAAACGCATGGAATTCCGAAACTGTTCTTTCTTGAAAATTTATCAAATAATCTAAAAATAATTAATAATAAATATTGTACATTTCACAACTCGAGAATATTAACGGAAAAAATGATTTTCGTAAAATCGGCTTTAAATCGGTTCCAATTGGATTTAGTTGGTTTCCGATTGATTCACAATACACGGAAAAAATGGACTATATAAGTTGAGAAACGACAAATAATATAATGATAAAGTGATCAGTAAATACTATCGTTCTAAATAGTAATTCTTTAATTTATGATTAAAATGTAAATAATTATAGGATAAATATAAACATTTATCGTCTATGCAGGAAAAATTGGTATTTGAACTTGACAAATCGTAAATTGAACATCAAAAATTTATAAAACGTTTTATAAAATGTATTATTTGGAATGTAAAAATGTGCTAAATTAACATCCAGGTTCCGGGTTATAATTTCGAACACTAATATTTTAATTGTCTTTTTTCCGTCTAAGTACTTACAATCGGATTAAATTGAATTTTTTAATCAGGGCTATACATTAAATCTAAAAAATATGCTTACGAAGAAAGTCCCATGGTGTAGGGTGACTACCGATATAACAGTTCAAGGTTCTATTATTACATTCTGATGCATTATTAGTGCGTCTTAAAATGCCATAAACGGACCACTCAATTGGTGGTCTTTTCACAAGCCATTGCGAAATGAAATAGATTAAAAAACGTCGCAAACGTAAAAATAATGAGCTGTCAGTAATACTTTTATAAATAATTTTAAAAGTTTTGACAATGTCATCAGGTTTTAAGAAAGCCAATGCCATTATTAGATCTATAATTTCTTTCACTGCTGCATTCTGCTGTTTTTCATAAGCACTTGTATTTTCGTTTTCTTTTTTTAATGCCCCCTTTTTTTAGCATTTTTCATTACTGCCTAGAAAAATTTTTATAGTTATAACAATATATGTCATTTTAATTTTAATATTAAATTATTGCATAAGTAAAAATAAAATTCAAGCTCAAAATACTGCAACACGGAGAGAAATTTATGCTAATCATTCGTAGGACATTTATGAAATATCTCATGGTTGAAGTTGTTAAGCTTTAACTTTTTAATTTCACGCGAAGAAAATTGAAAATTAGAAAAAAAAAAAAAAGGAAAGTTATTGGTTTCGGTTAGATTTTCGAAAACCGAGTTTTTAACAGATCTCATCGTTTTGAGGTCCTAGGAAGCTATTCTAAGTAATTTCGAAGTAATGTCCGAGTGTATGTATTTGTATATCTATGTACGTACGTATGCATGTATGTAAATATTATATAACTTTTAAACGGATTAACCTATTTAAATCGTTGGGGTGGCATTCGATGCGTCATATTAATTCCTACAACCTGTGGAGAATTAAGCCTAATCAGTATAGTACGTTTGGAGTTATTTGAAAAATAAAATTTTTTAAATAATTTTTACTTTGAAATAACTTTTAACTCACTCCAGAACTGATTGTTTCCAAAATCGAATCAGCTCTGAAACTTTATAAGCCGCGTTGAATGACATCTCAACCATCGAAATTGAATAATTTGTTCAAGAGATATCTTTCACGAAAAAATTAAAAAAAATTTTTTTCATTAAAAAAATTTCAGCGTTCGAAACTAAACAACTGTGTTGAATACCACCTTAAGCGTCAAAATCGGTCTATTAGTTTAAAAGATATCGGTAATTAAATATTTGAAAAATAATAATTGTCCTCATTTTTCATGAATAACTCACTATATTATTTATTAAACGTACCTAAAATTGGACAAAAAAAAACAAATCTACTCAAAATTATTCTCGAGCTTTAAGAACTCATAAATGAATTCACAATAATGTGTATGTTCGAGCTCGAAAAGCTCGAAAACAACGTGAAGTTTTGGGGCTGGCCCACAGAGTCAACTGGTCTAAAGATTTTTTTTTCTACTCTACGTCTGTTTTTCGGTAAGTTACAGCTTGTTGAAATTCAAAATTTCGGAATTTTTTAATATCCTTTAATTTTTTCGACCAGTGTATTTTCTACACGGAAAAAAAGAAATAGGCGCTACAACAGGACGCAGTCCTGTGGAAGCAACAGGACAAAATCCAGTTGCAGCAACACGATTTTCAAGTTACAGTAACAGGCACAGGAACAACAGGATAAAATCCTGTTGCAACAACAAGAGTTTCACATTTCACGTTGCAGTAACAGGATTTTGTCCTGTTGCTCCCACTGAACTGCGTCCTGTCGCAGGACCTATTTTTTTCCGTGTTCATATTAATATTTTCAAACAGATATATTATTAGTAAAAGCAATTACTTAAGTATTAGTTATTAGCTTGAAGTTAATTATTTTCTTACTTGGCAAAAGTGAAAATAACAGTTTCTAATTTTTATTTCTGGTATGACTGTTTTGAGAGCGTTTCTGGTAGAAAGTTCAAAATCAGTATGAACAATTGGTTTTGTGTCAGAAAATTTTGGGCATATGTCATTAACAACTGTTCTAAAAACTGACTCATATGCCACTGTTGACTTTTCTTCCATTAATACATAAAGGAATGGAACGGCCTATGATGAGCATAATTACGAGAATTATAAAATAGTTACACAATTTTTTTTTTTTTATATTAGTTAACGTTAGTTTTAGATGTGATACAAACTCCTACAAAAAAAATACTTTATACGAAATTTATTTGCACATAAAAAATTAAAAACCAACTAATCGCGCACAGAAAAAAAAGTTACTTTGAGTCAAGAAAATATTTTGAAAGACAAACGATTTTGGAAACTAAGTTAATATTTCGTTGAGCCCAGAGAATTCGTCTTGGTTAAAGAAAATTCGTTTTAGTCGAAGAAGATTTCTACTTTATCGAAGAAAATTGAGGTTTTCAAAAAAGTTGTCTTGAATCAAGAATATTTACTTCCAGTAAAAAATTATTTTTTTGACTCACTTATAATTTCCACTAAAAATTAGTTATGTATACATTGTAAAAAGAGCGGTGTTAAAAATGGACTCATTTTAACTCCGCCCGGTGTAAAAATGAAATTACACCGGTGTAGGAGGAGTAATTCACCGGTGTTAAAAATACCGGTGTTAAAGTAGGGTAACCGGTGTAAAAACGGATTAGAACCGGTGTAAAAGCGGGGTAACCGGTGTAAAAGCGGAGTAATACCGGTGTAAAAGCAGGGTAACCGGTGTAGAAGCGGGGTAAACTGCGTCTGCTTGGAGAATCAACTTTAAAGATTATAAAACACAAAAAATGCCAGTTTTTTTATGAAAATTAATAAAAAACATGATCTATTAACAAGTATAGTGATTGAGTATATAAAAATATTCACAAAATAAAATATTTTAACATCGGTAAAGAATATCTACACCAGCGGCGGTGTTATTTTCACACCGGTCTAGAATATTTACACCGGTGGCGGCGTTATTTTAACACCGGAGAATTTGTTTTAACACCGGTACAGAATATTTACACCGGTGGCGGCGTTACTTTTACACCGCTTTCGGTGTTGAAATTTAACACCGCTGATTTTAACACCTACACCGCTTGGACTTACCCCGGTGATTTTTTACAGTGTATCTTCGAGGTTATTACTGATTTTCGTAATATTTTCTTGGTAATTATTAATTTTTGACAAAAATTAGAAATATTTTTTGTCTAACTTTCAATTTAAAAAAAAAAAAAAAAACGGAAATTGATAATTTTTTTTGCTGATCATAGGTTGAGAGTAAAAATGAGAGCTGCGCGCGCCCACCGACGCGTAATTTAGAAAATCATACTTACATAATTGGCTTTAAACATTTGTAAAATCATGAGTTGCCTTATTTTCAGTCCCGCAGGTAATACCTCGAATGACGAATCCAAGCAATATTCTTCTTCTGTATCGCAATATTTAAATAACAAGTCAATAAAGTCTGAATCATATATAATTACTGACGTCGATCGGGAGGATTTATTTTTAGGATCTAAAGAGTCGACAATTTTAATACTGAATTGACCTTGACTATATTGAAGCAAATCATTCCAATTTTCATCACTCAAATAAGTGCCAAATTCTCTTAAATTCGTTGGTATCGGCGGTTGTATGTTACTGCGCTGTCGTCTCATTGTACGAGCTTTTTTTTCATAACTAACAGGGGGCAAATCGGGATATCTAAATGATACGAAGAGAAGGGAAAAATTAGTTTATATATATATATATATATATATATATATATATAAAATTAACATCCTGACAACTTTTTGGTCCGAAAATTTGTCTCAAGAACTTTATAAATGAATAATCTAATATTATATTTTATCCCCATCAATGTACACATGTACATTGATAATGAAAAAATTTCGCGAGCCATAATCCATAATGCAAAACTAAAGTACTTGCACGAAGAGATTTTATGATGAAGAATAACTTTACAATATAAAATAACGGTATAACTTTGCAATATTTCTGGATCATTTCAATTAAAAATCAAAAAAAATAAGAAAAGACTGAAAAAATAATAAATTTCCATTGTACATTTTAATAGTTGAAATTACAGTAAGTATTGTTAATTGCCAAAATGATGGTAATTTAATAGTGCATTTTAAAGTGTGTGGGATCGCACATATCTAAATGTGAATATATGCATCGATATGTGTGTGTATGTGTGTGTGTTCGTTAGCACTTATACACGGAAAAAAATCATGGATATAAATTGAAAAACGGCAAGTAATATAATGATAAAGTGATCAGTAGATACTATCGTTCTAAATAATAATTCTTTAATTTATAATTGAAATGTAATCGTAGGATAAATATCAAAATTTATCGTTTATGCATGAAAAATTGATGTTTGAACTTTCAAAATCGCAAATTAAATATTAAAAATTTATGAAGTTATAAAATTTATTTTTCGGAATGTTTAAATTTCATAAATTGACACTCAGGTTCCGGGTTATAATTTCAAACGCTAATTTTTTAAGTTTTTTTTTTCAATTTGTGATAGGAAAAAAAATCACAAATTATTAAATTTTACTGTTTATAATAATCGACAGTTGCATGTTGTCTGGGTATCACCATTCATAGCCTATAGATCGTCGAACTTAGGTATAGTTAAATTAATTTAACTCAGTAAGCAGTGGCAGCCCTTTAATTTGGACGAACGAAGGGAAGAAAGATCCCCAATTAACGTCAGAGGTCAGGTGACCACCAGAAGAGAGGGTAGGCCCAAACTGGGTATAAAAGGGGCTGATTTAGCCCACAACAGTTAGTTAGGACTGGTAGTCTCTTCCCTTGAGACGAACTCTTGGCACAAACTGAACGTTGGCTGGTAGCTCGTTCAGTTTACCAGACTTGTGAGTGGCTGGTAGCCAGCAAGTCCAATACCAAGTTCTCGTGTGTCAGGGAGCGTTGGCTGGTAGCCACCTTCCTAGCCGAGTGAGTTACCCATAGGATCCAGCACCAGTGCGATAAGGAAGCCCGGAAGACCGGACCCCAAGCAAGTGGCGCGGGAACCAAGGTAATAGAACCAGGTGTAAGTCTTGGCTGGTAGCCAGACCCAGACCCCTAGTTTTAACCCTCACGAGGACACATCGGGAGTCCAGGGTGCCCGCCTCTTTGGTTAAGTGTGTGTGTGAAGTGATTAAGTGTGTATGAAAGTGTATGATAATAAAGAACCATCAATTAACTAATCGTGGTAATTGCTTTATCCACCTTTCCTGGAATTAAGAAGTTCCGGTACTGGAAGACCGAGACAAATACTTCCAGTGGCGCCCTTTAATTAGGTCGCTAGAGTAACCGGTTCAGCTCCTGAAGGAGAGGTTCCCCGTTATATTTGGCGCCCAACGAAAAACAAAAAAAAAAATATATTTTTTTTTTTTTTCAAAAAAACGGAAAGGAATTAGAGGAATTACTACGATTAAGAATAATTAGGGCTCGGGTAATAAGTGGGGACAATCCACTAAAGATAAAGACTTCGATCGATATCTCAAAACTACGAAAATTACTTCAACTTTTATAATAAAAAAAAAAAAAAAAAAAAAAAATGAATACCCGTTCACGGGCATTACAAAATAGTGACTCCCAGTCAAATGGAGCTCGCCCGAGGACTCCCATGGGACGTGGGTATTCCAGACCTGGGAGTGCCTCTGGGGACTTAACGTTGCCACAAGTCGGGGCTAGTAGCCAGACGGTGACAACAGTACAAAGTACCACATCAAGTCAAATGCGTGGGTTATTTTCTTTGACTCAAGGAAGCCTGGCGACAGGAACCAATGTAACAGTTCCGGCAACAACGTCAACGGTGCCAACAATAATAACTCCATCAATCACTACAACAAGTGTGACAACACCAAGTACATCTATAACTTCGCCAATAGTATCATTACCTACAATTCCTCAGACCAATGGAAATCCGTGGTTGGAGGCCATGTCAGGGCAGGGTATCCCACCTGACATGCAAGCCATATTTAACCAAGTAGATAACAGCACACAGCAAGTACGCAGAATGAATTCAACTCAGAGGGAAATAAACAACAATAATACTGACACCATCAACCACTTAACTCAAATGCTAAACGAGATGATGTCATCACAACATACACTAATCAATAGAATTAATGCATTAGAACATAACTCACCCTTGGCAAACACTTCAATTACTCCAGTGGACTGGCAGTCACCTAATCTGCAGCTAGTTGGTTCAACCATGAACCCGGTGGGTCACGGTTTGGTGAGGGGGGAGTTAGCTGCAACTTACTCAGGTAACAACTATTGCCAACGACAAACATTGGAACCACACCGAGTGCAAACCACTCACCAGCCAGCTCCTCAACACCAATCTTACCATCAACTAGTAGAACCATCAGTACCACGTCACCAATTTAGTTTACCGAGTTATACTCCCGCTCAGGGATATCACTATGAAGGAGCACCAGTTCCAAGTCAACCACTGGGGCAAACACATCCAAGACTAACCCCAGCACCCATACAGGAAAATCAGTATGAAATCGGCGGACACACAAACCGGTTTAGACCTGGCGATTACTCCCAGGCGGATATTCGCTACTCGAATGCGCCGAGGGCACCAGCACCAACGTCAGCGTTTCGCCCGGTAATACAGGAAAGCTTTGGGGGATACCAGAGAAGTTCATTCGATGAAAGAAGATGGAAAGACATACAGCAGAGCTTGAAACTATGGACACTGCGCTTTCCCCAGGAGGGTATAACCATTAACGACTTCCTTCATGCAGCAGAAGCACGCGCGAACCGAGAAAATTGGTCAGACCAAGAATTACTCAGGGTAATGAGTCATTTGCTCCAAAATGGAGCATCGAGATGGTATGATGCCAACTATACTCGCTGGACTACATATAGCCAGTTCAAGAACGAGTTTAAGAAAGCATTTGGGAGTCCAGCTACCGACCACCAAATCCTCATGGATATCAGTAAAATGAGAATGAAAGAAGGAGATCATGTGACGGAATTCGTGCTGGCAGTACAACAAAAGTATCAGTCAATGCAGGCACCGCCCTCACAAGCAGAACAAGTGGCTACCATCAGGAATCACCTTACTGACGAATTACGTACGCTCGTATTCAGCAGGCCAGTATACACGTATGAGGATCTGCTTGACGTAGTACACGAGGCAGTAAGATGTATCGAGGAAGGACAGAAAACTACAACTGGTGAAAAAACAGTCCGCTTCCGGGAGAAGTCCCATTTTGGTTTACTATATACGACAGAACAAGATGAGGACCGATACGAAGATCTGGAACCGGAACTCAGTGCCTGCAATGCATTAAATTACTCACCTCAGTCTGGACGAGGGGGGTATAACTCTCGTTATGGAATCCAAACAAGAGGAAACAACAATTACCAAAGATCTTCCAACGGTGTCCCAGTTCAGACGCAAAGTCCAATGAATTTCCGCAACCAGAATACGTCTCCCCCACCACGCAATCCAGTAGACGAGAACTCGGACCAACTAACATCAACAAATAACCCCGGCTATAGTCAAACACCTATATATATACCCAGAGGGAATCGGCCCTGTTTCAACTGTGGAATACCGGGGCATACCTTTGAGGTTTGCGAAAACCCGAGACAAGATGTATGCAATGTTTGCCACGCGATCGGTCATACGAGAGTCAATTGTAGTTTAAGGAAGGCAGGAATTACCACTTCCCTCCGGCTAACAAATCAATCGCGAGACAATAGTCCCGTAGACTCAACCGACCCACAGAGAACTTCACGGGAAAAAAACGAGTAATACCTGTTCGTTTTGATCCCCCAACAGAACAGGTTACGCCAATAATAAATAGCACGGGGAGAAAATTACAAACAAAACCAAGGAAAATTGATCATGCAATAAGAATCAATTATAAAACACAAAATAAAAGTGGAAATGAGAACAAAGTGAAAACAGGCAAGTATAAACGCAGGGACAAAAAACGTATGAGACGGAGAGAGACAGAGAATCAAGGCAGAGTCTCAGTGGCAGTAGATGCGGCCCATCGGTCAGACGCCACGTGCGCTGATGCGAGTGGGGAAAATCTACTCTCTGGGTTAGTAGGTCAACGGCCTGCTGTTCATTCAGCTCGAGACGGAGTATACTGCGAGATGGGTGGGGATAATAGCCCGGCCCACCGGTCGGCCATCATGGATTTAATCAGGAGTGGGGATAGTAATACGGCCTCTGACGTACGCTCGGATGCCGTCGGAACAAATTTAAAGATAGAAACGGGAGAGTTTGGTTCGAATGCAAGCATGAATGATAATGAATTTAGTTTAAATAAATTATTTAATAACCTTTATTCAGATAAGGAAAATTTAGTAAATAAGGAATTAGATTTAAGAAATAGAACGGATTCAATTAATTTAGAAATTAATTTAAAAAATAAACACGAAGAAAGTAGATTAAGTAAGCAAAGGAAAAGTAACTTTACGTCGCCAGAAGAAGAGATAATGGAAATTATTGAGTTCCCATTCAGGGGAAGGCAGGCTGAGGATCATAGGTTCTCGCCACTTCCTATGAAGTTGGGCCGGGTGAATGAAATAGCACAGGATTTAACTGTTGAACAGATTAAAACGGGCACTGAAAAATCAGCACTGTATTCCTACGGGGACGAGAATTTTCATTTGGTAACAGAGGACACTATCGTAAATTTAATACAGAACCACCAGGAAGAATCAGACTCAGAGATATCTCTCCAGGTAGTTTCCTTATTGGAGAATAAGATCAAGCTGGTAGACCCTGAGAACACGTATCTTCATGAAACTTTGCCTGTAGAAGAGAATGAACGCGAAGAAACTATTTGGGAGGCAGAACTAGATCCTGGGTTTGAACCTGAAGGTTCAGAAGCTGGAGCAGCTTCCCCGGACAGTTCAACAAGCCACCAGAACTCGTCTCGAGAATCCTTTCTTCCGAATATTTTAAGACACCAACCTTTATCGGCAGCTGTAAAGTATAAACTAGCCGACCGGAAGATCTTTATTCCCGGAACGGGTCCACGAGCGCCTACTATCACGGCTAGGATACCAGTTTCTCTATGGATTTTTGGAATAAGATTAAATGGTATAATTGACACCGGAAGCGAAAGGTCTTACATCAATGCTCAGGTATATGAAGACATAAAGGATTATGCTTCTGGTGAACTCCAATCTGATGAAACAAACAAGCGAGGTGTCCTCCTAGCTAATCACACGTCGTGCAAAACCAAGGGAGGTGCCCCGTTCATCATTCAGATAGACTCAGTAGCCGGTGAACAGTATTTTAGCATTCTGGAGAATTTGAGTCATTCTGTGGTGCTTGGTATGGATTTTGCGATCCAGTTTGGAATCAGTATTAATTGCAAGACTCGGACGTGGCGGTTTAGCGCCAGCCCAGTCAGTTATCCTTTTGAAAACATCTCTTGTCGAGAAACCCGGTCATCGTGTGAATCCTTGACAACTGAACAACTGTCAGACTTTGAGAAATTTATTGAAGTCGAGATGGAAAAATTTGATGCACTTCCTTATCAAGGTCTTACCAAAATTCTGGAACACGAGATATTATTAAAACCAGATGCTACTCCAGTTCGAGTTAAGCCATATCGTCGTAGCCCGGTGGTTCACGCAGAATTAAACAAACAGATTGATGAACTGCTAGCTAAAAATTATATACGACCAAGCTTTAGTGTCTGGTCTTGCTCGCCAGTTATGGTCGCCAAGGCAAACAAGACGTGGCGGTTTTGTGTGGATTATAGACCGATCAATCGAGTTACAATCCCTCCAGCTCACCCACTACCAAATATGTTGAGAATACTGAGTGCACTACACGGGGCTGTTTACATCAGTACGATGGACTTAACCGAGGCATTTCATCAGATACGTATGGCCGAAAATTCAATAGCCCTCACAGCATTTTCAGTTGAAGGTCGAGGTCAATTTGAATGGCTCCGGATGCCATATGGGTTAGTTGGTGCACCCAGTACCTTCCAGAAAGCTATGGATCAACTGAAGGAGAGGCTAAATAAACTGTTAGTACAACGATCGTTACCATTGCACTGGGCGGAACAGGTTTTCGCCTACTTAGACGACTGGATCGTCATCAGTGAAACGTACCAGGAACACAAACGAATTTTGGCTCTGGTTTTCGAAGTTTTCAGAGAAGCTGGACTTTCAATAAATCCAAAGAAGTGCAAATTTGCAAGGTCAGAAGTCAAATTTTTGGGTTTTATTGTCAATAAGGATGGGTTACACCCGGACCCTGAAAAAATTGCTCCAATCATCAATTACCCTCGTCCGAATAACCGTAAGCAACTCAGAAGTTTCCTGGGGTTGGTCAACTGGTACCACCGACACCTCCAAGATGTTGCCAAGGCCCAGGGTCCTCTGAATAAATTAACAGGAGTCACCACGGATTGGACTTGGGGCGAGAAGGAGGAAAAATCATTCCAAGAGTTAAAGCAAGCACTGATTGATGCTAAACCTCTGGCAATACCTCGCCTGGGTTTTCCATATTACCTATATACTGATGCCTGTGACACCGGGTTGGGAGCCTTCCTGGTTCAGAGAGATCCGGAGACAAAAAAAGAGTATCTTATTATCTGCCTCAGCAGACAACTTCGTGGAGCTGAAACTCGATATACCACCACTGAAAAAGAATGCTTGGCCGTGGTTTGGGCAGTCAGGAAGTTACGGTGCTACCTGGAAGGGTCACCATTCACGGTAGTGACTGACCATGCTGCACTCAAGTGGTTACATTCCCTAAGAGACCCCAATGGACGACTGGCTCGCTGGGCCATGGAATTATTGTCTCACCAGATCACTGTGGAGCATCGAAGAGGCACGGAGAACGAGGGACCAGATGCATTATCCAGACTATATGAGGACCGAGGACCGGAGGATTGGATGGAAGTAAAGAGTAGGTTGGAAGGTCTCCACTCTCTTCATATCCAGGTCTCAAATTGGTACGATTTAAAGTTCAACAATGTCCGCAGGAACCCGGAGAACTTTGCCGACTGGAGGATCAGAGGTGATCGCCTTCAATACTACAAGCCAGATCCCCTCAAGTCGGTGATTGGCGATGATGAAGCCTGGAAGGATGTCTTACGTGAACCTGAAATCCTAGAAGTCCTTAAGAAAAATCACGAAGAACCCGATGCAGCTCACCGGGGCCGGGATCGCATGTATGAACGTATAAAAACATCATACTACTGGCCGGGGATGTACCAGGATGTAGCTGATTTTGTGGAGGCCTGTGAATTATGTAAAAAGGTTAAATATAAACAAACCTCAGCTAAAGCTCCTATGCAGACACGTCAGCCAATAGCCCCATGGGCTGTGATGGCTGCAGACGTCACCGGACCCTTCACGAGGTCAAAAAGGGGCCACCAGTATGTCCTGGTCATACAAGACCTGTATACCAGGTTTGTTGAATTGTATCCACTCCGCCGTCACACTGGGTCAGCGGTATTAGCCTCGTTTAAACGTACTTTCCACCTACGAGGCTATCCACTGTTTTTAGTCACCGATAATGGGCGAGAGTTCGTCAATGAAACGGTCCAAGACTACTTAAAACTGGTGGGAGTAAAATTTACACCACTAGCAATAGCCCACCCACAAGCAAACCCTGTAGAAAGAATCAATCGGACTCTAAAACCCATGATACGTGCTTACATTGATAAGGATCAAACTAAGTGGGACGAGCTACTCGGAGAGTTCCAGCTGGCGTATAACAGCTCCTATCATGCCGCATTAAAATTATCACCATACTATTTGGTCCACGGACATGAGCCACGACTAGCAGGAAAAATGTCGGAGGGCGAGTTTGAGGATCTGGACCTGGACAGCTCTGCCTGGAAGGAGAGAATTCAAAGACTCGATCAACTTAGGCACAAGATTGAATGGGTGATGAAAAAGGAAAGTCAGCGTCAAGAAAAACACTACAAGAGCCGTGACACTATACCCCAGGTCCAAGTCGGTGACCGGGTCTTTTACCCCAACCGGAAACTGAGTAATAAAGCTAAACATTATTCGGCAAGCCTGGGACACAAATACCTAGGACCGGCTGTGGTGAAGAAAATCATTAGTCCGCTGGTAGTGGAGCTTCACAACGAAGCCGGCAAGTCTTTGGGAGCACATTATACCCCTGATCTAAAAATTCCCCGCACTAGCCCACGTTTCAAAGCCAAACCTAACCAACTTACTAATAAAACTTAATCCTGTGCTTTAATCTCACTCTAATTATCTCCTGGCTTACTTCATTATTAATTTCGTAGATATAAGCTTCTTTTTCAAAATTTTTACTGTTATTTTTAAAATTTATTCAAGATGGAGCGCCACTCACGTAGAGGAGGCCACGTAAGAAGAAGGAGCTGGGATCGCAGAGAACGGGACCAGGTCCAGGAGAAATTGCGCCACTTGGAAGAAAGCCAAGGGGGCGATACGAGCAACCACAGGGATAAGAACCAGGACCAGGGGAACTTGGATCACTCAACTCCAAATCGAGATATCAGACAAAAGGAGGAAGAGCCCCAAGTACGTCTCTCAGCTTTCCATCTTCTAGGAGGTAGTTGCCGTCCGAGGACACGCCACTTAAGTAATACTAAGGAAGGCGGGGACCGTCAACCTACCCCGATAACGCGTCGTCCTGCCAGCGTCGTAGTCAAGGTTGTCAACCCTGAGGTAGAATTAGCCAAAAAACAAAAGAGACGACTTATTAATCAGAAAAGAAGGGAACGTAGAAAGGCTCTCCTAGACTTCCATCTTGAGAGGAATGGTGGGGAGATGACTGAACAAAGTCGTAAACTTTGGCGACACATTGTGACGAAGAAAATAGCGTCTACCTGGACTAAAAACCGGGCTCATACGATCCCTGCCAGTAGTAACCTGATCCAGGCGACTAGTCCTCAGCCGTCAACCTCCGGGGCTGGAGAATTAGATTCTGCTATAAGCAAAACTCCACCCGAGGCAAAACCCGAGGCCGGGAACCTATCCGGTGTATCTTTAACCACTCCCACAACTAGCAAGAAGAAGAAGAAAAGGAAGAACAAGGAGCGTGGGCCCGACTGGGCTAATATGGAATTCCCAGGGGATTTCCCCGACCCAGGTCGAGGGTATGGGTCCGATGACTCCGGCGTGAGTGAGGGAACCCCGGCGTTCCATGACGAAGAATTGGACGACATGGACGATGTCCTAGAGATCGGAATCAGTAGCTGTGGAAACCCACTCTTCATTCCGGAAAACTCTGAGTGGATGTAAAATTAAGCCCCTCTCCATCAGAGTTACCATTAGAATTTTAATTTTATTTTCTTTTCTTTTACTCCTTACGAGAGTAGCACCATAAAGCAAGCCACTGGGCCTATATACCCCAGGAGGGCTGATTTTGGTTATACGAGGCTGGTGGTGTCCATAGAATTATCGTACTATGTTATATCTAATTATTTTGAATTATGTGTAAAGTTATGTAAAAGGGGAGACGAGACTGATAGGTCTCGCTAATGATAGACCTTCATTATTGTTAATAAAGAGTTGATTATAAATTCCTTGTGATGATTCTATCCAAAGGATGGTGACACTCACCCACCAACGCAACAGTCTGGGGGGGGAGAGTGTGATAGGAAAAAAAATCACAAATTATTAAATTTTACTGTTTATAATAATCGACAGTTGCATGTTGTCTGGGTATCACCATTCATAGCCTATAGATCGTCGAACTTAGGTATAGTTAAATTAATTTAACTCAGTAAGCAGTGGCAGCCCTTTAATTTGGACGAACGAAGGGAAGAAAGATCCCCAATTAACGTCAGAGGTCAGGTGACCACCAGAAGAGAGGGTAGGCCCAAACTGGGTATAAAAGGGGCTGATTTAGCCCACAACAGTTAGTTAGGACTGGTAGTCTCTTCCCTTGAGACGAACTCTTGGCACAAACTGAACGTTGGCTGGTAGCTCGTTCAGTTTACCAGACTTGTGAGTGGCTGGTAGCCAGCAAGTCCAATACCAAGTTCTCGTGTGTCAGGGAGCGTTGGCTGGTAGCCACCTTCCTAGCCGAGTGAGTTACCCATAGGATCCAGCACCAGTGCGATAAGGAAGCCCGGAAGACCGGACCCCAAGCAAGTGGCGCGGGAACCAAGGTAATAGAACCAGGTGTAAGTCTTGGCTGGTAGCCAGACCCAGACCCCTAGTTTTAACCCTCACGAGGACACATCGGGAGTCCAGGGTGCCCGCCTCTTTGGTTAAGTGTGTGTGTGAAGTGATTAAGTGTGTATGAAAGTGTATGATAATAAAGAACCATCAATTAACTAATCGTGGTAATTGCTTTATCCACCTTTCCTGGAATTAAGAAGTTCCGGTACTGGAAGACCGAGACAAATACTTCCAGTGGCGCCCTTTAATTAGGTCGCTAGAGTAACCGGTTCAGCTCCTGAAGGAGAGGTTCCCCGTTATAAATTATTACTAATTGTTGCAGATCCATTACTTGTATTACTATATCATCAAGCCTTATCCAAGTTGAGCAATAAGATTAGCCCTGTTACATCCACAAGAATGCTCAGTAGCATTCGCGGAACTAATCCTATGGCAATGATAAGATAATACTATTGTTAGCAAGTCAAGTTTTATAGCTACAACAGGACCAAGTCCTGTATCTATTACAGGACTATGTCCTGTTGCAGCAATATAGGTTTTCTGCATACTGTAACTAATTAAAATATTACAATGAATGATAAATAGATAATAAAACCTTTTACGAGTCTGATCGAAAGCTTTTCTAAGATTCCTGCATTCTTTGTTTTTCGCCGCTGCAACAAGATCTTCATGAAAATTTCTTTTATCTTGTAGATGTGGATCTATTTCATGGTTATGAATCAGGGTATTCAATTCGAATTTGCCGTCGCTGTCGATAGTTCCATGAACGCTACATGCCTTTTGATTAATAGGCCTGCTTCGTCTGAGACATTCAATTTTTCTACACGATTCAATAAAGTGGAATGTTCATAATTTTGCAATTAATTTTTAAATTTTTAGATCATACTAAGTTATTCTGACTATTTTAATGATAATATGCGATGGATTGTGTGTAAATGTAAAGGTGTCCATGAAACGAAAACTGTTGCCGCAGCAGTAAATTGCTGTGTTGCAGTTACATCATAATCCTGTAAGCTGCCTCCGCACTAGCCCTGTAAATATTACTGGGCAATACTGTGACTGTAACATAATTAATTCTATTACTACAATTGGATCCCATGTATGCCCTGCTGCAGCAACAATTTTTTCTGGATGAATAAGCAGAAGAAACGAGAATACTAAAAAACTATGATTAAAAATTTCTTTAATTTTTTACAAATAATTATTAACTAAATAGATTTTTTTTTCTATAATGTCTATAGGGTACTTTTTATGTCAGACTGAATACCTAATCAGTATGTTTAGTATATAATAGTCTGTGTGCAAACAGTCTGTGTGTAAATACATCTATAAGGTACTTTATATAAAGAAAAGGACCTTTTATTTAAGTAACTTCTAGGGACCCGTTACTATAGTAACTTCTGAGGAACATTTAATCTATGAAAAAAAAGGTAGCTAAAAAGAGGCAAACTGAATTTTTCGATCGTAAAGCACACTTTAGTGTTTCGCATTAAGAGTCGTGCGAAAAAAGATGTATATATATATTAGGGTGCGTCATTTCGGAGCAACATTTTTAACTTCCCGCTAAGAAAATCGATGATTTTCAAAAATTTTGGGGACTTATTGGTTTCGGTCCGATTTTCGAAAATCTAATTTATATCAGATCTTGCTGTTTTGTTCTTGAAAGCTATTCTGACTGAATTCAAGATGATGTCCGAGTGCATGCGTGTATGTATGTATGTACGTATATAAATATTCTGTAACTTTTGAACGGATAAATCGATTTTATCGTCGAGGTGTCATTCGCGCGGCTTATTATTTACTATAAGCACTGAAAATTTGAGCTTAATCGGTAGAGTACGTTCAGAGATATTTCAAAAATAAAATTTTTTCAAAAATGTTTTTTTTGAATAACTTTTAATTCACTCGATGGATTGATTCCAAAACCTGATCAGCTCTAAAACTTTGTAAGTCGCGTCGAATGCCACCTCAACCATCAAAATCGGTTCATTCGTTCAAAAGAAACCGTTAACGAAGTAATAAAAAAAAAATTTTCTAAAAAATTATTTGTATATTTTTTCTTAAAGTACATGGAATAACAAAACTTTTTTATTTTTTGAGTTTTTTTATTTAAAATATTCTTCAAAAAGTTATAAGCAAAAAACCATGAAAAGAGCGGTTTTTTTGAAAATTTCATATCTTTTGAACCAATGATCAAAAAAATCTCAAAATTTAGGAGGATGAGGTTTTTGATGAGTACTAAAAAATATAAAAAAACGGAAATAAAAATAAAATTTTAAAAACCGTCCGATTTGGCGTGGAATGCCCCATATATATATATATATATATATATATATATATATATATATATATATATATATATATATATATATATATATATATATATATATATATACTGACACAGTCTTACAAGCATACATACATTGACATCATCTTGAAACTAGTCAGAATACTTAAAAGATTTCTCAATGCGTCCATAAATGATAAAAATAATATTTTCCAACAATCAGAATCATATCAATAACTTCATTTGATTTTTATTATTTTTAATTGTTATAGCAGGAAGTTAAAAATTAATCGTGAATTCAGCAAGATATGTGAAAAACATCTTAGTACTTACAAAACCGGTTCATCATTAATAAATTTATATCTCGATCTTGAAATGAAAGAATGACCATTGTAGATCCGATTTTCCCTTAACTTTTTTTTAATAGATCTTTTTGGTCATCTGTAATATTTTTTGCCATTTATTTAATCAACTAATTCTACGTCGCCGTGTAAATTTTAACGTGTGGTACTACCTTAGTTACCAATAAACAATAACAATTAATTGAAAATAAAAAAATAATAATAATAATAATTCAATAGTCTTTTGTTTCAGTCGACGTTGTAGAAGTTATTCTATCATTTAAATTATGTATAATTAATAATTTTGAACAAAAATTTAAAAATTGTAATAAATAAGAATGGGAATTATATGCATTATAAAAAATAAAATATTTTTTTATTTTATCATACCAATGCACGTTCGTCGAACTACAAAATTACAAATTAATACATAAATTCTAATATAGCGCGATAATTTTTCAATTGAAACATTAATAATTCCAAATTGAAATCTCAATCTCTCAATTGAAAATATTTAATAAAAAATTAAAATATTAATTCTTTATTGAAAGATTTGAGATTTTAATTAGAAAATGAATATTTAAATGGCAACTGTAATTAAAGAGTAAAAAGATATTTTTCAATTTGTAACCTCGGAGTAAAAAATCGAGACATAAATTTCCAATTTAAGACATAAGAATATGCACGAGAAAATTAATTTTTAATTAAGAAATTCAGGTTAAAAATTAATTTATAATTCCAATAATCAAAATAAAAATAATCCAGAAAGATTGATAGTAGTCATTTTGGAAGTGTACATACAGCTGTATGCAAATTGAGATAATTGACTTTTATTAAGTGTTAATAACTTATTTTAACATGAGGATCTGATTTTTATGATTTTAGTTCTTTTGTTACGCAAATAGATTTCAATTATATAAAAATAAATGTGTCTTTTGACAATTACAAAATATGTAAGTACTAGACTGTGACGAAAAAAAAGAAATCTATATTTTTTTTTCTTGCAGCCAAAGCAAAAATTGTTAGTCTTTGATATAAGAAAAAAAATTAGCTCCAAAGCCCTTCAATGTATCTTCAGCACTGAAACGCTGGATTTAAGAAAAATATTTTCCATCTACTTTAGATAGGAAAAATATAATATTCCAGATTTATCTGTATAATTTTTTTATTAAATTGTTAAGAATAAAATGAATATACAGTTTTTTAATAGAATTTTATGACCGACAAAAGTGGTCCTAAAACCTAAAGTGCTAAATTCAACCGATAACAAAGTACAGTGACAGATTGTATTAAATTATATTTTTTTTTTTCAAGCTTCTAAGTTATTTCACTTTCTACTTGTATAATTATAAATATATACAGAAATCTCAAATGACATAGTAAATAATTGAATTTTTCTAAAACGTGTAATTTTGTTTTTAAGAGTATAAAATTTAATTATATTGACTTTACATTTTCTTTAACTCAATTATTATTATCGGAAGTGAAATATCTTTAAAAAGCCATTCAAGTTAACTTTTTTAAAATAATCAGTAATCAAATATAAATATCTTTACACTGAGAAAAAAAAACTTTTTCTAAGTATATAAACGTTTGAATCGTACCAAGTGAATATTTGGTTAATTGAAGTATTTATACTTAGAAAAAGTTTTTTTTTATTTTTCCAGTGTAGACCACTACAACTTGGACTTTTTCAAAAATTTTTCTCACGAAAATATCTGCTGTTTTACGTAATTAATCCCTGTGAGGTAGTCGCGTAATTCAAGGGCACAAAGAACTTGAAAATATATTAATTGGAGGTACCCTTGTATGAAAAAAAATATTGATAATGGGGCCGGTCTTGGCACAATACAGAGCTACCGAGGCTCGGCTTCCCAAGGTTTGTCCGAGATCCGACCAACGTTCAAGTGACGAGCCTCGGTTCGCCAGCCTTGGGCCAAGATTCAACATACATTTAATTGACAAGCCTTGGTTTGCCAGTCTTGGGACAAGGTTCAGCCATTACTCAAGTGACAAGCCTTGGTTTACCAGTCGAAATAACAAATGGTATCTTAAAGTCTCTAGGTTCTGTGAATAGCGTAGCAGCCTAGTGGATAAGACGCTTGCCTACCAACCTTGAAGGACCAGGCTCGAGATCCAGCAAATGCAAAAAAAAATTAGTTTCATCGATCCACCTGATTTCTCTGTGTATAAATTTATTTCCATATGTTACCGTCACGCACATGTCTACTAATATTTTTTTTTTTTTTTTTCAAATTTATTTTTAATAAGTATCGGTGCTTATTTAGTAACAGTCGTGGCACAATACTGGCTCTCGATATTAGGCCAATACTTAGATGCAGTCTTGACAGAATACTGGCTCTCAATATTGGGCCAATACTAAGATGCAGTCTTGGCACAGCGCTGTCACTCAAGTTTGGCTCGGTGTTATCATTTCGATGATTAGACAGACTTGGGCCAAGCTTGGATTTCAAGCTTTTCTCTGAGTTAATAAGTCTTGCGCCAAGCCTCGGCCAAGCTTGAGCCTATTGTTTCGTCCTATAAGGGTATTTAGACTTTTTTTCAAATTTTTCTCAGAAAAATATCTTCTGATATACGTAATTTACCCCTGTGGGGCAGTCGCGTAATCCGAATGCACGATGCACTTGAAAATATATTAATTGGAGGCATCTGGATTGTTTCTTAATTTTTTTTAGGAAAATATCTTCTGATATACGTAATTTACCCCTGTGGGGTAGTCGAGTAATTTTAGTCGACGAGGCACCTAAAATAATATTAGTCAGGGGCAGCTAGACAATTTTTATCAATTTGTTCCAGGAGAATATCCACAGTTGTACGTAATTTACCCCTGTGGGGCAGTCGCGTAATCCGAGAGCACGATGCACTTAAAAATAAATTAGTTGGAGGCACCTGGACTTTTTTTTTAATTTTTCTTAGGAAAATATCTTCTGATATACGTAATTTACCCCTGTGGGGTAGTCGAGTGATTTCAATCAACGAGGTACCTAAAATAATATTAGTCAGGGGCAGCTAGACAATTTTTATCAATTTGTTCCAGGAGAATATCCACAGTTGTACGTAATTTACCCCTGTGGGGCAGTCGCGTAATCCGAGTGCACGATGCACTTGAAAATATATTAGTCGGAGGCATCTGGATTTTTTCTTAATTTTTTTAGGAAAATATCTTCTGATATACGTAATTTACCCCTGTGGGGCAGTCGCGTAATCCGAGTGCACGATGCACTTAAAAACATATTAGTCAGGGGCAGCTAGACAATTTTTATCAATTTGTTCCAGGAGACTACTGCTATTTATAGGTGGTTTAGGGTTGTAGGTTTCAGTGACCCTCACCCTTACGCTAACGATGATTTTACAGGTTTATTGTCTTACAGTGGCTGACCTTTGACCTATTTCGATGATAACGTCATTTTTTAATTTTTTAGTTTTTTTTTCATTCATAGGTGTCGTGAGTATATTTTTCTTCGGGGGATGATGTCACTCGGGGGACGATGACAGGCAGTCCAAACAAAACCATAATCCTGTCAAAAAATTCCCTCGTGGTTTTGGAAATACCGAAATAATACCGGAATTATAAGGTATAAATACTGCATAAATATGGTATTACTCGAGTTATTTTGGCCAGTTTTTTTGCCACATTATTACCAAAAATTTACGAAATAAATTCAGAATATTTACGGTAATAAATCAGAAAAAATACGGTATTTTCACAGCATTAAAACCGTAATCATACAGCATATTTATAGTATATTTTCGGCATTTTTACAGCATCTAACCGTTCTACCCGGAAAAAAATTTATATATAATTATCTTGAATTTTATTTAGTTATATCTAATTTTATATAATTATATATAACCTTATAAAGTTATATGCAATAACTGTCATGAAAAAAAAAATAAAAAAAAAACCCGTCAACTTGTGGACTCGATCCCGAGACCTATTTATTCAAAATCTGATCTAGTAGCCACTATGCCAAGTTACTTACTTGAAAGATGTTACTAATTGTATTCAGATGGATACAAACAAACTTTAGAAAATTGAAAACATCAATTTTCACAGATAGTTATTTTCACTTACATTTTTTTGTTTGAGTAAGAATTGTGTGAACCAATAAAATAAAATAAAAAATATTACATTTTGCACATTTTCGATGATTTCAAATGCAGAAGCCAACAAAAAATAAAACTACATTTTTTACAATTTTCTATTTCATCAGCGTAAACCTGGCAAAATTACAGGATACTGACGATATTATTATAACAAAAACAAAGATTTTATTATTGTAACATTATCGTATAATAGTTTTTATTCAGCATTTTATTCGTAAAAGTTCGGCATTTTTACAGTTTTTTTACAGCATTTTTTTGGTAAAAGTTCGGTATTGTTATAGTCTTTTTACAGCATTTTTTCGGTAAAAGTTCGGCATTTTTATAGGAATATTACTTTAGTAATCTGGTAACTCTACAGCATAAGTACAGTAAGTATATGGCATAACTACAGGAAAAAAACTGGCCAATATAACCATATTAATACCAAATTATTACGGTAAATTTACGGCATGTGCATAAATGCTGAACATTTACGGCATTTTTACGGCATTCTCGAAACCGCGAGGGTTCGATTGATTTTCAACTGGAATCAATCGGTTTGCATTTGAGTTTTGAATCAAGGAAACTCACATTAAATATCGTAAGCAAGTACTCAATCACATCTCCAAAATGCTTAGTTATCGTGTGAGTTCACAATTAACTCGATTATTTAAATCTTACTAAATAATCGAGTTCGATAGTGCTGTGAGTTAACAACTACTTCACTTGTTAATTAACTAAGTAACTAAGCTAAAATTTTGTCAAAATACAGCCTAAGTAAAGCTAAAAAGCAGAAATAAAAATAAACACAGCTAGCCGTCACAATATCCAATCAGTAGAGACTCCAGTAGTATCTCTCTATCCTCCTACCGTGCTTTATTTGATATTTCTTATATCGACTTTACAAAGGAGAACCTCCCGAGATGGTATTGACTCGTTATGGACTGTTGAAAACTTTTGAACTCTTTCCCAAGGTTGGGAGAATTACTTTGGCGATTTCTAACAAATAATGAACAAACTAAAATACACTTATCCAAAAAATCAAAGGAAAAAGAAAATTTTATAAAATTTTTAGCGATTTTTGGAAGGCTGTATTTTCGTGAAAAATGATCGTATCGAAAAAATAAAAAAAGCAAATTGAAGCTTAAAATCTCTAGTTTAAAGATCTTTCAGCCAAATAATTTTCTGAGCCACGGTTTTTGCGGAACCATAAGAAATAGGCCGAGACAAAATTTTTCTAAATTTTCCGGTTTTGTTTTTTAGGTCTACGGGGCCGGGGAGGGAAAATTTTTTTCGAAAAAACCAATTCATGGCTCGTTTAGGAAATTTATTCAGCAACAATTTTCTTTTTTTTGATTCTCTGTACGACAATATGCTGTTGAGATATCAGCCTTCAAATGAAAAAAGATCCTTTTGTCTTTGATTATCGATATCTCAGCAACTAATGGTCGCACAGTAATTTAAAGGGCAGTTTGAGAAATTTGAATTAATATCCCACAAGCGCCATTTTCGATTTTTTTTTCATTCATAATATCAATTTGAAAAACCCACAAAAAATGGCCATTTTCTGGTTTTTTAGTCAACTCATCGCTACTTTGTAAATATCGATAATAAAAAATATGTTGCCAGGTGATTTTACAACTTAATGTACCCCCAAAAACCCTGGAAATTATCAGATTGATCCATCGAACCGTTTATCCGGACCGATTGCTCAAAGTTTTATAAAACAATTAAAGGAACAAGTTGTGTTCTTTAATTTGTGTAATCATTACCAAAATGAAAAAATTAATTTTTCTCGGATTTTCTTCCATTTTCACGTTAGTTATTCGGTAAATGTAATGTAAAGAGAAAAGAAACATTTTTTTTAAAAAAACGAAAAAAAAAAAAAAACCCCCGATTAAAACGTAAAAACAAAAATGTAAAAAAAAACTCTTGTTTTATCTCGTTAAGAAAATTGTTGCTGAATAAATTTCCTAAACGAACCATGAATTGGTTTTTTCGAAAAAAATTTTCCCTTCCCGGCCCCGTAGACCTAAAAAACAAAACCGGAAAATTTATAAAAATTTTGTCTCGGCCTATTTCTTATGGTTCCGCAAAAACCGTGGCTCAGAAAATTATTTGGCTGAAAGATCTTTAAACTAGAGATTTTAAGCTTCAATTTGCTTTTTTTATTTTTTCGATACGATCATTTTTCACGAAAATACAGACTTCCAAAAATCGCTAAAAATTTTATAAAATTTTCTTTTTCCTTTAATTTTTTGGATAAGTGTACAAAATTGCTTAAAATGAATGTCAGCGTAACGCTCTTTGTCAATATAACTATAAAGTATAATGCTGAAAGCGGTGAGGTTCTCTCGTGCTTGAAATGTGGTGCTCGCAACTAAATTCAAAAATTAGTTGAGGAAAAGTGAATAATGTTGTAACTAAATAACTTCCTGATGAAAACAGATTTTATATAACTGCATACAGTAATATATGAATTATATACAAGTGGATAGTGGTGATGCATAATTATATAAAATTTTTATATAATTATATACAATTATATAAGTCGGATATAATTCTATATAAAAATGCAAAAAAGAATAATAAAATTATATACAAATGTAAATATTTGTATACAATTATATAGGATTCTATATAATTATATGCAATCTATACGAATGCAGTATATGATTACAAATAAATTATATACAAATCTAACTAAATAAAATGATAGAGGTCTGCAGTTGTGCGCGTATTACGGAAAAACTACTGGATAGATATCAATTCCGTTTTCTAAGTTTTATTTCTTAGACCTTTGGCCCTTATCTAAAAAAAAAATTATTGCGATATTTATATTTAATATAAAGTTATTAAAAGTTTAAGAAGCAACGATTTTTACAAGCACTACGTGTTTAGTGATGTGTTTTTTTGCCGCGGAGAAGTGGGGCAAGTGGTCTAGCGCGCATGCGTAGGAGAAGAGAAGTTTCTTCTAGCTCTACCTCATGATAAAGAGCATGTTCGGCTGAACTAAGTCCTGAGCAAATTCACTAAGGACTTAGTAAGATTTTGTATAGTAAATATGCTTTTACTATCCGAAAATCTTACTAAATTTACTCAGGACTTAGTTCGGCCAAACACGGCCAAAGTTAGGGCCGACTGTTATGGGGCTAGCCGGAGCATTAACACTTGATTCTACCCTGTGATTTGACCACTTGCAACTTTTTTTTTCCATAGAAAAGTGCCAGAGAATAAGAATATTTACTGATGTTCCAACGGTAATAATAATGAAACAAAATATAGAGTCATCTACACGCAGAGAAATTTTCAGTAAAAATTACCCAAAAAGTTTGATACTGTGAGGACATGTGGTCAATATTTAAATTTTTTCCCTGTACATTGCAAAATATTCTTCTCAATAGCATGTAAATGAAGTGAAATTTTTTGTAACAACATAGGAAAAATTTAGTTACTTGCTAGGTGTCCTTATAATACCAATCTTTATGGGTAATTTTTACTCAAAAATTCTCGGTGTGTAATCCCGGGTAAAAAAAATTATATATATAACAATATAATCATTTATAATTATATATGATTTATATGGAATTATATATGATTCATATAGAATTATATATAATTATACAGAATTATATATAATCATACAGAATTATATATAACGCTGAGAAAAATCACAGGTGATTATATATAATTATATATAGTTATATACAATTACATATAATTGCATATAATTATATATAAAAACATATAATTCTATATGATTCATAAATCATATGGAATTCTATATAAAAATAGAAAAGAGAGAAAAACAACTTGGGAGTGAAGATATATATATGTAAATATGGGTGTTTAAAAAAAAAAAAAAAACAATTTTTTTTCTTTTGTGGTAAGCAAAAATTGAAAGTATAAATAAAAATGAAAATTTTGGTATCAATCTGAGCTCTTAATAATGATATTAAGGTTTGTCTCAATCCATTTTTCTATTTTCCGTTGTTATGTCCGACTATTATTTATTTAATTATTTGGTTGCGTGGATTAGGCGTTCGGACTAACCAATGCAATTTTCGGCTCGAATGTTTAGTTCAAGCCTTAATTTATTTTATTTTGGGATACGTTTCGATGTGAACTTTCTTTAATTTCTTTATCTTTAATTAAACTAGAGATAGTTTTACGGTAGATGAATATATGATTTTGATAATCAATACATACAATTTAAAATTAATAGCATGCTTATTTACTCTTAAGATTTTTGAGACCGATTGGAAAAAAATTGTTAAAGTTGAAGAAAGAAAGGAGGTCAATTGCAACGGTCTTACCTTTATGCTGCTGTGTAAATATGTGTGTGTATATTTTTCCTTTTTCTGGAGATAATACTCGCGTTGTAGACCCTTGGATTGGCTGCTAGCTCTCGATGAGGGATGAGGTGGTGACTTATCACTAGCTTATATTATAAATAATAAACCGAAAGTTATTGTCACTTATGCCTTTTTCTTTTATTTTTAAATTCAAATTAAAGATAGCTAATAAAGATTCCTTTATTTTTCTTTATAGAAAATAGAGCTAATACTCTTTATAGGAATATCTTTACTATTTTAATCATTAGTTAGTTACACTCAAAAATTTTACACAAAGTTTTACACTGCTTATTATTTTGGACAGAAGTTGAAATTTTATAAATATAATATTGCTCACAAATTTTTAAATTACCACTTAACTTATCACTCACAACCAATAACACTTTTATTCTTTTGTAAATTAATTTCTGTTAATATTTCTTTTATTTTTCTGTATAGGAAATAGAGATAAAACTCTTTAAAAGAATTTATTGTTATTTTTAATGTCAAACATACATTTAATATTTCTTATTTTTATATTTATCTTCTTTTACGATTTAATAATTGCTTGATTCAACTGATACTCTGAGGTATATATATATATATATAAAGGTATGTTTGGAAATATTTTTCACTGTTATAATTTTCTTTCGCGATGCGATTTACTTAATGATTTATTATATTGATTTGTATTGAATTATAAAAGCGACGTGGTCGGTTTTATTTATTTTTATATATGTGAGATTTGAGGATACTGCTGTACCTAATAACTGACTCTTTACTGAGGGGTAACTCAGCTACAAACCGATGCAAACCGGTGCTCGGTAGAGTGATCTTGCACTTGAAAATTTTGAACGTCGCAACCATGGGGTCCGAGTTTAGGGGAAGGGGAAATTTTAGGTAAGTTGCATCTTGAGAGATGTCCCGTTGACGGAACTTAATTTAAGTCAATGCTAATTGTGCGCATTAGAGCAATCTTAGCTGATGATAAGTGGGGACTTACGAATAAGAGAATGGAAGACGGAAAAAGAAAGAAGTGGGTAGAATAGTTTTGCTACACTTCGTTGAACCCATCCTTGTTTCTCTCAGAGAAAATGGAATAACTATTCCTAGGGAGTGTTCAACATGAATGACTGTAGGAGAAAAGTTTGCGAAGTCGGACATAACACCGTTTAAATAACACAAGAAAAAAAAATATTTCTTTTTTTGAATTTTCTAGCTCACAAACCAATCAACGGATTTTTATTAACAATAAATATTTTTGTAGGAAATTGAACGCTCTACAAAAAAAGTCTCTTATCATTTTTTTATAAATCCTACTGTTCAAAAGTTATTTAAGCTTCAAGTCAAATTTATAGTAAATTTTGAGATTTTTTTACTTTTCCGGCGATTGTATCAGTCTTATCAAAAAATATCGTAGGAACTGTTTCGTAGATAATTTTATTCCTTACAAATTATTACAAACAAAGTTTTTCGAAATCCCGCATTGTTCACAAGTTCTTTTTATTTCAATGTCAAGCTCTTAAAATGCTTGGATTTATCAAAAAATGATAAGAGACTTTTTTTGTAGAGCGTTCAATTTCCTACAAAAATATTTATTGTTAACAAAAATCCGTTGATTGGTTTGTGAGCTAGAAAATTAAAAATAAAAAATCAATTTTTAACAATATTAATTTTCTGAACTTAAATGTCAACGAAAAGTAAACTTGATTTTTCGTTGATATTTAAAACCCTTTAACTTTGTTCGCGTTCATTTAACATATGTATGATATCGAATACTTTTTGTAGGAAATTTAATTTCCTACAAGACCTAGCTTGTCATTATTTGAAAAAAAAAATTTTCCGATAGAATAAAAATGAAAAATAACAAAAAATAATTTAACACTGAGGAAACTAAATTTTTGTCGATGTTTGACGCCCCGTAACTTTTTCCCAGTTTGTTTGACGTACATATTGTATCAGCACTTTTTTTAGAGAATTTTATTTCCTACGAAATTATACCAGGTGGAATTTAAAAAAAAATTTCTCATAGTCTTAATAACGAAAAACTAAAATGAAAAATTTTCGTGTGTATTTTAAATGGGAAAGGGGACCCCCATTTGTGATAGTTCAAGTCTAAAGATATCTGGCTAAAATTAGGTGAAGTTTTTTTTATAATATAAAGTAACTTTTGGGCCCATAAGAGTTTAAAAAAGAAGTATTTATTTTTTTCTGGGACACCCCAATATATATGTACGTAGGAGAGGGAAGTCACCGGTGCTATAAGCAGCAGCGGAAGTAGTTCGGTGCTCGCCACGAGATCGCGCTCACTACTTGTAGTGTGTCTCTAGTAAGAAACTTATTTCAAAACTGTTAAATTCCAAACTTGAGGCTATTCTGGCCCGGGTACTCCTCCGTTATTTGGCAGAGTGAAAAGTTCCTTTTTTGATGGTAATATAGTATATTCTATATTACATAATGACAAAAATATTTATTATCAATGTTTCCATAAATAATTTTTCTTAGAAATTAAACTTGGACTTTCAAAAAAAAAAAAAAATGATTTAAATAAAAAGTGTAGAGCCTCTACTAAACAAAAATTCACAATTTATTTAACAAATTGCATAGGAATTCAATTATATATAGTTCTACATAATTATATATAGTTATATATAATTATATATAATTATATAGGGCCATTTTTCATATATAATTATACATAATTATATATAATTATATATTATTTTTTATTCAACGCATGCCTGATTATCGCGACTTATCATATCTGCAAAGCAAACCCTAAATGACCATTTACCGATCGGTGGTTGATAATTCGTCAAAAAGCAAATGGCGTCCCATGTTCCTCAACAGCGTGTGTTTATAGAGTCATAAACATCCGGATTTGAATCCATAAACACGTTCCTCAAAAGTAATTATCGACCGTTCTCAAACACAAACTCTACTATTATCACTAAAGCAAATAATCTCGACACTAAATATATTCAGAATGAGTAGTACAATCAATCTAACAACTTTGGTATCAGTGTCTACGTATAAATACGTTAGTTATTTTTTATTAATTAAAATAAATAAAAGATATAAGTGGTGAGAGAAATCAAGAACTAATATCATATAGAACCCCACCTGATTTAGGGTTAACTTTGCTGATATGATAATTCGCAAGAATCAGACAATTGTTGAATAAAGTATAGTGCATAGCACGTGGGTTAAGTCTTTATCCGTCAAACACAATGTTCTTAGCACTCGTCTCCTGTGCACACTAAGCACTCGCTGGCGCTCGTGCGTGTGCACCTACGACTCGTGTTAAAAACATTGTGCTTCCCGTATAAAGACTCATCTAACCCACTCGCTATGCAATGTACTATTTTACCCGGGATATTACAAAATGCCCAGCGAAGCGGGTGGGTAACAGATAGTAAGATATAATTATATACGATTGTATATCAATGGATCGGGCCATTTTTTCTATCCAATTGTATAAAGTCTTTTTTCATCGGGCTAATTTATGTAAAATTCATAACTAAAAATTTAATCAAATTTTAATCGTGATCCCATCTGGTTTTGCTAAGGACTTATATGTTTGTATAAATTTTATTCTAAGAAATAAGGAAAACATCGATTTTTGTCTAAAAAAAAAAAAAAAAAAAAAAAGAAACAATTTTTAACTTCCCTTTAATAAAAATTGAATATTTTTAAAACAAGGGAAAATATTGTTTTTAATTTCTCATTGAGTATTTTTTATGAAATCTTTTGACATTTACATTTTTAGTGGGAATTCCAAATACCATTATTACGGGATCCGGGTTAAGCCGACTTCTCCTTTGATAATGTTGAACGAAGATGGAACATCACGACATCAACAAAATTCAAATAGCCATACCAAAAGATTTAAATTTATTAATAATCAAAAACAAGAGTCAATGTATGAAAATAATTCCCATGGGACCGCCAGTATTTCCTCAAGTAATTTGTCGTCACAATATCATCAGTACTTGGGTGAAGCGAATGGTGCTATTCCCGAATTTCCTGAAATAATTGTTAATCATGACTCATCACTTCCTGAAGATTGTACATTAGAAGATATTGATACCTTTCGTAGTATTTATCGTGAACATTGTGAAGCTTTTCTCGACGCGGTTCTAAACTTCGAGTTTGGTACGATCGAAAGTCTTTGGCGAGAATTCTGGAGAAGTCAAGATAATAATAATGGAGACGAATGTGAGGAAGAAAAATATTTATCAAAGTAAATTTATTAATATTATATAATTTTCTAAATTATTAGCCAAAATTTTATTTATATTAAATAATTCATTATCAACAGAACGAAATTATATCATATGTGTAAATGTGGTGAAGTTCAAGATTTTATTAAGACAGTTGATTATACATTTTATCAAAATCTAGTTGAAGTGTTGATGCCAGATGTTCTTCGACCGATTCCCAGTGAGTTTAATTTATTTTTTTTTTTTTTGGCATATCATAAATATTCTATATTTCATCTGTGTTTCTAATAATCCACTTTGTTTGAGAATCTCTAAAGGTACACTTACGCAGTCTATTAGAAATTTTGCAAAAGGATTGGAATCCTGGTTAACGGCAGCCATGAATGACTGTCCAGAAGAAATGATGCAAATTAAAGTGAGTTTACTCAACTTTTTAAACATATTTATCATAAGACTTAGAATAAAATTTACGTTTTTATTTTCAGTTAACAGCTGTTTCAGCTTTTGCCCAAACTCTACGTAGATATACGTCATTGAATCACCTTGCTCAGGCTGCACGTGCTGTACTTCAAAATTCTAGTCAAATCAATCAAATGTTGGCAGACTTAAATCGTGTAGATTTTCATAATGTGCAAGAGCAAGTACGTAATAAATGATTAATTATGCGTTATATTTATTTTATAAATGAAATAATTATTGAACTTATTTCAAGGCTTCATGGGTTTGCCAATGTGATTATACAGTAGTTCAAAGATTAGAAGCAGATTTTAAGGTCACATTGCAACAACAAAATTCATTAGAACAGTGGGCAGTTTGGTTGAAAAGTGTCGTGACTCAAGTATTGAAACCTTTTGAAGGGAAATCATCATTTGCGAAAGCAGCTCGTCAATTTTTATTAAAATGGTCATTTTACAGGTATATAATTACTCATTCATATTATCAAACTTAGTTTTTTTTATATCTTGTTTTCAATACGAAAACTCTTATTTTGTATACTTAATATTTTTTTTTCTCAAGTAAATTTTTTTTTTTTGTATATATATAACGTATAATTTTATTACTCGACCAGACTCAACAAAATTACACATAAATTTTACTCAGTAGTGAAATAAGACAAAATCGGGACTTGAAACAAAATCGGGTCACGTTTCACTTCACCCACCGGTCATCTCTCTCATTTCCTCCGGATCCGGACGAACGCCAGTTGACTTTTATTTCCCCGATATCGGTAACCGGTCTAAACTTAAACGTAAATTAAAACCTAAGATCTAAATCCTTCGGAGATGAGAGATCTTTTAAAAATTTAAATATACTTTAGAACATTCAAAATAATCCTTGAAATTTATAGAACACTTCAGAGCATTCTACACGGAAAGAAAATTCTACCAAAATTTTACGATGTTAACATCGTAATCGTGGACTCGACTTTTATTAATGTCACTTTTTAAATGTCTTATTTCAAAATTGACTATGTGGGTTATATTTTTTACAACGCTGTGAGTATTCGCCCGATCTACGGGTTTACGGGAAGCTTTCCCGTAAGTGACCCGTGGATTGATTAAATTTAGTTGAAGCTTTCAGATCTACGGGAAAATTTCCCGTACTTCTCAAAAATTTTTATATTTACAGATATATAAATTCTCTGAAAAAAATTATGTGATGGTTGTTATACAAATTGATAATTTAAATACAAAATCGATTTAAACTTTTTTTTTTCTGTTTCGAGTTTCAATGTTGTCAGTAATTTACTGTTTTGAATGAATTCTCTATTATTTTACATTCACATTTTTGGCTTTCACTAAAAAAATTGAAAATTTTTGAAAATCATTCAGTTATTAACAACTAATTCGTTTCAGTCCGATTTTCGGATATTGATATTTCAACAAATGCCTGAATCAATTTTAACCTTTTTTAGTGTGACTCCATATATTTATATACACATATAGGGGAGGGGGGGGTAATA